>JAVIWB010006358.1:0-600000 GCA_031893035.1 Dermolepida albohirtum
CGTTAATAGTTGAATTATATTTTATATGCACTTGGTCGCAATGAAAATGGTGAAGTACTACATAATTCATCCAATGTTTAGTTTTATACTTTATCAAATCGCTAAAGAACACCAGGTTTCCCATCTGACAGTGTTCCTATTTATTTCTTGAAGAAATATTCTGAATATTACATCGTAAATTATCCTATAAAGTGCGGACCTTTTCTGGTTTATTTGAAACATACAAAGTTATTCCTGTGCATAAAAAGGGAAATGTTAATGAATTACTAATAATTACAAACCTATAAATTTATAAACGGATTTCACTAAGTGATTTATAAGCGTCTGTAACATCCTGTCATGTGCTTAATAAAATAATAAATAAACACCCGTATCCTTGCCTAATCAGTGATCTTTACGCCTAGCCTTCAGGGTGCTAAGCTAGCTCATGAATTAAATTCGGAGAGTGGGGGTTCCCTGTTAGTAAGTTTTAATAAGACGTCTCAATATTGTTACCCTGAAACCCCTAAGCTACTATTGAAGCAAAGATGGTTAAAAAAAAATTCGTTCGTTATTCAGTTAACTAATACCAAAAAAAAAGTTAAGATCTATGCAAGTTTATTGTATATTTAAAAGCTTTTAACAACAGATGGTATTAAACAAGATTTTAAATATTAAGTAAGTATTTCAGCAAAAAAAAGGAAACGCTTACGTTTCATTTGAAATTTCCAATATAAATATATAAATAATAATCACCCCCTCCTATACGTATAGTTGGTTCACACTTGTGGTACAAAAGAAAAATACAATACTATATGCGCCCCTTAGGGGACACTTCCCAACAACTACAAAAGAACAAACAAAATAATAGCAATAAATTTCAAAGAGTAATGAGGTTCAGTTTATTACTGAATTAATAGCTTTAAATAATTGACGTAATGACAAAAGAAACAGGCCGACTGTGGTATATAAAAAGGCAAAGGATTAAATGAAATAAGAAAGCTATTGTAATTAACTAATGGTAAACTAATTATTTGTTAACGAGCAAAAAATAATTACTGCTAACCCTACAGCAATCCCTTAATAAAGTCAGAGTTGTCAAATAAGTAAGGGCAATATCTTACTGATAAATACTGAACTGTATGTATACGAGGCCCTTAATAAAGTTGAAGCTAATAGATTAATGAAGGTACTTTTTTATAACAAAGGCTGTCTATTGAGCCAATAATTGGTTACAGCTATTAATTCCACGGATTATATCAATAAATAATTATATAAATACCTTTCGTTAATTTCCTTGCTCTTACATTTTTGCTAGGGTTTAGTTAACACAATACAGGATGTAAACGCTCTTACGTGATATTGTAACTTGACTGAACGGTAGCAAATAAACTCAACTATTGATACTACAGTCTCACGAGTCAAATAACATTAACAATAAACTAACATAAAAAATAATAATAGGACGAACGTCTTTTATCTCAGGTTTTAATACTCCAATAATCTCGATGAATCTGTTCAAATTACTTCGTTAACACTTAAGCGTGCAGATCAAGCTCTGTTTTCTTAAACAGATGGGCGTGAAATCTTTACATACACAATCACTACGTTCGTTCGATAATTAATAAATTACCAAAAAAGTGATAGAGACAACACACTATGAAATACAAGATGTTTTGAGGGTTAATTAACAGTATTTAAGAACGTCCGCCCATATTAATCCAATCTGAATTTTACAACCACGTGCCAAGTTTTTTTATCAACTTATCTAACCGTTCCCATAAAGGCGATAAACCAAGCAATCGCCTTGCAAGAAATGTCATTAACCATTTCAAGAAAATAAGCACGATTACTAATTTAAAGTTGAATTTCTAAATGACGTAAGGGAATGTACTTGTTATCTCTTACAAGAAAATCTATAAAAAGAGCGACAATAAGCCGCCATTTGCTTTTTAATCCACTAAAGATATGACGAAGACACACAAAAACATGCTTCTTAAAGCAAAATAAGGACAATAATCATACAATTTGATTAATTAAATTCTATTAATTAAAACAAAATTATGATATCAACACGATCTATAATCGATGGTAATGAGTCTTCGGCTAAGAAATACGAGAGGGCATTAAGAGTAACAAAGAACAATAAAATCGAATTCAATCAGATACATTAAGCAGAGATTAAAGTCATGTTTGCAAGATGTCTTATCAAATATGATGTTATAAATAATCATTGGCATGGTTCCCTTAGAGGTAAAAATATCGAAACAGCAGTTTTTGACATCATAAATTTTATTAATAACGCGCTCGAAGCTATAGATATTCCTTGCAGTATCTTATTTGACTTATCAAAAACAGCATAGAGCATTCCAAATTAATTTATAACCTCGAATTCTATGAGGTTAATGGCATAGCTTCAGAGTGGTTCTCTTCACATTTGTCTAACAGGTAACAGACTGTCAAGATAGTTCCTGTATTTGCTCTGGAGAAGCCTCTATATGTAGCGGTATACCATAGAACAGTGTTTTAGGACCCCTTCTTTTTATGATTTATTTTAATAATTTCTATGCTCTCACATGTTCTTCGAGTGGAAATAAAATCTTAACAGTTAACTATGCTGACGATATGACTCATCAGTAGAAGTCACATAATTGGGACGGATGTCTATGTGAATCTAAATATATATCCAACCTCAAACAATGGTTAAATTCGAACGATCTAAGCATTAATCACAGCAAAACTTATGTAACTTCAGTTAAAACTAAAGAACTATAGTATCCTTCCACGTTATCTTTTAATAGCAGGATTACGTTGTACAAAGTTCAGTCACTCTTTTGGACTTACCTATCGATGAAGTTGGTAATGATCAGTTATTTCCATTTTCGTGTTCATCCATGAAATTGTTGGCAGAAAAATTCTGAGCATAATTTATTTTCGTGTTTGTTATCCACAATTAAAATTTGGTTTTATGTTTTGTGGTAGGAGTAATGCGTCGAACCGTGTTTTTGTCTTACAAAAGGAAAAAAACAAATAATACTTTAACCGCATTTGCAATTAATATTTTTCAAACTTTAATATTTTTATTCAAACATGAACACTTATTTCAAAATAATGTTTTCGGACATATCTAGCACACTAAGCACTAGGCATAACACTGCAATCTCAAACATCGTTTACTGTTGCCCCAAAGGAGTCCAAATTAGTCTAAGGCTAATCAGTAAGTAATAACTTACATACTTGATTCACTGAAGCAAATACCCAACCTTAATACTTTGAAACGGCTGCTTTATTTTATATTATGAAAATTAGAACTTTATCGTTTTAAAGAATTCGTTAATTTATAATGTATATAGTTTAATTTTGAATTGTAAATGTATTGTATTTCGACGTTAGCACTTGCTCATTTTATTACCAGAACGCAGTAAATAAAATTATTATTATTATTATTGTTTAGAGCAAGTGACAACTATGCACTTTCCAATACTTAAAGTAAGTCAATTATTGACATCGGTGTTATATGGTAGGTAATTTTTATAAGTGAACAATTGCACAAATACATCGATGGTCCTCGCACCAATATCCAGAGTTACTTAAATTGGACAAATAATAATATAGCGATTATTATGTTGCATTCAATAACACTAATTTGTCGGCTTTTTTCAGCCTATATGAAGTCGGTCCTTCCAAAATTAACGACCAGACAACGAAATTCATTACACCAGTTAGTAAAAATGACACAGTACTAAACGATGAGACACTTGATGAGACAGTAAGAGACCGAAACGTATAGGAAAGAAACGCTATTGCTATGCTAAATGGTATTTTATAGAACAAAACATCTTTAAAGAAAATAAGAAACGTAATTATAACACTATTTTAAAGAGCACAATAAACAACATATAACCAAATAAAAAAACCGTGAAAATGTTAATAGCTTCGGAAATGCACCTTTGTAGAACTATATTTCTGATCTCTAAAAGTTTATTTGTATCAGGTAGGGCTTACATTTATTGCAAAATTAATTATAATGTACTACTTAATAAATATATATATGCATTACTATCGTGATATTTGAACTGTATATTCATAAATTATATTTTTATAGAAAATTTTATGAAACTATTTTTTTTAATTGTAACATTAAGTTACTACTTTAATGAAACATACTATACTAATTCGATAAATTTCCTTAACTACGTTAAGCATATGCAAATAGGTACGGAGAATGTTAAACCGATATCAACACGCAAACAATTTCAGTAAAAAGCTTCTAAAACCGTCATAAAGACAACACGGTCGTATTAGCAAGCATAGTGAATACCGGTCCATTTCATTCAAAGCCGCACTAGACGTTCCATTAAAATGCAAAGTACCCCTTGCTTAGGATGCATCTGCATACAAACTGCAATCTCCGCCATCCGTAAACATAAAGAGTCTGGAAATTAGAAAGTCCAACTTAAAGATAAGCCGACATAGAGTCCGTTGCTCTTATTACCTCACGCTAGTCCCAGTAAAATATTCTTTGATGTTAACAGACACGTGATTATTCTAATTTGCTTTCTTTGATGTCTCTTGCATTTATATGCCTGTCAAGTTAAATAATTTTTGTAACGCATAAATGTTTCTGTTAAAAATGAGATGAAAAAAAATTACCAAAACTTGCAAAAATTACGTCTCGAACTACAACACATTTATTACTACTACGTTTGAACAGTCATTGACTTTTGGATCTGAATAACTACAAAAAATTTATAGTACAAATTATATGAAATATACTTGTCAATATACAACGGCACATTATACTAGTCGTCCCGTAACGTATTATTCATTGCAGATACTTGATTTATATTTAATTTATTTTGGAAATATTTTTCTCAATGAACTGAGCGATGCACCTCAAACGTGTTATTAAAGTGTCTATCAGTCATATTAATGCGGTACAGATAATGTGTTGTGTCATTAAAGTAAACTTTCTTGAACTGCGTTTGAAATATATTTTGTAGCTTTTGTTGTATTAATTTAGTTTCGATATGGCTGCAAACTTAATACTCAAAAGACAAAAAAAATAATAAATAATCCATGCTTTTACATTCTCCAACAGTTTAACGCCAATTATGCAAGGGGTTTAACAGGTAATAAATTTAAATTAAACAGTTACCTTTTAAGCAGCGCTTTTAGTACGTAGATGCACAAGTGGATAAAACCGTTTAAATATTTGCAGTATCAGGTATGTTTCGTTAGTTTCTTCATGCAATCGTGTTCGTTGTGAGAAATAAATGTTCTTATATGTAAAGAACGACTGCTCGACATCTAATGATAACCTATTTGCATATTAAAATAATCTTTGTTAATAGTTAACGTATCTCTTGATGTACTATTACCAAAAATTTTTTTAATCTAGTAAAATTTGAATGCTTCATTAACAAATTATCTACTTTAGCAATAACACTTGCGTCTCTGAATGGATTTAACTGTTTGTACAGTGTTCACTATTTGCATTGATTCCACTATTGACAATGAATAATTTTGGTTACTTCAACTAGTCCACCGTAATTATTATGAATAATATGTAAATCTAGTGCAACTTGAGTACCATTTGTTTCGATTTTCACTGAAGGTAATTACTTCGTTGTGATCAAATTGAGACTTGTCGGAAGGGGTGAAACTAGTAAAACGCTGCCTCTAATAATATTCCCCAGCATGTAAGAATATGTTGCAGATATTCACGGATGTCGGGACATTGTCTGTGAAATTCGCGGGATTTGAGAAACATTACTTTTGTATGGGCTATTAAACCGTTTAGCTCCAGCTAACACACTCGAGTAATTTATGACACAAGATTTAAAGTATGGCTTTTTTAATTTACCACAGTCTTAGGAGATCGGCGTACAGAAAGCATGTTTGTAGCACCATCAAGAATCATATTCATTAAGAATTGGCTTTTCGAAATTTCAAATTTTTTCATTGTATTTGCCCACCTCTTTTGCAATATTTCGGCAATGTATTTTGAAACTAACGGTTTAAGTGGTTTCTTTGTACGTACTATGACATCGAGAACAGAATTTTTTCGAAGATCAGTCAACTTATCCACACATAACCAGAGTTTCCTTTTCTAGTTCCGATTTAATACTGCACTTTTTTCGTAAAGTTGCCCGAACAGGTAATTTCTACTTCGAATACTTATTCCGGAAAAAGCAAAAATGTAAAATATCAAGTTGTTCCACACCAAAATATACTGGGAATAACCAATGTAAGACAATATTCTCTAGCCTAGCACTTTACGAGTATACTGTTCTAAAAAAGTAAAACTCCCGGCAGTAATGATTAGACAAATTACAAAATACTTTTCTTTCACCTAATTATATCGTGGTTTGTTTTTTTTCTTTTACTGAAGGCCTACATTAGATTCTAATTTCTAAACTCATCTTCAAGGAATTTCAATAAAATCTGTATTTCATTTAATTTCTCGTAGATTGTATTCAATAATCGATTTAAAGTATAAACGGTAAGAGGATTACTTTCTCAACGTAGTGTGTTAAAAAACTGTAAAACGTACAGCTTAGACAACGATATAATATTACATTACTGCAGACAGTCCAGAGTCGCTATGTTTCATCAAGCGAAGAACATTATCAAATAACATTAGACAGGATAAAAACCAAGAATCATATACACATATTTAAGTACGAAAACGGTACATATCACAAAACAAAATCTATGAAAAAACATTGTAACACAATAAGCTTACTCCTGGAATAATCTGCAAATAGATTCGACGTTAGCGAATACTTTTGGAATACATTAAATAAGATTACATTACTATAGAAATGTATAGAAAAGCAACATTAGCCAAAAAAATTAAGCACCTTAGCAGCATAACAGGATACTAAACCGCATTATTATTGTGACAAGACATTATAAACTTTCGTACCATGTCTTTATTTTGTATGACGACGTCACCTTTGAGCGATAAGGAATACCACTTTTAATTTTAAAAGATTTATGTGGAACTAAATATTTTAAACTAATTAAATATTATATCTTGCACATTTAAAAATAATGTATAGACTTTTGCTAAAGCTATGGTAATTCTATGGATAATGGTTATCATTTTGTTTATGAATGTCTTGTTTTATTCAGCGAATGTTTTATTTGTACTTATAGCAGTTTATTGAACTTGCTTTCAGATATATGTATGTACGTACTCAAACATTATATGATCAAAAAACACAAAAAGTGCCTTCACCTCCAAAGAGTCAGGCTTCATTCTTTAGTGGACATATCATATTAGTAAAAGATTCATCATCTGTCGAGATCTTGTTAACATAACTAGATATTTCAATTTTATTTCTCTCTAGCATGAAGCACGTCGTGCCACTCGCTTGTCAGTTAAAGCACAGGACAATCGAAGAGAAGAAATCTTCTCCACTCGAAGAATTTCCTGCAGAATCGTATAAATTACCATGTCTAAATGTCTAGATATTCTTTTATCTCGTGATAAAGTTATCGAAGATTATGAAGAACATGTCTATCGGACTCCAGAGTCTTCCTGACAATATCAATATTTCTCCTCGATAACGGATGAGGTGGAGCGTTCTGATTACAAATATTTACCAAGCCGAAATTTGCTCACCATAACTTCTTATACCATATGGTTGTATATCTCTAAACACTGATCAATATTCAATCCACGAGCAAAATTATAGAAAAAAATATCTTGTTACTCCGTTTTTGACCAAGATGGCATACCGAGGTATTGTTCAGGAGCAACTGACAAGGAGCCACGGAGTTGTCAGCTACAATGTAGACTGAAAGCGGTTTGGTTTCGACCTACATTGAACTTGTTACAACGCGTACGGTCGATTGTCCAATATTGAAAATTTTTGTAATGCCCTTTGTAATGATATTTTTGAGCAACAATTGTTATTGTTAACTTCCTTAATTAAACAAAAATGTGAATGATCCCACCGTCTTATGTACTGCTGCTACTAAATCTCGTTGGAGAAGTCTAGCAAGCAAATTGGCTATGAACGACACCGTTTAAATTTACGTATTTACATATTTCTCATACACTGTTGATCTATGTACTAAATAAATAGCATTGGTAAAACTAGGAGGTATTAGAGATAAAATCAGCAACCAAAACTAATACACAAAGCACATACAAAACCTAAGTATATCTATAAAAGCTATTATAATATTAATGGCAAGAATGTAATGCAAGTAATTTATCACACTGTCACAAGACCAATAATTCTTTAAGTTCGTATGTAATTTTCTGAAATTCTAAAAATGTATATAACGTAATTTAAATTGAATTAAAATTGTCAATTTCTACTAATTTATTTAACAATGTCATTGTAGTTTTCAACTTTTAGAACCAATTTACCCTAAGCCATCCGATGAATTTTTAAAGAGAACTACTATTCTATGGAAAGTTAGTGCTAATATGAATATCAAAGGCGAAAGGATATCAGTAATTTGTATTTTTTCCATTACAAATAAATACGTACCTAACAACATAAAATTAAGAAAGATACATACAAAACTGAAAAAGCAGTAAAACGACATTGTATACTATAAGCGATATTTTAAGCTAGAAATTAATATCATCCTATAATTGGAAGTGAAGATCAATTAACACATTTAATCTCTGTTGAACAATGCAATTTAGTAAATAGTTAATATGTTTGTAAATAAAGTGTCAGTAATATAGGTTAAAGGATCGACATAGATCATAATCAAGAATCGTTAAAGATATTCCTTTGCCATACCAAATGTAGTAAGAAATATGTCCGATAAATGATTAAAAATTTTATTTAAATACACTAAAAGGTACAAATTTAATATACAATTTTTAATTAAAATGAAAAGAACCCAATTTGAAAGAATTGTAAAATCATGTTTGAGATAATGTGTTTAATAAACTAGTTAAGTGCAAGTACACGGCTAGTCTTAACAGCTCTGTTTCTGACTCCACATAGCGCCGGAAAAATACGGCGCGGGATATATGTAAGGCAAGGAACCAGATTCAGAACAAAATATGTCTACGTTTCAAATCGATAACACTTATTAAAAAAATTAAACATTTGTAGTAAAAATTTGCCTAATCGAGTTCATTATACTTAATAGTGTAATATTCTCATCTCTTACGCTTCAATCAAGGTACTCATAATGTTTTAAAAATGTCTAATTGTATTTCACTTGAATTTAAAATTTTTAATTGATTTCTTGTTTGAATTTTACCATTAATTCAATAATTTTAATTAAAGATATATGAATTGGGATAGTAAGCTGATCAGGTCGACGATGGTCATAAAGCTTGTAATGTACTAATTTTATAGTTGTACCGTGTTTAAATAAAATTTTATTTGACCATAAAGTTGTAGAAATACACACTAGGAAGATGATAGCTACAAAGGGTACTAGGAAAGTTTTGCAATGCAGCCTTGTTTATTTAATTTTTTCAAAGTAACTTTCTCTACACTCAATACACTTCTCCATTCTCCGAAACCAATCTTTAAACCAGTTCTGCCGAGTTTCACTAGTTAGTAAAGCACACTCGTTATCCCAAACCCGCAGAAGGTCCTCGTCACTGAAAAACCGCCTCCCTTTTAGTTTCATTTTCACATGCGGGAACAGTACAAAGTCGCAGGGAGCAAGATCGGGACTGTAGGGAGGGTGCTTGAGAAGTTTCAATCCTGTCGTGGTCAAATATTCGGTGTAGGCATTGGCCCGGTAAGCTGGAGCATTATCGTGATGGAGGAACCAGGTGTCTATTCTTGACTTTAGTCGCAGGTTCTTCATAGATCCAATGACTTTAGGCAGGCACTATTCAGTATACCACTTAGCTGTGACTGTCTTCTGTGTGTCCAAAACGACGCGTTCCACAATTCCAGTCGCTTTGAAAAATACAGCTATCATTTTCTACTTTATAGATTGGGATTTTCTGACAACTACGGGTGTACCCTCATCTTCTGGCACCATGTCACAAGTCGTGTCATCTGCTATTCAGAGAGACCAAAGTTTCTTCACGTTCAAATGATCATGTAGAATCGAACCAATTGCTTGTGCATTTAGGCCTGAAGTACCCTCTTTCTGTTGGTACGTAGTAACGTTTTCCTTCGTAACTGACGTTCGTGGCCTTCCCGGCCTCTCAGCATTCTCCACAGTTAAACTTCTTCTTTGGAATTTTCTATACCACCTGAATATCGTTGTGCGATGTTGACAAACATCACCTAGTGCAAGAATCATTTCTTCAAAGCACTGGTCTATGTTTAAACTACGCACGAAATTATAACGCAAAACTGCCCTTATCTCATTTCGTGACCACGATGCCATCGCAAGCACACTCTCACTGCTAATAAATAACTGAGCCCATCGACATAGGACGGCGGCTACTATGCACGTACATATGAGCATGTCTCAACATTCAGCAACAAGCAGCTTCCTACGATTCATTGTTGCGTCATATTGCAAAACTTTCCTAATACTCTTTGCATGTGTATAAAAATAACTGATGTATTCAATGCTATTTTTTATTTTAGTTTAAAATACGAACACGAAACCAAAATACTTTTTATTTTAGATTTAATTGTTGTAATTTTCAGAATTAATTTTATTTATTGTTATAAAATACATGAGTAGGTCAATGATTTTGTAAGTTTTCGAAGAATAAGTCTTACGGTTTTTAGACACAAGTTAAATCGATATTTTGATTGAAAGTTATTCAATAGGTGTCGCTCTTACGTCTGGTCCATGTGTTTATGTTGCATGTATATCGTGTGTTATCCGTACGTTCTCCCTCATACAGGAATCATACATAATTATATGTTCCTTATAGGAATTACCTAGAGCTTTTAAAAGGACCTTAATGTAATAGATTCTTAATTTATACATAAATGTTATGAATATTGTTCTGGTTATACAAGAGAATAAAGCAATAATGAAATTAAAGACCGACTACTAGCAAAAAGGAATTAAATCAACAGTCCAAAAGAATAAATCAATAAGGAAATTAAAGACAGACTATTAGCGAAAAGGAATTAAATCAACAGTTGAATTAGTACTTCTTCTTTTATATAGGTAATTCCTATAAGGAACATATAATTATGTTCCTTATAGGAATTACCTAGAGCTTTTAAAAGGGCCCTAATGTAATAGATTTTTAATCTCTAACATAAATGTTGTGAATATTGTTCTGGCTATACAAAAGAAAAAAGCAATAACGAAATTAAAGACCGACTACTAGCAAAAAGGAATTAAATCAACAGTTAAATTAGTATTTCTTCCAAGAGAAGTGAAGAAAGGTAGTACTAAATGACACCTCGAGCCAGATTATCGTTTCAACATGAAATACGAGAAATCAATTACAGATAACATTAACAAGTACACGCCAGGCAAAATAGGAAACTTGTTAAACGAAATGTCGAACGACTTTTTTTTTTATCAAATCATTGACTTAAACGATGGAAATTAAGCATTTTAAAACATAGTAATGAAAAATATACAATCTTGGACTTTCAGGGCGTTTGCTTAGATAAAAAAATATTATATCTAAACAATTATTCATGAAAGTTCTCCAACATATTGAATACAGAACAACTGCATACATGACGATTAAATTACGGGGGCATTACTATTGGAAAACAGTACTTAATTGTGAAGCCGGGTGCTTCATAATAATCCTGATGCTAAAACAGAGCACATATTAATAAAAGTCGCATTTATATTTGTGCAACTATTGCCTGCACATATGTATTTGGAAAGATTTTTTAATTTATTTCTTAAATAAATCAAAATATGTACCCATCTCTGTTACTGTATAACTAGGTAAGTCTGTCTGAAGTAATATTTCATTCTTGATAGGATGATCTTAGATAAATAGTAAAATAATAGTTCCCACACTACTGCCTTGCTGCTACTTACTACTAGTACTTTTGTTGCTGACACTGTTTACTTCTACTGCTTCTATTGCTGCTGCTGGTTACTCCTACTATACTCCTGTTGCTGTTGCTGGTTACTTCTATTCGGCTCCTGTTTCTGCCCACTTCTGTGGGCAATTTACAATATGATTGTGAAGAAAAATATAATCTTTGACACCAATTAGGTATATGTTAACTAAATCTGAAAAATAACCATATTTTCTAAATCCATATTTGCTCAAAAATAACAAAACGGCAATAATAGTTTTGTAAATTGTAATTTTAAATTAGTTAAATTTCAAATTCGTATATAACAAAAATTGAATTTCAATTTTGTTTATCAACCTGAAACAAAAACAAAACTTCGAAATATTGTCGTTTATTAAATCCATAAAATAATGTACTTACGGAACTTTTCGAAAATTTAAGAATTTGTCTAAAATATTTCTTTAAAGTTTTACAAAAGATAAAAAGCAACTAATCACATAAACGACCGCAGTTAACACCAAGATCAAGGAAAATTGTTAACCGACAGAATAAATAATTAACACGTTATGGCTACAGCAGAATACACGCCACAAAAACATTAACCCCACAATTCATTTACGAACTGTAAGTAGATGCTATTGTTATGTCCATACAATAGTTTACACATGTAAACATCTATTTGTTTGTGTATGTGTGTATGTGTGTGAGCCTTTGTGTGAGCCTTTGTGTGCGTTTGCGTGTGCGTTGAGTGTGAGTGTGTGTGTGTGTGTGTGTGTGTGTGTGTGTGTGTGTGTGTGTGTGTGAGTGTGAGTGTGAGTGTGAGTGTGAGTGTGAGTGTGAGTGTGAGTGTGAGTGTGAGTGTGAGTGTGAGTGTGAGTGTGAGTGTGAGTGTGAGTGTGAGTGTGAGTGTGAGTGTGAGTGTGAGTGTGAGTGTGTGTGAGTGTGTGTGTGAGTGTGAGTGTGAGTGTGAGTGTGAGTGTGAGTGTGAGTGTGAGTGTGAGTGTGAGTCTCTCCCCCCCCCTCTCTCTCTCTGTGTGTGTGTGTGTTTGTGTGTGTGTCTGTGTCTGTGTCTCTGTGTCTGTGTCTCTGTGTCTGTGTCTGTGTGTCTGTGTGTCTGTGTGTCTGTGTGTCTGTGTGTCTGTGTGTCTGTGTGTCTGTGTGTCTGTGTGTCTGTGTGTCTGTGTGTCTGTGTGTCTGTGTGTCTGTGTTTGGAAGGTTCATGTTTCACATTTAGTCAACTCATGTAATAAAGCTGTTAATATTATTAAATCTTTATGTGGTAAAAATGGGGATATGACCCTAGGACACCATTAATATTATATCGCTCACTAATTAGATCCAAGCTAGAGTATGGTTCCAGTTTATATGCCTCCTGTACGAAAACTGATTTCCATCGTCTTAATATAATTCAATACCGATGCTTGAGGATAGTTTTAGGAGCTATGTG
This sequence comes from Dermolepida albohirtum, assembly GCA_031893035.1. NCBI lineage: Eukaryota > Metazoa > Arthropoda > Insecta > Coleoptera > Scarabaeidae > Dermolepida > Dermolepida albohirtum. The sequence continues at coordinate 13,339 of JAVIWB010006358.1, forward strand.
CTCTACTCCTACAAATGCGTTACAGGTAGAAGCCCTTGAACCCCCACTATCATTTAGATTTAGTTTTCTAACAAAAAAATACCTCTTGAAAACATTTTATAATGAGAATATACCAATTATAAATGCTATAGAAACCTCGAAACATAATTGTTCCAGACGTCGTCTTCCTTTTGTAATAGATTGCTTATCGGAGATTAGTCAATTTAGAGATTTCTTGGATTCCAATAAACTCCATAATATATATAGATTGGACTTCGCTTTCCAATTTTTTAAATCAAAAACAACATCTTTTCAATGCTCTTTCACTAATAAAGTATCTCTGCCAGGAAAGTGCATTGATCGATTATTTAGCGAATATGTATCACAAAAATGGAGGTATTACAATATTGATTTTATCGATGGATCGGTCCATCAACATCCTGCATCTGCCTCTATAGGTATATACTCTACTTCAACAAATTTTACCTTTTCAGCTTCCCTTAATCGATTTTCTTCCATTGTCACAGCAGAATTAGTTGCTATTTATATTTGTGCTTTGAATATTATATCATCTAAAAATAAGTATAATGTGATATTCTCAGACTGTAAAAATGCCATTATAGCCATTGAAAATGGTATAAACAACAGACTTAATAATATTGTATGACGTATCAGGGAGTGTCTGTGGAAGGCTCAAAGTAATAATGTGGATATTGTTCTGTGTTGGGTTCCCAGCCATGTGGGTATACGGTATAACGAAAAAGCTGATGAATTGGCTAAATTAGGTAGAAACAAACCAGAATATAAAATACAAAATAGCTTTAAAGATTTTATTCCCAATCTTAAATCGGATTTGTTGAGTAAATGGAAGGATGACTGGAATCTATCTTCTACCATCAGAGGTAGATACTATGTTAGCATCCAGGACTATATTCCTAGAATCCCATGGTTTTCTTCAATGCCCTATAAATCTAGAAGGTTTACACCAAATTAATATTATTGAGGATCCAAAATGTGAATGTGGTTTGGTAGGTGATATTAATCATCTCTTTTTTAATTGCTCATTTAGACGTCATCAAATTAATGGCCTTATTGAAAATTTAGTAGATTTAAAAATGTATCCCCCATATTGTACTTCCACATTACTTTTATCTAATTCTTTCAAAGTTTATACATGCCTTTATTCCTATCTTGATAAAAATAAAATTCCCATATAATCGTATATCCTGTTAATTCTCTCCTTCATGTAGGTATGTTCTTTTCCGAGGCTCCATTTCGAGATGTGTAATGTGTCGCCGGAGCCCCGGCACGAGAAGAGTCTAGACCCTGTGTCTGTTTTCCTTGTCCTTATAAAGTTTTGAATTTTCCGCCACAGGGTACCAACCGATATATGGTGCATGAAAAGAGTTTATAGTTAAACTCAAACACCAAAATATTTAATATTTAATAATAATAATTAATACTTTACGAAGCTGTCAATTTTTATCTGTGCGATAGGATAGCATCCGATGTTTTAAGTGCATAAGTACGTATGGGCCAAGGAAAATATAATAGCATAGCCATCGGCCTTGGATGAGACCGTAAATATTCGGTATGTACTTATTACGAATCTGATGTGCAGAAAAATGTGACCGTTTTAATTATCAATAGTTTTTTTGTATGAGAAAACGAAATAGACGTGCCATTGTTGATTTGTTACGTTTGATTATATATGTAACAACGCAAAACGAGTGCAGTTTTGAAGAAGCAATTGATGTGTTTGTACAATATGTGACTAATACAGATGTACTATATGTACAAATAATATAAAATGTAGTTGTTCATATTAATCGTACCATATTTTAGATTAGTATGCTGCAAATAATTGACAGCAATTTTTGGAAATACTTCCAATATAGTCTTTGCATTGTTTTACAGTTTTTGAAAGAGTGTACGCAATATATTTTAGTAAATTAGGTATGGTCAGTCGATATTTTGTATATCGCTGAAAATTATCAAGCTCTTAAATTCAGGGTGTTTTCATTTTTTATATGTATATATACACATATATATATGCACACACATACATATATACATACACACACACACATAGATGTTTACATGTATAAACTATGAACATAACAATAGTATCTGCTTATGTTTCGCAAATTAGTTGTGGGGTTAATATTTTTGTGTCGCGTATTTTGCCGTAGCCATAACGTATTAATCATTTATTCTGTCCGTTAGAAATTTTGTTTGATCTTAGTGTTAACTGCGGTCTCTTATGTGATTAGTTGCTTTTTTGTCTTTTGTTAAATTTTAAAGAAATATTTTAGAAAAATTCTTAATTTAAATATTCGAAAAGTTCCGTAAGTACATTATTTTATGAATTTCTTCCTCCATTACACTTTTACTACTTTGTAGATTTAATAAACGACAATATTTCGAAGTTTTTTTTTGTTTCTTGATAACAAAAAAAATTGAAATACAATTTTTGTTATATCCGAATTTGAAATTTAACTAATTTAAATTTACAATTTACCAAATTATTATTGTCGTTTTGTTATTTTTAAGCAAATATGGGTTTAGAAAATATGTTTATTTTTCAGATTTAGTTAACATGTGCCTAATTGGTATCAAACTCTTCTGGAGTCAATCTACTTGGCCAGCTCAGATGTGTGCTTGGAAAATAAGACCATGGACATTTCAATTGTAAGCCTTTTTTTATTTTTATTTCCATGAAATAAAAAATTATATTTTTCTTCGCAATCATATTGTAAATTGCGCACAGAAGTGGACAGCAACAAGAGCCGAGTAGGAGTAACCAGCAACAGCAACAGGAGCAAAGTAGGAGTAACCAGCGGCAGCAACAGGAACAGTAGAAGTAAACAGTGGCAGTAACAAAAGTACTAGTAGCAAGTAGCAGCAAGGCAGTAGTGTGGGAACTATTATTTTACTATTTACCTAAGATCAGACTTACCTAGTTATAGGTAACAGAGATAGATATATATTTTGGTTTATTTAAGAAATAAATTAGAAAATCTTTCAAAATACATATGTGCAGGCAAGTGCTGCACAAATATAAACGCAATTTTTATTAACATGTGCTCTGCTTTAGCATCAGGGTCATTAGTTAGCACCCGGCTTCACAAATAAGTACTGTTTTCCAATAGTAATGCGCCCGTAATTTAATCGTCATGTATGCAGTTGTTCTGTATTCGATATTTTAGAGAACTTATATGAATAATTATTTAGATGTAACATTTTTTTTTATCTAAGCAAGGACCCTGAAAGTCCAAGATTGTATATTTTTCATTACTAGGTTTTAAAATGCTTAACTTACGTCGTTTAAATTAATAATTTAAAAAAAAAATTAAAAATTTCGTTCAGCAAGTTTCCTATTTTCCCTAGCTTGTACGTGTAAATGTTATTTGTAAATGATTTCTCGTATTTCATTTTAAAATGATAATCCGGTTCGAGGTGTCATTTAGTACTACCTTTCTTCACTTCTCTCGGAAGAAGTACTAATTCAACTGTTGATTTAATTCCTTTTTGCTAGTAGTCGGTCTTTAATTTCGTTATTGCTTTATTCTTTTGTATAGCCAGAACAATATTCACAACATTTATGTTAGAAATTAAAAATCTATTACATTAGGGCCCTTTATAGTAATTACCTATATAAATAATAAAAATACAACTAGGGGAAGGTGGGCCACCTTGAGACAAAATGTTCAAAAAAATTCTGGATATAATTATTTGAATTAGTATCGTTCTCATTTTTTAGCAGTTTACTTACCAAACATTGCTTTAGTAGTTGGCTTAGAGGAAATATTATAGCTATTACAGAAATTATGTATAATATATTTTTTTCCAAAAGGTGCTTTTGTCTCAAGTTGGCCCCAAATAAGGGCCACTATGAGACAATCATTTGTTTGTGAGAAAATAAGAATTTGTGTAATTATAAAATGTTTATTGATTAAACCTAAGTGGCATCGACTTACAATAAGTAAATATATTAACGAATGTCAATTGAAGTAAATGTAACACCAAAATTTATGAATGAATTTTGGCGTTTTGTTTTGCCTACTATTGTGGGTAGTGGTAAGACACATTTGATAGCATTTTCATTAACAACAGCAATATCAGGCACCGGAGGATACACGAACGAGTTTCTAAATTTTTTACTTTTACGTAGGAATGATATCTCATAATCATTTCCTACATCTTTTTCTGTGAGTACCTTTCCTGCATAGTACACCTTCCTTTTGTCATAAAACTCTACTAAAATGTACGAGTTCTTCTTTGGTTTTTCTTCACTGTTTTCAAAGTTTAAGTCTTTTTCATCGTCTTCTTCCAAATTATCTGATGAAGAACTCAACGGTAATGATTCGTCCTCTTCGGAATCAGAGAATTTGTCATTTTTCTTTGTTCTTTTTGGTGCTAAATTTCTCTTGATGCCTTTTGATATTTGTAAATTTTTCTTTCGATTCTTCTCTTTTTGTTTGTCTTCTATAATTAGCTTCTCAGGGGTATCAGTCACTATTTTACTTCTCCCTTTAGATCGTGACTTTCTATTATTTTTTCTAGGCTGCGCTCTGGGGTACCCGTGCAATTTTTCTGGGGTTATAAAGTGCTCACCGTATTTATTCTTACTTATTGTACAAGATGTTTTATCTTGTTGTGGGTCTGGTAATTCCATGTCTCTATTTTTTGCTGAGCGCTTTTCTTCCGGTTCGCTGTTCTCCACCTCTCGGTCTTCTTCCTGCTCTATATTCTGGTGAAAGTCTCTATCTGTTACACCACTAATTAGAAAATCATCTTCATTAAACACCTGGCGATCAAATGGAAAGATCCCGCACTTTTTGAAACCCGATTTGATATTGGCTGGCGTCATCGACCTTTCAAAAGCAACACCAACACATTCGGCGATTTGGAATATATTTATGGGAACCCCTGGATGCCTTAGCATCCAAGAATCAATAGCACTATTATAATGCGCTTTGAAAGAAGCATAGACGGAAACGTCCAAAGGTTGCAACTTATTAGAACAATGGGGAGGTAACGTTAGGATTGTTATGCCATTTTCTCTTGCTAAATTTATGGTATTAACAGAGAAGTGGCTTTCATGATTATCTAGAATCAGCAATGATGGGTTCCCTTTGCACTCTTTCTCTTTCGTCCCCGCGACATTTATCTAAAAGTCAATGCCAATAATGGAATGGGCCACCTTGAGACTTGTCTCATGGTGGCCCAAATATTTTGTCTCAAAGTAGCCCGAACGCTGTATTACAGCTGACACAACTTTTCACACTCTAAATATAACAATCTAAAAGTGTGGTTACTACATTAGCAAGACAAAGTTATGAGGTATGCATGAAAAACGCAGTCATTTACAAACGTTCGCATGAAAATAATATTCGGCTAAGTTAAAACGATGCGCTGATAAACTTACCTGGTATAAAAACAACAAAATACCAACAAAATGTTAAAATTAGGAGATAATGCGCCTACACGCTATTAACACAGGCACCATATTGTTTGTTGCTGGCAGTCTAATATAAAGGAGTATAGAAGCGGTAAATTTGAAATTATCGTCTTTGTTTCAAGGTGAACTTGTCTCAAGGTGGCCCACTCTCCCCTAACTGAGATTTGGGAATATTCATTTCATGTTGCTTGACCCAAAAGTTTTAAATGCTTTAAAGATTACCAAATTTTATGTGTTATAACCAATCATTTCATTTATTTGAATGTTGTGTATAACTGGATACTAGGCGTAGTTGTTTCAAAAGAATACCAGTTCAATCCTCAAAAGTTTATAAAGGCTTTCACAAAAGTCTCAAAATTTAAAAATATTGTGCGTTACGAAAAACTTATCTCGTAATATAAATTTTATTCTCACAATATAACACAGGAAGTTGTAGTGTTGATTAATTATTTCTGGCCTATTTTTTTTTTTGTTCAACATTATATTATTAAACTCCAGTGTACAGTATATTTTTATTATACAAATGCATATTTAATATAGAATTAAATAATTATATTTTTTATTGATTAATCATGTAAACTCGGAATTGGGTTAAACATATAAACTGCTTATATACAGTATACATAAATTGTTAGTCATAAATCGATTATTTGATATAGTTTAAATTACAAATAAATAAAAACTCAAAACTATTAGATACCAGATTTTTATTTAAAGTATATTTAAAGCGTACATTAAAATAACTGCATAAGTGTATATATAAACTACTAAAGTGTAATAAAAAAGTGACTTCCAAGCTCCTTTTGAGAATATGCTTATAATATCTAATAAATAAATAAATAAATAAATAACACTTAAAAAATAAATAATTTCCAATATTTCTTCCCAAATCTTCGATAGTTGCATTCTTGTGATGCTGAGTATCTAGTGTTTGCAACAAAACAGAAAGGACCTGGAATTTTAAACAGTGTATTAAATTTATATACTAATTTTTCTAATATAGTTTATTTCTAATCTACGGTTTGTGTATGTATATAATTTACTTTTTCTTACTGTTCTTTATATTCTATTTCTTTGAATACGTATGTGAAAAAAAATGAATTATAAGATTCCGTAGCTACATCATTACATTAGCATGCAAAATCATAAAATCATTGATTTCAAGACTTTAGTAATATTTTGTTCATAATAACGTGTTTAAAAAACGCCATCTGTATTAAAAATTAAATGAGATGTACTAATAACATTTAAAGCAATTACTGAATATCCCAGTTTCATAGACATTTTTACCAACGATATTATTTTTAAAATTTATTATATCCTTCCTACTTTAAGAATGACTCTAAAAAAAGACAAATTTGGTAGTAGTAATCTAGAATATTGTATTTTAACCATATATCTGGCCAAGATTTGAATCGTATACATTCTCTTTTAACATATGTGAAATACACAGCACAACGTTCTACCAGACAATTTTCTGCAAAAAATAAAGCGCAGTTCAGAGTACAATTTCAAAGCATGAGAATATCAGCACCATTGTCATTCTGAAAACGAATTTTAATATTGTGTATAGAATAGACCTAACCATCTAAACACAAATATGTGAATGTGAACCTTCCATTAAATATAACAGCTAAATTAATTATATTATTTAAAGGCAACTTTGGTAAGCAGAATATACGAAATCTAGAATCATTCTGCCTTCACTCTTTCCATTAAAACTCAAATTAAGCTTAAATTTTGTGTAATGTTTATTATTACCCTAATTTTCCGTATTACTCCTGCAAAAAATTTGTAACCAAAATATTTGCTATGGATCAAATGATTCTAACTTCTATTTTACGTTTAAAAAGTGTATGTAACAGAGACACAGCTATTCATCGCAAAATAACAAATTGAAGATTAATCATAAAAATTATAGAAATAAGAAAATTGCTTGATACAATAAGCATGGAATTAACATTCCGTCAAATATCTTTAGTTCTCTTAATCTCTTCCATACTTTACGTAAATATATTGATTAAACGCCTCCTTTTCCCAAATTTATATAGAGCGATTTATTTTTTTATTGCTTGTAATTATTTTTATTGAACGATAATTTATATATGTAGATTGCTGTGAAAGTCTCACTATTAATAAGAAAATATCAAATGACTGTAGAATTGATTTACAGAATTTATGCGTGAACGTAGCAATGACGAATTTTGTGAGGATCATCTATGAATCTTTATTGTTACAACATTAAACAAATACATGAGGTCTTGCATGAATATTTTCGAAAAAAGTTCGTATGAAATGGACCAGACATGCTCAATAGTATAACTGAACTTGAAATTTAATTTACATCAATTTATTTTTACGATTTGGAAACTAAGTGTTAATCAGCTGTTTAGATGTCCTCAGAGAAGGCTAAATAAACAAGTTTCTCGCAATCGCATTTCTTAAAAGAAATAATTGTTGCATTTTTCCACATTATTGTCGAATGGCTTTAGAGGATCGAAACACTGTTAATGCTGAATAGCATAGTACAATTTATTTGCCAGACGTTATTGCTGTCATTTATGAAAAATAATCGAAAATGTATCATTCTTCGACATAATGAAAGCACTCATAGAACCAGTAAATTAATGATATATTTGAAAGCGATAAACATGTAATTAATTTCACATACTTGCTGATTTTTCACGTCAATTTCTATTCATTCCCGTTCGTTAAAAATAAAATGCATAAAGCGTTTTTACCACTTGAAGAAGTAATTGACACGACTACACAGCACGCTTCCGAGTGGCAAAAAATGTTTCCAGAATTGGTTGAACTGCCTGTAAAAGTGTATAGATCTTAAACGTGACTGCTTTTGTAAACAATAAAGTAATATGTACCGACGTTGCCATTTATTTATGAGAGTTCCAAAAATGTACATACAGCGTTCAAGATTGGCTATAAACTGTATAGAGAATAAAGCATTTTTATACTAAATAATAAAAGCAATGATGCACTACAGTTAATATAGATTTTTGAATAGCAAAAGGAAAACGCCTTTATTGCTCAAATTGTCGCGTGCTTTTTTTTTAACAGAACAATGAAAAATATAACGCGTCATTTACACTTATGTTATTATTCCTTTCTTCAGGTGTTGAATTGTTTATAGCGAGCCTATCAGATGGCTTTCTAACATTTTACTTAGGAATAATCCAATTTGTGTGTAATTTAAGTATGAAATCACTATTTGGCCTATTTCTAAACATACACTCCGCGCAACATGCATACGACCAACTGCATATATGACATTTGTAGTTGGTATAAACATGGTAGCGCGCTGGAATTGTTATTTTCGAAAATAAGAGGGTTGATAAAAAGATGTATGTAGGTACCAAATATAATTTTTGTAAAAGTCAGTGCAAATGTACGTTACTAATGACAATAAGTAGAGTAATTAAACGCCACTTGAATACGACCAATCTACAAAATAAAAGATTCGTTTGCAATAACAAAATACTTTATTGTTCAATAATGAGTACTTTTGCCATTATTTCTTATAACCTCAAATAGTCGGGATGGAATGGAATTATACAGGGTTCTCAAGTAGTCAACGGGAAGTTCCGCCCAACTTCGTTTCAGCGCCTGCTCTAGTTCGTCAGCGCAACTGAATTGGGTAGCATTGGAGTACAATTTACGCGACAACCATCCCCAAACATTTTCTATGATGTTCAGGTCGGGGGAGAGCGATGGCCAATCGAGAACCTCCATGCCTTGTTCTTGAAACCAGCGTCGAACAATGCGCGCGGTGTGAATACTGGCATTATCCTGTTGGAAAATAAATGGCCCACCTGCCATAACGTTGGAAAATTTGTCTTTCACCTGTTGCAGCAGCTGGACGTACTTTTCCGAATTCTGTCTGCCCTTCACTATTACTAAATCAATAGGTCCGTTATAGGAAACAGCTCCCCATACCATGACTGAACCAACATCGGCTCGCCTTCGTGACTGAATCACTTCATCTTTACGTAAATCGTGGAAATAATAAGAAAACCCATCCGGGTCATCTAAATTAAACTTCTTCTCGTCACTGAAAATAACAGTTTGCCATTCTCTTGTCCACCCCATTTTTGCTTGAGCAAACTGAAGACGTGCAGTGCGCTGAAATTCCCTTAAAGGAGGCCGTCGTTTAATTTTCAAACGTTTTAAATGCGGACAGGTCTTCAGTAACTTCTGTACAGTTCTTATCGATGCATTCGTTCCAACGTTATTCGCGATTTGTCTTGCCGTTAATGCCGAATTCGATGCTTCGCGTAATATGGCTCGACGTTCTCTCTTAGTTGTAACGGATGTTGTTCGCCCTTTAAAACGTTTTCCATAATTCTCGGGATCCCTAATAAAATTGTTCACAACCTGGTGTGATCGACTCATTTTCTTTGCAGTAGCCCTTGAGGAATACCCTTCTTGATGGAACGCTTTAATTTTTCCAATTTCTTCCATACTTAAGCACTTCTGTCGTCCCATCGTTGCACAATACCCTTAATTACAGATGTTTGTTTATCCGGATACACGTTGTAACTCGACACTCATCCGGTAGCTTACTATTAAATACTGGTCGTATCCAACCGGCACGGTGCATTTTATATGTATGTGGTACTTACGTCACCCAATGCATAACGTTAGGCACTATTGCGCAATAATGCGTATTATTTGCCATATCATACCATTACAAACTTGCATTGTATTTTTAGTAAATGAATTGTTTTTGAAACCACCGAAAGCTTGCAACAAGTCGGGTGGTCCTATTCATGTTGCGCGGAGTGTATGTGTAGAGCAAATTTGTCAGAATGGAAAGGTATAAAAAGTAAATTAATCCTATTAGATGTACAAATTCAATTAATGCAATCATTTAATATATGAAAATTTACTGGATGAAAAAAATCATAGACGCTCTACAGCAGGTATGGGCAACCTTTGATATGTCGTGGGCCAAACTTTAATGTGCAAATACGTTCGCGGGCCGCCTTTAAAGGTAGTGCATTTTAAAGTAGTATTCATAATTTTTAGCGATAGATATCAGACATGAAATAATACGTCTCGTGGGCCGGATCAAATCTTACAGCGGGCCGGTGGTTGCCCACATATGCTCTACAGTAATAACAATAATACGGAAATTAAAACAGTCAAATTACATTGAGAAACCGAAAATGACGTTAGTATGGGAATGTTAAAAAACTGGGACAGTGGAATACAGTAAAGCTACTATGCAGGCTAGGACGCTGAGGAATCCTGAGAAGTAAAGGCTGGTGAATTCGCCAGAAAAGGATCAGCTTTATCATATATTGGACTAAAACTTCTTTGGAAGTGCCTTCAGGCACTATACGGGAACGAATAGGTAGACGGAACGAAGTTCAAAAGAGAATTTACTGAGCAATCAGACACAAGCATAAACATGGCTTTATTGGTAAGCCAAAGAATGAAAAGACTGTGGAATTACTTTTATTGAAAAGAAATCAGCTGAGAATACTAGAATTTACCATGATACCAGTATACTTATAGAAAAGAAACATAGACAATACAAAATTAATAAAAATAAACAAATACAAATAAAGCACAAATTCCTTGGTAGAGTAAAGGATAATTTAGCACTTCAAAACATTTAATAAAGAAATGAATTAATTATTTAATTTATTGCATCATTAATAATTACTTATGGAATTAATTATTGGAAATGTAAATGAAAAAATGTTTGTAGATGGAAAATAATGTTTTGAAAAAAATTGTTTAAACAGTGTTGACTATATTTTTGAAAATTAACAAGTAAATTTTTGTTTTAATTTCCTTATGTCTGAAAGTTCATTAATACTTTTTATACGGTCATATATTTAATTAAATCGTCAAATCATTTAAAATGAAACCAAAGTCACAATACCCATTATTTATTTCGTATATATTTTTTAAATTTATTTACTAAATAATTCTTTAATCTAAGAACAATTCATTAATAACTTTCAATTAAAACTATCATTAATTAAATTCTATTAAACTTTAATAGAAGAAAATTGGTCAAAGTGAAATAGTCATACAACACGTGACTCTAGTGCTTCACTATTGGTGAGAAATTTATGATTGTTGTGAATCATTGTTTAAGCGTTGAATAATTATAATGATGTGCTAAATATATAATTTCGAAAGCAAATGCTCAAATTAATATATGGTTGAAGAAAAAAAAAAGCAATTCCAGTTAACATTTTTTTATTTCTTAATATTTGTGTATGAGATTACTCAAATAAAAATATGTATATACTATATACGTATTTGAATAAAAAAAGTATAAACAATACAATTTCAATAAAAAACATCTTAATTTTGAGATACATTACATATGTTTATCATTGATAAATATGCAGATATAAGATAAGCGAGTATAAAAACATTTGTTTCTTCTTTTTTACGACGGGGTAATAATGTACCACGTTCATACGAACACTCTGATGAACATATTGAGTTATATTATTGAGTATGATATAAACGAAGTATAACCTAGGTGCTAAAATTTTAAAATCACCTACATCCACCTAACAAAAAAAAATTGTGATTGTAGTAACAGCAATTGACATCAATAAACTTAATTCCTTCAAAGTCGATAATCCGATTAGAGTAATATACACTTTAATTTATTTTTGGAATTTGTTTCTGATATCGACGACGGCTTGCCTCAATGGACAAACGGAATTGTACCAACCCTTGGTATTATTAAATTAATAAAGAACTTCTTTTACAAAAAAATATCAAACTTAAATTTAAATTTCTTATATTTCATTTATCTATTCAAAAAGAGAGATTAATCTACTTTTGTGAATGTGTTCTCTATATATATATATATATTATTTTATAGGTTTAATTAAGTTGAATAATAATTCTTATAGATAATATTCATAAATTATTTATTCATTCGAAAAATACGAAAAACTTATTATTAAAAAATATTTTTTAATAATTTAAGCAGCTCCATTACTGAGTATATTATTTATCCGTTCTCTTTTAGCTTAAAAGTAAACTTGTGATGAGTCGATGATTTCAAGTGTATGAAATTTCATTCATTAATTCTAAATTCTGAAAAAAAATTTTCTTAGATTTACTTTCAGAATAAAAATTTTATTCAAACTCAAAAGAGTCTCTCGCTTTAAGTTGTTATTGTCAATGCTCTACTTAGACTACAACAACTTTATCAACTTAACAGCAATAGGGCTGCTCTATCTGATTTTCTGGAAGCTCTTAATTCATATTTTTTTCTCTAAGAAAGTATTTATAATCAGTTAATTTTTTGATTGAATGAAAATATATGGTTCAAAAACAATTGGTAAAAATAAAAGAAAGTGTGGATTCAGTTTAAATGTGAACGCATCAAATGTAATCTTTATCTTAAAAAAAGAATAAAAGTTATAAATAACCCAGAAGTACGCTTCAGATTAGAGTCGGAATCAAATTAAAATTTCAAATAATGTTCTGGCTTAAAAAGCCCTAAATTCCAATATTAAAATTAAATGATTTACTTTTTCAAATTGTTGGTATTACAACATAATGCATCTCTTTTTTGTTACACCAATGTACAATATTTGACATTTTACACCAAGGAAATCTTTAAATATGTCTTTCTAAAATAGGTTACAGGAGCAATCTTAAACCTAACTTTGAGAGTGTGTGCTTAAAAATAATCTGGATTCCTCTAAAATATTTTCTACAGTTCATCTTCGTTCCGTTCAAAAGTGTTTAATACAAAACCAATGTGCAACGTCAAGCAAATGACAACCTCTCGAAAATTTGTGACTGCGTTCAAAGTGTGTGCATAATTATTTTAATCTGTAATGACAATCAAGCCTACGAACAAAATGATTATGAAATCTTTGCTATTACGTCCTGTACATTATATAATAATCGAATACATTTTATAGTATATATACACAGTATCTTCAAGGAACGTTGAAACATATTCTATTTCATATTCTCAAAGAAAGTGATATTTTTTATATATGATAGCGATTTTAATGAGAATCAATATTTAAAGCAATTTTCATGCACAATACCTTATATACTTAAAGCAACTGTTAATTCAATATCGAATGGTGCTGTAAAATATAGAAAAAAGTAATCTAAGACATCAACGTTGTGATCCATTTATTCAAAGTAACCCTTAAACTTTAACCCTTTAGATAAAATGTAAGCTATATATCACCAATAGAACATAACTTTTAACGACAGATACACACAGCAGAGAAACCCAAAATTTTGGTAAAAAACTTGAACAAAGTTTTTTAGAGAAACCTCATAAATTTATATTTTTTAATGGAGATACTTACCTAAATTTTCTAGGTGCGTTTAAGATTTAACGTATTCCTAATGTTTTTGAAGTTGCAATGGCAATTAGTGTCGCTAATGAATGCAGACACAACGAACTTAAGACGAGGTCTACGAAGATAAGGAAACAATCTCAATAATTGGGATTTAAAATACAATTTCTTTTGATCTGCTAGAGCTACAGTTACTTCGCACTACTCACTTTTATACTATAAAATTAGTTAATGTATCTGTCAAGTTGTAAAGATCACAACCTAGTAAATGTTGTAGAAAATAGGTCTAAACAGCTTTTGAACATCGTAATAGCAATTCAAGGGTATTGTAAAAGATGACATTAAAGTGCCCAAGAATTAAAACGACGTTCAAATTATCAAAAAATACTACAATAATCAAAATTTGAATATTTGCTGATTCAAATTTAGAATTCAAGTGTATTATGTTAACGAGTGGAAAAGTACCATACAACTCGCTAGTTGACAAACTGCTTTCCTTTATAAAAGTGCTGGTTATAATTTTTACTGAAGTAGAAACAAACAGATAGCTTATTGTAAACTACAGCTTATAATGAAAATAAATATTTTGAAAGCTATCGTAGGAATAAGATATGGCTTTTGAAAGATTTATGTGCCGACATCCGAAAGAGTAAATGAGACAAAATGGGAGAAGAAGAAAGATTTATGAAATCTAATTGGTGAATTTTAAAATTTAACACCTGCAACTAACAGTCCTGTTTAAACTTACTAAAAAATACTATTTATAACGTCGAGTACAAAGTTTCTTATAAATTTAATCGTCTTAAAAAAATTTTGTGTAAAAATATGATTTTATACTAATTAAGAGTGTTGACATCATCACGTTACGTGTAAATATAAATATTAAATATAGTTATAATTCAGTTATGTATTATATCTTACTTTTTCCAGTATTACTTTCTTATCAGACTATATTTGTATGTAAAAACACTTAAAGCCAATTAAAGCATTTACACTCACACAATGTACTTTATACAACAGATTACAAAATTACACACTTTATTTTCTTTTTGGTCTTCTTATCCTTCCCCCGTCCATTATTCGCTTTATTCTCCTCCATTTTTCTGGCACGAATTTCTCTCATCAAATCGAAAAATACCTAAAAGAATAAGAAACTTTTATCAACAATTCGAATAATAGCTACGTGAGTGTATTAATATGCAGGCATTATTCATAAAATAAAATTTTCGCTGCCCAATAATCCTGCGCGAATTTATATGAATTCGAATGAGTATGTGCGTCATGTAATGTTCATAAGATGAAGTCTAATAGGCTTATTCTATTTTATAGTTACACAAAAATAGCAATATCAGTTAAAAGATTTAAATTTCTGTGGAAACACTTTTATTCACCATAATTCTTGCGTTGTGCGTGATATAATTCAAATATACCTAAATTTATTTATGCAATTATGTAAATGTAATTAACAAATATAATGTACTCATTTGCTGTAGCTTTTAATTAAACAAATGAGAGATCAAAAGGTAAAGAAAGAAATTTATGATCCACTGTACTTTTTACATAAATCAGAGTGATATTTATAGGTAATGAAGATTAATTAATGAATAACGTATCTTTGGTTTAAAAAGACTAATTATGAAATGTATGTATGATATTATAATTGAATTGCTAGTCCTTTATGTTACTGATTACATTTATATGCAGTATATAAAGTGCTGATATTTTGATGTATGTATTTCTTATAATTGTTTACATTTTTTAATGAATATGAATATATTTACTATTACAAAGTATAAATATTTGTTTCAGATATACATACAATTGATAAGTTTTTTCTTTACTGATACGTCATTAATATTTAATAGGATGGATCTTGTTGGTACTATACAGTCAATAGAGATTTAAACATGCTCTAAATATGAAATTATTTATTTCTAATCATAATCTTTAATATATGATGTTCGATATATCCAGTAAATCAATAATATAATATAATTTAGTGCCGAATAATACAACATAACTGATGACATATATATCGGTAAAGAAAAATCATTCGATCTATGTATATGTATCATTTAGATGATTTATGGAACAGAGATAAAATCTTATATGTTCCAGGACATATAGAATTCTATTATTTGATATAACGGGTGAGGCAGAATAACGAGCGATTTTAAAAAGGCTGTAAAAAACAAGAAAACCAATATTTAGGAATAAATTCATTATTTTCTCAAAGAACATAAAAAAGCATTAATTATTTTATTTTTTAAAAATAACTCCGGAAAGATGTCGGCGTACACATTCTTCCAATCGTGTTTTGAAACTATTCATTACATTTTGCAGCATTGCTAGGGTAATGTTTTCCGCTTCCTGTCGGATCCGTTCTTTCAGGGCTTGAATTGTTTGTGGTGGGTTATCTTGAAACACTTTACTTTTTAAGTATCCCCACAAGAAAAAGTCGCACGGTGTGAGGTCCGGTGAACGGGACGGCCAGGTGATGTCCTCATTTCGAGAAATCACATGATTTGGAAATAATCTGTTAACAATATTCATGCATACTCTGGCTGTATGGGAGGTTGCTCCGTCTTGTTGAAAAAATGTTTCCTCGTTAACTTCGTAGCCTGCAAGCTGTGGTTCAAAAAAGTTTTCCGTCATGTCGGCGTATCTTTGGGAGGTTACTGTCACAGCATTGCCACGAGCATTTTCAAAAAAGTAAGGCCCTATGATCCCCGATGAAGACATAGGGCACCACACAGTAACTTTTGTGGAGTGAAGGGGTTCTTGATGCATTTGTCTAGGATTTACGTCACTCCAGTATCTAAAGTTCTGCTTATTGACGTAACCGGACAAATGGAAATGGGCTTAGTCACTCATCCAGAAGTTGTTTACAATATCCTCATGTTGATTAATTAAATCTGAAAACTCTTCACAGAATCGTTGTCGACTCACATAATCCGTGCCTTTAAGAGCCTGTACGATTTGGATTTTGTATGGATGAAGGTGGAGATCCTTGTGTAATATTCGTCTGACAGTTTGGTTTAAAATCCCAAGTGTAGTGCTATGCCGGCGAGCTGAACGACGCAGGCTTCGCTTAATAGCAGTTCTTACACGGTCGATATTCTCGGGCGTACGCACCGATTTTGGCCGACCAGGTTTCTTTTTTGTCGTTGACGAAGTTTCCTCAAAGTTCCTAACCCATTTTTTAATGGCACAGGCACACGGCACTGGTTGATTGCGATTAATGTTAAAATGATTTCGAAAGGCACGACGCGAGCATATGTAAGAATTATCATTTTCATAAAACGCCTTAACAGCGCACGCACGCTGTTGAGGGGTCCAACGCTCCATTGTTACTAAATGCTAATATCAAGGAAACATGGCCGATAGCGTCCCTACTACCTCCGAATGACACGGCGCGAATCGCGGACTTTTGCCCCACCCTGTATTTGGTTTAAATTGAGGCGTAAAAGTAAAAAAAATTAAAGAAATAATAGGGGTTTCTGCATAGCTTATCCTATTTTGTAAAATAGAACACATTTTACATCGATTAAAAAAACTAAAAATTACTAAAATTGTAACAGTAATAAGAATTATATTTTCTTAAAATAAAGCACTAGAGTATGTAAATTATAATTATAGATATATATATATACACTGCAGGCCATAAGTTTGGAATCAGTTCCAGTAAATTCATAAAATTAAAATTTATCTATGTTACGTTCGTATTACTTTGATATAAGTACAAAGGATTATTCTTAAGTACATTATAAAGCTTTACATAAAAGATGTAGTTTTAAATGCATTAATAGTTGGAAAATAACCAGAGATTAAGGAAACTCTGCGTGCGGTATTATTTATTCGAGCAGGTAATATTTCTGCATAATGAACGATTACCTGGAATGGACAAATTTTATTGCAGACCCTTCCGCATAAACCTTTTGTAATTACATTTAGTTTTTATATTTATAAGTATTTATACATTTTGAAGTAATGAGAATATTTTAGTTGCTTCGTATCATTTAAAGTGTGTAGACACATAAAAGTGTGTAGAATCAGTAAACATCGTTTGATTATGGCGAAGAGAAAGCAGATATCGCGAAAAGAATGAAGATATCGTACAAAGATGTACAAAATACAATTAAAAGATACCAGTCTACTGGAGGGTATACGGACAGAAAACGATCAGGAAGACCAAAAATTACAACTCCTGCAGAAGATCAGACAATTATATTGACGTCGAAAAGAGATAGAAGATTAACGGCCTCGCAAATCCGCGGTGAGTTTAACAGGGAGCATGAAACTCGGATCTCTTTAACCACAGTAAAAAGGCGGCTCAGAGCGGCTGGACTGATGAGACGTGTAGCAGTTCGCAAACCGCTTCTACGTCCGCAAAATAAAATAAAAAGGCTACAATGGGCTAAGTTACACAAAGATTGGACAATAGAACAGTGGGAAAAAGTACTATAGACAGACGAATCAAAGTACGAGGTCTTCGGTTCCAGACGTCGGATATTTGTAAGAAGAACTGCTACGGAAAAAATGTTACCGCAATGTGTGGTGCCCACGGTAAAACATGGTGGCGGTTCTGTAATGGTTTGGGGATGTTTTTCTTCGGCTGGTGTAGAAGATCTGGTGAAAATCGACGGAGTTTTGAAAAAGGAGGGTTACAGACAGATTCTCGAACACAACGCTGTGCCCTCCGGTCTGAGATTACTTGGAGAAGACTTTATATTCATGCAAGACAACGACCCAAAACATTCTTCTCATTTATGTAGAGGATATCTCCAACAACAGGAATCTGACGGTGTTTTACAAAACATGGTTTGGCCGGCACAATCGCCAGACCTCAATCCAATAGAGCTGTTGTGGGAAGAATTGGATAGAAAAGTGCGTGAAAAGTGTCCGACGTCCCAGACTCACATGTGGCAAGTTATACAAGATTCTTGGGCAAATATACCCAATGAAACCCTTACAAAATTAGTGTCTCGTTTACCGCGATTGTGTGCTGCCGTCATTAAAGCAAAAGGAGGGTATTTCGATGAAAAGTTCGTTTAGTTGATAATAAAAATAAGTGGATGTAAATAAATAAAATTTGCTTTTTTTCCTGCTTATTTTATAATAAAACGTTTTGGTATATTAATATTGTTTTATTTTTACAATGTTTGTTAAAGCCACCACAATATTTTCATTATATTCAGAAGTGATTCCTAACTTATGCAAGTGATTCCAAACTTATGGCCTGCAGTGTGTATATGTAGATGTATCTAATTAACGAAATATTTAGGCTCCTTAATTTGAAAAAGAATTCACTTAAAATAATGTACTCTCAAGTTACCTAATCATCACAAAATTAAGCGGAAATAACAACAAGCAGAACGAAGAAGTTGAAATAGTTTGGGTACACATATACACAAAATGTGAAGTTAATCGTGGTTGGAATACGATCTCAAAAGAATGTGAATGCGTAGATGGAGCAGTGATAAAATGTAATAAGCTGGAAAAAAATATTGAACGCCAGAGAATAACGCATTTCCTTAATAGTTTCAATTTTTTTCACAATTTTTAGAGATAATTTAATTTTGTGTTAAGACACTACTATTCCAAAATCAATAATAAAATTTGTAATACGCACTTTCCTTAGGAGAAAGTCATAGTAGACCGGCTAATTTTAGAAAACAAATATACTCTCATTGTCAAAAAACGTTAGAAAATTATGCGCATTTGTGGTTGTCATAATTAGTTTATTCTGTTATTTACTTCGTGTATTTTTATGTTTTTAAGTATTTTTTCCGTTTTTATTGATATTTATAAATTATTAGATAATTATTCCCAGGTATTTCCTCATTTAAAGAAGTGTGATATGTTGAAAGTATTCATTATATGCCATAAAAATCCTATAAGAGCTAGTGAATATTATGCTCTACATTTTCCTATGCTTTATCGATGGGGAGGCAGAGAAAATCGTCTTAGCTTATTTCGAAACTTTTAGAGGATTCCATTAGAAACGCTGCTACGAAACTTAGTTTGAGCTAACAATTTAAAGAACTTTAAAAAAAAGTATTATTTTAAAATTTATTTTGTTCTTTTAACTAATTATTAGAGCGGCGACGAAAGTGACAATACCATAGGCGGTACGGTAGAACGGGCAATTGGTGCGCAGTGAATGAGATCATTCACATCAAATACAATACGGTTCACGGTTGGTGTTTAAGTGTAAATTATAAACTGCGGCGAAAGTGTCCGTAGCAGTGTCTAGACTTATTCTTACACAATTAGTGCTTACCTAGTAATATGTAATTTCATAACCCTGGTAATGTGTTGTGGAAGTAACTGTACATCTGCATCATTGCATACGTCTCTACGGTTGCTTCTGTAAATGACGTCCTTCGCGACGAGAAAATGTTTTTGTATAGAGAAAAAGATTGTTCGGCGTCTATTGATGTAATTTTGGCAGAAAGAAGCTGTTGTTCAAAATCATTCCAGGGCTCACTACTTGCACATTTGTCATAAACAGTTCGTAAAACATGCAAGTCCGGATTTTTTTTTAAAACACTTAATAATTTTTGATGAGCTCGTACACTAGCAGCGTCAGTTAAACTATGCAAATGAGCGGTCACATTTTGCACTATGCATAGTGATGCGTCTAAGGGCAGCGAATCGTTTTCGTTTTGAAGTTTTGTAATTGCTTCTACTAATGGATGGTAATTGTTATATATTGTATGCAGATCTTCCAGAATTTGGGGATTTTCAAATTGATGTTGACTGTCTCTGATTGCTTGGGATTCGGTTGGCCTAAATTTTAATATAACGGATTTAACTTTGTGAAAATTCTTATGGTAATAAAAAGCTGCATTTAGCCACGTGCCCCATCGTGTAAGAATGGGTTCCGGTGGTTCCGAAATATCTGAACAAGTTTTATGAAATTCTTTAAGTCGTTTAGGGGATTTAAGAAACACTTGTTTGGTGGATCCAATCAAATGATCAACGTTTTTATAACTACTTCTAACATTTTCAGCAACTAAATGAAGAGCATGGAGTACACAAGTTATGTGTATTAATTTAGGAAAAGTTACTTTTAGTAAACGTCCGAGTAGTAACATAGTAGCAGCACCATCTGTTACAAGCATGCAGACTTGAGTACTATGAATGTGAAATTTCTTTAAGGTGTTCATTATTATTTGCCGAATATTTGCCGCAGTACATGCTTGTATACGTTTACAGGCTAACAAATAGGGCTGTGAAAATGTGTTGGCTGATAAAATACGTACGATTACGTTTATTATACTATTTTTTTTTAAATCAGTAGTCTCATCTACAGTAATCCACACATTTTTATTATGCAATTCTCTTCTTGCTATATTTTCAAGCCTCTCTCTTAAACGCGGCAAATGTTTCTGTAAAGTTCTTCTTGCAGGTAATTTATAATTTGGCAGATATTTATTCCAGAACACTTGAAAAGGGCGTTTGCTGATTAAACGAAGCGGCAAATTACATGCCGTCAACATAAATAAAAAATCATAAAGGAATGTTGCATAAGGTATTTCATTTCTTTTGTTCAGTTTATGTATTGCACTGTTCACATGTTTTTTACAATTATCTTTCTTCCGTATTATAAGTCGCTTATTACAAACCAAACACAATACTGCACATCCATCATACTTCAAATCGGGAAATTCTGCTATGTATTTTCTAACCGACGTAGCAAACGGCACAGACTTTCGCGACATGTTTGTGTGAAGTTATTATAAACACTAACCGTGAACCGTATTGTATTTGATGTGAATGATCTCATTCACTGCGCACCAATTGCCCGTTCTACCGTACCGCCTATGGTATTGCCACTTTCGTCGCCGCTCTACTAATTATTATACATTATATTATCTTAACAGTCACACAGATTGTGTGACATATATATATATATATATATATAGTTACATTCACAAAAAGTTATATTGACCCATACAGCGACGTACACAAAATTTGTACTAATGACAAAATAATGAGTACTTTCAAAATATATACATATATACACTGATGACAAAATGAACATAAATATACCAGGTGTATCGGAGAGTCATTACCGGTTTTTTCATAAAAAAACTACATAACTTTGAAGAAAATGGAAAAATTTATTTATTCATTTCTATATACATATTTAAGTATTGGCCATTTGATTCTACGCATCTTGACCATCTTTCAGGCAATTGGTAGACACCATTCCAAAAAAACTATTTGACCTTTGAGCGAAACCATTCATCGAGCCATTTTCCAACTTCGTCACGGCGCGTTATCGTGCCGTAAAATCTGCATAGTTCAAATTGACAACTTGTTGTCGGTAGCGATCAGTATTAACTGTTTCACCTCAACAGTTCGTAAAGCACCACGACACTCTGGTACCATCAAACAGATTATTATTGTCTTGTGACCAAAACGATTTGGCCTTGGGGTCAATGGACCGGCTTCGCCAGGTGATAACCATGACTTTTTGCACTTAGGGTTTTCGATATAAATCCATTTTTCATCACGCGTCACTATTCGATGCAGAAATAACTTCCGATCATACCTTTGAAGCAGCATTTCTCAAACGATTTTTCGATATTCCATTTGCCTGTCAGTCAATTGATGTGGCACTTATTTTCCCATCTTTTGGATTTTCCCATTGCTCGTAATTGGTCGCTAGGCGTTTCTTGTGCAACATTTAACGCTTCTATTAGTTAGTTTTTTAATTTGGGTTGGGCCTTCATCCAATAACTTCTGCAGTTTCGAATCTTCAAACTTTTTCGGTCTAGCAGAACGTTCTTTGTCTTGCACATCTAAATCACCACTTTTGAATTGTCGAAACCACGCCTCACATGTTTCTGTGGTTGGAGCATGCTCAATGTAAGTTTCTATCAGCAAACGAAAATGCACTTTTTCAGGCACGAAACTCGCCATTTTCAAAGACTATAAATCTATGACAGTGTTACTTTGACAAAATATAACATGTACGGCTTTGAAACTTGATGTCAGTAAAATAAAATGACATGTGTTAAATCAAAATATTGTATACTTGTCTAACGACATTTGTCAGAAAAACCGGTAATGATTTTCAATATTTTGCAATATTTTTTTTATTCATTACTTTTAATATCTTGCAACATGCTTGTCATTATATTTGTCTGTATGTTCATTATAGTATCCTCGGCGTAACCAATTAAACGCCTGCTGTTGTTCCAAGATTACTCTATTTTCTCATCACATGTTCCAATGTTAAGAGTGAAAAAGATCGCGAACAGTAAATCTCTTTATCTTTGTCTTTTACTAGTTACAAAATTCTCGATTATTCCTTTTTATATCACATACTTAGTGTTGTTTACCTTATTGTCATTTTGATTAATTTTTTTGTTGAAGTTCTCTCAGGGCAGACATTAACGAAAGGCAGTTCCATATACCCTATTTCACTCTTGCATCCATTAAACAAATGTCTGAACAAAACATGGAATATTTCTTAAACCATTAATTTTTGCAATGTCGTGCTCCTTTTTTTATTTAATTCTTAGTCTTAAGTTTTATAACTATTTTACGCAATCGATATATCGTTTTGTATACACTATCGGAAAGCAAAAAAATTGTTTTGCATAGAGTATGATTAAAATAACAATTTGTAAAGTACAATACTTGACAAAACTTTTCCAAACTATTGTTTTTTAAAGGCGCGTTAAATGAATGATTTAAATTTTTGCTAAATGTTTGTACAAAATATATTTGTTGCATTTTATTAAAACCGAGCAATTTTTTTTAATAAAACGACGAACTGCAAAAAATGTTTAATTTTTAACTAAACTGTTCACGAAAATAGCCTAAGCATATAATTTTCACCTGTACCTGCACCTATTTCATTAAATACTTTTACCCAAAATTTATCATTACAGCCTGCATGTATCACCTATATAAAATGACCACTATTTAAATTTTAAAAAAATTAAATAGATGCATTCTGTGTAACACTATACAAAAACTAATTAAGGTTAAAAGAATGTAACCTTTACAACGCACACACATAATCTGTTTATTACATGAAATAATTTTAATTAGAAATATGTCAGACTAGATAAGCATGAGTCATAATTTCATAGAACTTGTAATTATAAGTTTAATTCAGTAAATGAATTTAATGCATACCATTATATATCGCTCATAAATGTTATAATGTAACACCAAGTTATTGAAAAAAGGCGCGAAAAAAACCTATTCACAATATTTATGAAAACAATTATTATTATTTAGTAATAATAACAAATTTGAACAAAAAGCAAAAGCATGAATAATTTATTGGCCCGATATTTTGGTTCTCCATTAAATCTGAAACAGTTCACAGGACGACGCCTATATATATATCTGCAGTGTGCTCCTTAAGCGTGATTGATAGCTGGTGATAAGAAGTGAATTATTTAGAACAATGTGGTGCAAAACGCTATTGGTTCTGACCTAAAAATTCGCCTCAAACGCGTACTTTTGGAGCTCCTACCAGAAAAAAATTAATTCAAGTGCAAACGACCGACAATTGAATACTTTGAACGAATCCACTTTGCTTTCCTTTTTTGGAGATAAAAATATATGAATAAATTTGTCACATACATCCAAACCGTAAAATACACGCGCGTAAATAAAATAAAAAGTAATGATGCCTGATAAAATTGCAGATGAATCGTTTTGAAGGAACTCACATCTTCCTTGATAATAATTAATTTATCTGAAAGCATCTAAGTTATTATCAATTTAAACGAGAAAAAAATATATAAATTTTATTTATTCTTTTGTATTTGGATTTTCGACCATTAGGGATTAAAATCTTATTAGTCAATTGTAATATCACTATATATCAATTTAGATAGATTTAGAAATAAAAACAATAGAAAAAAACTGATAAACCATAGATGAGCACATACCACTGTCAAAAAAGGAGTTTATAAATGCTGTAAAATTATATCTTAAATTAATATATTTCAGAATACACCACCTTGGGGTCGCCCATCTTTGCCGTAATAGCAAACCTTGTTATAGACAATGTATGGGCAACCTTTGACATGTTGTGGGCCAGACTTTAATGTGTTCGCGTTCGCGGGCCGCGTTTAAAAGTAGTGCATTTTAAAGTAGTGTTCATAATTTTTTGCGATAGATATCAGACATGAAATAATACGACAATGTCTCGCGGGCCGGATCAAATCTTAGAGGGCTGGATCCGGCCCGCGGGCCGGTTGCTGCCCAAATATGTTATAGACGAATGAGAGAATAAAATGCTAAATAATTTTCCCTTCCATATACCTTTCATTGAAAAATATGTCGATGACTGTATTTTAACAATTCTGATTCGTGGAGATAAACAAATGTTAACCTACTTTAATTCCTTCCACAAAAAACTTCAACTCACAATAGAAAGCGAAACCCATAATTGCTTAATTTCCTGGGTATAACAGTAACACCGAAAGATAGTCATATTTATTCAGATTGGTACACCAAACCCACTAATTCAGACAGATATCTAAATTTTTTATCAAATCTTCCTATAAAATACAAAAAATACAATTTATAATTTAGATAAATAAAAAAAATATTGCAAAAAGCATAAATAGAATTAGAATAATACTTTCAATAAATAATTATCCTCCAGAAAGAAAAAACATCAAAAAACAAACATTCACACTTCAACCGCAAATAGAAACTAAAAATATAGAAAGTACAGATAATACAATAACAAACAACGACAAAGTTCATGACTTTACCGTACGTATCATACCCATCAAAAAAATCAAATACCTTGTGTAAATTCATTAAAATAGCTCACAACCAATAAATAGAAACAAATAATTTTTTACTAAATAAATAAATAGAAATAAAATAACAATATTGTGAAGGTACGTGCCTAGAACAAACAAAACAACATCTACATAAAAGGATTTTGTTACAAACATAATTTTAATCTGTATTGGTATTTGATCAGGTTCATTTTTATCGTTCTTTGTTAGTCTTAACGCCTTCTCGTACCTGTCAGCGAAGCATCGTTACGATCGAGATATAAGACCCCGTTGATATTTTAATTAATAGAATTTAATTTAATTAATCGTATAATTATTGTTTTTGTATTAATTAACAAGGTAATTAAACCAGATCCATCGAGATTATTGGACTACTACAACAATTCTAAAAATTGTGGTAACAACTGCTGAATCTATATGCTATCGTACCATTTAGTTACGGGATCATTTAAGACCGTTTAGATCATGTGTTGAGTTATCTAAGCCCCAGTAAAAATTTAAAAGCAAGGCAAATTAAGAGAAGGTCCTTGAAATAGAAAGTAATTACAACAAACGCATATATATATATATATATATATATATATATATATATATCGTTTCTATCGCTTAATAAGAAAAATGTAAACCTCCACTTTTACCTGTAATAACATTTGTCATATACGTAGACTATACCTAAACTAACTTCACTACTGAATTAATTACAACAAATCTTGCATAAAGGTTACTTCGTTTTGGGTATTACTTTGAAAATGTTTTTCAATAGTTTTTATTTGTTACTGAAACATTTATTAAAGATATCGTCATAGAAACAATTAAAATTATTTCAGTTAATTTATGTAAATTTCAAATTTTATTAATGTATTCATTATGAAAAATACTAGTTAATAGTTATTATTAATATATAAGGCCATTCAGTATTTATACATATTTATATATATATATATATATATTACTGTGCAAAAGAAAGACGCAAAGAAACTATTATAAAAGGATCAATAATAATCTTACATAACTTTGTATTGTATGACCACCTTTATTTTTTACGGTATCCTGCATTCTGCTTGGTAGGCTTTCCGTTAATGAATTAATGAAATTTTGCGGGAATATTGTACCACTCTTCCTGTATTATGTTCCATAGTTCATTTTTGTTCTATGGCCCCCTTTTACACTTTCTTCTGTCAAGATAATCCTAGATATACTCAATAATATTTAAGTCAGGGCTTTGAGACGGCCATATCATAGTCTGCATACCCCATTTGCTTCCTGCTATGTTAATTAAGTTTTCACAAGTTTTGAGGTATGCTTGGGATCACTATCTTGTTGTAGAATGAAATTATTGCCAATAAGTCTGATGGCACGGCATGTTCGTCTAATAGTGTTCTGTATTTCTCACCAGTTAATTTACTCTCTATTTTTACAATTTCGCTCACACCTGCTGCCGAAATACAACTCCAAACTTGGATATTGCCTTCCCCATACTTTATGGTAGTGTGTAAACGTGGTTCCAATAACGATTCACCAGGGCGTTGTCTAACATACTGAGGTCTGTTCGTTCCAAATAATTGATATTTATGGGGTTGGCAACTAAGTACTTTCGGTTTTTACTGATAGAGAGCGTTGCTTCATTTTTTGTATAACTATGTTAGTGCTGTACTTTACCGTTTGTCGCGTGATACTAGTCACATTGACGTAACTTCAGAAGCAAGTAGTGCGTGATTTTTATTAAAGCTATTAGTTGTGGGTTAATTTTAAATGGAGTGCAGAAACGAACATTTTCGACATATTTTACTATTTTATTTCCGTAAAGGAAAGAAAGCTGCTGCTGCTCACAAAAAGATATGTGAAGTTTATGGTGCTAATTGCTTAACAGAGCGTACGTGTCAGAATTGGTATAAAAAATTCCATTCTGGAGATTTTTCCCTCAAAGATGAGCAACGTTCTGGTCGGCCTACTGAAGTTGATGATGACCAAATTAAAGTCATAATTGAAGAGGATCGTCATATAACTGTTCGAGAGGTTGCGGAGAGGCTACATGTATCGCACACAACAATTGAAAAACATTTAAAATATCTTGGGCTAGTTAAGAATATTTGGGTACCTCACGAATTGAAAGAAATTCATTTAACACAAAGAATCAACTTTTGCGATATGCACCTTAGACCCTTTCTTAAAAAGAATCATCACTGGTGATGAAAAATGGGTCCTGTACAGTAACATAGTTCGAAAACGATCATGGAGCAAACACGATAAACCAGCTCAAACCACATCGAAAGCTGAATTGCATCCAAAAAAGATCATGCTGTCAGTTTGGTGGGATTACAAAGGTGTTGTGTTTTTTTGAACTGCTTCCAAGGAACCAAACGATCAATTCTGATGTTTACTGTCAACAATTAATAAAACTGGATGAAGCAATCATAGAAAAATGGCCAGAATTGTCAAATCGGAAAGGTGTAGTTTTCCACCAAGATAATGCAAGGCCTCACACATCTTTGGCAACTCGTGGGAAACTATTGGAGCTTGGCTGGGAAGTGATGCCACATCCCCCATACAGACCTGATCTAGCACCATCTGATTACCATTTATTTCGAAGTTTGCAGAATTCTTTGAATGGTAAAACTTTCACAAATGACGATGACCTTCACTCGCACCTGGTACAGTTTTTTGCTGATAAGGACCAGAAATTTTATGAGCGCGGAATCATGCAGTTGACAGAAAGATGGCAAAAGGTAATTGAGCAAAATGGAAAATATATAATTGATTAAAAACTATTCTTTGTTTAAAAAAAAGTGTTTTATTTTATACTACAAAACCGAAAGTACTTAGTTGCCAACCCAATAGATTCGCCAGTCCATAGTACGTGTTGGCACTCTGTATATCCCCAAATTTCGTGGTCTCTGGCATATTTTAATCGTTTTCCTCTATTACCTCGTCGCAGTAAGGGTTTTCTCACGGCCACGCATCCCCTTGAGCCTGATCTGAGCAAGTATCGCCTTACTGTTGAAGCATGTACCGAAGAAGCAGATGTTTGCGCAAGATCTTGAACTGCATAGTTCTGCGCCAACTTTCTTACTATTTCTTAAGGAACTAACTTTTAAAAACTGTGCATCGGCTTTACTGAGCGTTTTTGAACGTCCACGCTTTGGTCTATCACTTACACTGCCGGTTTCAGTCATTCTTTTTATTGTTTGTTACACGACATACCGAAAATATTTCACTATCTTTGATATTTTCACTTGATTATAACCCTCTTGGTGTAAAACAATAGTTTTATTTCTGTCTAGTAATACTATTCTAGGCATTTTGTATTTACTATAACAATTTACAGCTCACAAATTTTTTCTTAAAATGAAAATTTCACTTGTAAGCGCGTTTTTTAAATATCTAAATAAATTTTATTGTGGAACCGCTCTGTATTGTTTCTACCACTGAATTAAAAACAAAATCTTATAAATAAATAACTCTCCCTTGAAATTGTATTGCAGAGGCATTGTGGTGCAATAAAATTTATTACTTTAATCCAAAAAATTTCCAGTGATTATATTTCTATCAATAAGTGAATCGTTCTTGGAAAGATGTATTAAGTATTATAAATTAAATTAACCCAATAATTAATAGTAAATAAGTTTTGGAAAATATTGTTAGGTGCTTCTTTCTTTTTGTACTTGTACTTGTTTGTACATATTACTAATAGCACAGTTATCTAGAGGGCATTTAAAAATCTAAAGCCAGTTCACTGGTTGTTGCGTTAGATATCACAACAGTGGTGGTTCATTGCGTTTTGGTATATTTTTTAGAAAAATAGACCAATTAATTATTGTATTTGTCGATAAAGCCAGGAAGATTGAAGAGTATTGGCATTATACGAAACCCATTTCTATCATTGCTTTTGTAGACAAACATTTGATTGTGGCCATCCTCAAAGGTCATAAGAACCAAAAGATTAAAGAAGCTGTAAGAAAGAAGGTACTGCAAAATCCTATTTTCGAACGAGAGAACTATAGAGAAAAAGCTTAACTATCACAATGATAGGATGTTTGCTTGAAGTTTGCTAAAAAACCGAAAGATTATGACACTAATTCAGCGTAGTCATTGGCTGGTTTCAGTAATGGTTTGATTAAGCGTCTTTTACGAAAGTGTTTCTCCTATTCAATTTTATGAAATTAAGATGAAAAAATCAGCCCGAATGTACTAATAAACCGTGTTAGAAACTGTAGTGAACCTTTGACAGATTTATTTTTATGAGTAAGAAATGGGTGTTTCAACAGGATTCGGCACCCATTAGCAAAAGGAAAACGAGCCAGACATGGCTGGAAAATAATATTCTTGTGTTTAGTCTAGCTTCCAAACTCGTCTGTGGATTATGAGCTGTTCTCGACATTATAACTTGTAAAACACGTCGTAAAATCTCTTAAACGAAATATTGTTGAAACTACTAGCAAAATATTTGTAGAAACAATGCATAAATCTATAGACAATAGTCCAGTATTTATATCTCTTCACTTCAAATAACTTATACAGTGGAACATCCACTAAGGGAGACATCCGTGAACTGGACACTTTTGTT
This sequence comes from Dermolepida albohirtum, assembly GCA_031893035.1. Lineage (NCBI taxonomy): Eukaryota > Metazoa > Arthropoda > Insecta > Coleoptera > Scarabaeidae > Dermolepida > Dermolepida albohirtum. The sequence continues at coordinate 43,468 of JAVIWB010006358.1, forward strand.
AAACAGCCACTTTACGTAGTTCCAAAATATTGATTAGGAAATTTGTAATATATTGATCTCCGTTAAACGGACACACACTCCCATAATCGGACGCGAGAGGGTGTACTTGCCTTGTTTGAAATTAAATTCCCTAATTCTCACACGTTTTTAACAGAACAGAGCGACATTAACACATGATATAATGAAATTTATGCTCTGGTAAGAATGACATTTTTAATTCTTCTGGGAGAAAATAGAGTATAAGATGAGTTGTAGGCTTTGTATTTTTAATAAATTAATTCAAATAAGGTATATGTTCTTAGGTATGGCCCGCAAAACTCTAATAATAACTACAAAAAATAAGAATTTATTATTTAAGGGTAACACAGTTGCACACTCAAAAGATATAAATGTATAATACAAAATATTGTACTTGTTTTCTTGCCACCAAATACGACAATCTTATTGTCAACCATGAAATCAAGGCATTATAAAAATGTTCAAAGTACTACCTAAAACACATTTTCTCACAAATTGACAGTTCTGAATTTGCCCATGATCTTGCTAAATCTATTAATATATTAGATATATCATTTATTTCAGTAAAAAAGCTTAGAAAGAAGTATTTTCAGATACAATTAAAAATTATTTTTAAAACAGCAGATTCAAACATAAAGTGAAATTTGATCAATTTATGCCTGAAAATGAAATTCTGTTGTCGATGAAAACGGAAATGTGCTACTTAATGGAAAGAGTTAAAAGTGATATGGATAAACTTTTTAATATTGATGATAATCTACATATGGAACTTTGAAGCTGTAGATAGTATACCTGAGATACATGAAGATAATATTACTATGAGTGACAACAATGAAAAGATGGAGGCTTTATTAAATAATTTAAATAACAAAAACATGTGATGGTCGAAATGAAATTAATAATTTAAAAAAATTTTACTTGAAAAGAATGTCCTAAGAAAAATCAATATACTTAATGAAGTAGCTTATATTTTGAAGACAGAGCGGTAAAAATTAAACAAAGCCAGATCTGCAATTAGGATTATTTTATAAACTTATATATATATACACTACCGTTCATAAGTATTTGGGCACCCATAAATTTAGAAGAAATGATTAAAAGCACTAGTGAAAAAATGAAAATATATTTATTACATGTACATACATAACTAATTACAGTATCTGGCAGTAGAATTACATATTATTTTAAATTTTCGATTCATCTATGTGACCTCCTTGGTTTTTTATAATGGCAGCACATAATCGCGGCATTCTTGCAATTAGTTTTGCTAATGTATCCGGTGTTATGCGGACCCAAGCTTCCTGCAGTTTCCTCCACAAATCAGTCTCCGATGTTAGTACTGCTTTCCGGACCTCCCGATCAAGTTCCTCCCACAATAACTCTATTGGATTTAGATCGGAGCTTTGGGGAGGCCATTTCATAACTTCGATGGATCCTTCCACTTCCAAGAGTTGCAAATAGTCTTTGCATATTTTGGATGTGTGCTTTGGGTCATTATCCTGCTGGAATACAAAATTCCTACCCAAAAGTCTTAATCCTGAAACAATAGCGTTGGTCTCCAAAATGTTTCGATACTGCTCTTTCCTTAGTATTCCCTCAATTTTCACAATATCACCCACGACCGTACCACCAAAACAACCCCAGATCATCACGGAACCACCGCCATGTTTAACCGTAGGCACAATACATTGCTCTGCCGCACGTAACTGAGGGCAAATTCAAAAATATAACATGAAACTCGCCCGAGGTCATTAAAACATCATTACTAAACTTATCCTTCAGTATCCTTCACAGAAAGACAATTACAAGAACTTGGAGAAACTTTTATTGCGCTAATCCCCAGGTAGTCCCAATAACAAATTTTGGTTTATTGCAGGTAATAAAGTAATACATAATGTTACTTATGCAGCGTTTCTGTAGATTTAATACTTTCCTTATACCTATCCAATATTACAAGAATGAATTTCCTAGAAGCTATGCTGTTCAAATAATTTTATAAAATATGGGTGCCCAAACACTTATGAACGGTAGTGTATATATACATATATATATATATATATATATATATATATATATATATATATATATATATATATAGTAATAGTTTATCCTAAAGTTTAACGACTATATACATACATATATTAAAAAATACAGACATAATCAAGGATAAAAATAATGAAAAAACTATCAATGACAAAATAGCATGGAATTTAACATTCTATATTTGTTTATGTACTCTATTTTTCCTAAAATAGAAAGTATATTTCCAGAAACAATAGGATGCGCGAAACGCAACAGTAATCTATCATTACATTTTATTATATAATCCAATGTGTAATTTCATTAACGAACATTTTGTCCTGACAATGACATATTCTAGCATATCTAATCTATAGACGGTACATTTAAAAAATTATTTAGAAACAAATTTTCAATAGAAACAAATAATATGATACCAATCAAACATGTGATACGGGAAGTGCAAATATAAACGCTTCTAATAATAGTCTGAACTAACAGCGATACTTTAAACATTTACATGTCCCAGTAAGACTCAAAAATATTAAATTAAACACCTAATTTATATGAATATTTACTTTCAGCTTTAGTAATAATTTTTTAATCTGCTACTTTTGTAATTTGTATATATCAGTGATTTATCCATATACAAACTTCTGCAAATTTAGCTATCACGATAAAGATGTGCAAACAAGCAACGGTATAAATCAGAGTACACTACACACATTTTACTGAAGTGCATATCTAAGTATGTCTTTCTTAATGACATACAAACAGTAAATATATAACACTTGAAATATAATACAAAAGGTACACATCATAATCAAACGAGTCTTTTTTAAATTTATATTCACTTTCATGCTACCATTACTAAAACTATGCTGACGTTGTGTATTCTATAAAAACAAAGATTCTAATGATTTTCTTATTCACCTTAACACTTAATCTATTACGCTCTTACCGGCATAGTTAAATTTGCAGAGATGTACTTATGCTTTAAATGATTTCACTCTACATAAGATAAGAAGTTTCGATTCAACTAAAGATTTAATAAGTGGGTAATATTTTTCTCTACACAAACCTTTTTCAGAAGAATATTTTGCATTACTAGCAAATATATGAACGCTAAATACGAGGGTTTATATTTCTGGAATAGCTCGCATTGTCATGGTGGATAATGATCTGTCGTTTTCGATTTGGTTTCCTTATTTCTTCAACAACTTTTGGCAAACAAATAGTTTTGTACCATTCGGAATTGACCGTTCTACAACTCCGTGACCGGTTTCTCCGAAAAAACAGGCAACCATTTGCTTTGATGTGCTTCGAGCGCGAACAACTTTTGTTGGTTTTGGCTCATCTTGGAATACTCATACAGTCGACTGCTGTTTACTATCGGGCTCATACGTAGAGATTCAAGATTCAACACCTGTGACGACTTTGTAAATATTTTTTGAAGCACCGCCATTGTATTTTTTGTGCATTTCTTGGCATCAATCGACGCGAGTCCTTTTTTGAGCGATTGTCAAATTAAGTGGCAGCCAACGTGAACATAGCTTCTTAACGGTTAAATGTTAAGCAGGATCTTATACACGCTTGTGTTGCTAATACCTAGAGATGCCTCGATCTCACGATATGTCACATAACGATCTTGCATTATTAATTCAGACACTGCATTAATGTTTTCCCACACAACATTAGTGGCACGACCTTCACGAAATTCATCGTTCAAAGAACGCCGTCCAAGTTTGAATTCACTATACCAACGATATACTGTAGTTTTCGAGGGTGCTTCATCACCATATAAAGAATTCAGCTCGTCAATGCATTCTTGTTAAGATAATCCACGCCGAAAGTTATGAAAAATAATTGCACGAAAATGCACACTAGCAGTGTTGCCAGTTCCCGAAATATAAACGGCTACCCTAGTATTGTTTATTCCAGCTTATTTTTATTATTTATTTCGTATTAATATGTCAACTACTAAAAAAACTATTAGATAGAAATCAGAAAATTTATATTTATCTGATTTAATGTTTAAATAATAATTTCCAGTATACAACTCCATGTAAAAATATATAACAAATATTGCTTTTAGATATTATGCAAAAAGGTATATTAGTCAACAGTTTATCTTAATTGTGGTTATCTGAAACAATATTAATTCTCTCAATGTCTATAATATACCACTGGCGCTAATATCACTCTCTTAATATGATTCATTTATTGTGAAATCTAAAATTAAATAATGAATAGTTTTAAATATAATAATTTGTATATAAGGGAAGCCATAAACAAAGTGAAACAACAAATTGTAAGAAATTGATATTTTTTCATATTTAAAATATTTGAAGGAGTTATTTGCAAAATATTGAATAATACTAAATGCTGAATATCTGAATTACTATATAAAGTGAAGGTGTAAAAGAATTATTATTTTTTGTGAAAACATGGATTTGAATCTCATAACATTAGCAAAATAAAACAAGTATTATATACATAGTATATACATAGTATGTACATATAATTTGCTGAATAAATAATGTCTTCCCCTAATTACAGCTAATTATAAATAGTACCTAAGACGGGTCTATACATTAACACTGTCAAATATGGAAGTTCTTCACATTGGTTGTGTTTACACGGTTGAAAGAGATGTACAGACCCGCCTTGGAAGATGGTATTGATATATAGCCACTACTAAGAGGAAGCATTAGCTTTTCAGAAAACTGTACATAAGATCTATAATAATCTATTCCATTACATTAATATACCTATATAAGTGAACACTTTCTTTACATAAAATATATATTATTTTCCAATAGTTTTTAAAACTAGAAAATTATAATGAAAGTTTATGTATCTATTTTTGTTCAGCATGAATAGAGAAAAGAATCAAAAGTGACTAAGACAAGATCTATTAAATGCTCCAAAATACTCTAGCACTTGTTCAGTATACAACAGAAATTGTAATATGCATTAGATAACCAGAAATCTAATTAACAATATTTAAATATTCAATAAAATTGCAGTGCATTTGAAATATGTTGAAGACAATATTTGAAATGTGTTATTCCCAACATTTTAATATTATTTCAAGAAAACTATATAAAATACAGGAATATTTACAGATTATAATTAAAAAGAATTAATAGAACTCACCTTATCTACATGTTCTCTAGTTTTTGCTGAAGTTTCTACATATGGAACACCCCACTGTCTTGCACGTTCACTTGCTTCTTGGAAAGAAACTTTTCGTTTATCTTCTAGATCACATTTATTTCCAACTAATAGAAATGGAATGTTTTCATCATTTTTGACTCGAAGTATTTGTTCCCTGCATTGTAGTACATTTATTTTTTAATATTGACTTATAAATTATGCTATACGAATTCTAACCTGAATTCTTGTGTTGCTTGAAAGCTCTCATCTTCTGTAATAGAAAATATACAAAGAAAACCTTCACCACTTCTAAAATAATGATCTCTAATAGCAGCATAATCTTCTTGACCTGCAGTATCTAATATATCAATTTGTACATCTTCGCCATCAAGTAATATTTTCTTCCTGTAAGAATCTGCTTTTGTGGGTTCGTAGTCTTCAACAAACTCATCGTACATAAATTGTAAAGTCAATGCTGATTTACCTACACCTCCACTGCCAACCATAATTACTTTATGTAAAGCGGGTTGTGCTGTTGGTTTTTTAGACATGACGAAAAATTGTATTTTCCTGTAATTCAACATAAACTTTAAACTTGACCTAATAAATAAATTTTATATGTAACACATACTACAAACTAAAATACCGATGTTCGACGTACACTCCGTAAATTTAAAGGTCTTTCAAGTAAATTTAAAAGTCTTTCTTGTAATAAATATCATTAATTCATACAAAATATTCTAAACACTTCACTATTCAACACCCATAGATATATTCAGCTTATTACTCACAAATTACGGCAAATTGCGACTCCCCACCACGAAATGCATAAACTATTTATTGTAGCTGTTACTGTTAGTACCTATATTATTTTTTTCAACAATGAAAAGAGTATCCTTTTCTAGCATAGGAAAAATAATTATCTCTTAAATGCTCTTTTATCATTCTGACAGAATGCCACTTTTAAGTATCTAATGAAATTAGTCATATATGTCTGACTATTATATTGATAATTGTAATTAAGCAATGTTTTAGTTATTATTCATCAAAACATTTAAATTATGTATAAATTAGAAACTTTGTAAAGTAATATTTCTAAAATTGTATATGAAGATAAATAATTTTGAGATTTCAGGATGTTTGCATACTTCACTTAAAACATTAACTAGAAGATACAATAACTACAAGTTAAAAGTTTTAATATTTTATAATACTTTATGTTTAGATGATCTTAAAAATATTTTTCAATTACATTGACTATAGAAAATATGGCTGGTAAACTGGAAATTCAATGGTCTCCAAATAAAAATAAATTTATTACATGGGGTTCAGAAGTGTGTTTATATGAAATTGAACATTTAAAAGAACAAATTGCACCATGTATGTCTAATAAACAAAATATTAACTAAAGGTTATTGTTTATGTATGTTTTTACAGTGATTAAGTTATCCCCTACAACAGGAGCACATTTATTAGCTACAAACAATAATTATCATTATGTTAAATGTATAGATATCTATCCAAAATCTGATAAAGATTTACTATTAGCCATTGGGCAAGCTAATGGGAAGATTGTTTTGTCCACTTTTGGTGCAACTATTTATGATTCACAATTTTTACCAGGAAAAGAATTAAGTACCTATATTATTTTTTTTAGTCAACTAAATATTGAAATGATTATTTTTAGTTCCTAGACATCAACGGCAATGTAATGCAGTATCATGGAATACTGTAGAATGTAATAAGATTGTTGCAGGGTTTGAAAAAAATAGATCTGATTATTCTGTATTACTATGGGATATTAACAAAACACCGTCTCATGGAGAAAATAGCCCAATACGACCTATATCAGAATATGGTTTGTCAGATACTACACATAGTTTAGCTTGGATAAATAACAAGGTATTAGCAACTGGAAATAATAATAAACAAATTAGAATACTGGACTTTAGAGGTGTCTGTTTAAGTGTAATTGTTTTAATACATGTAAAGTTATATGTTAAATATTTTAGATTCTGCAAAGCAAATAAATCATACCATAACAAAAGCAGTTCATGGCATAAATGTTAATCCTCATAATGAAAAATACTTAGCCTCATTTGTTGATCATCAGGTCTGCATATGGGATACAAGAAATTTTGAAAAACCTATGCTGGTTTTACCTCATACAAAATATTTAAGTAAAATAGCATGGTGTCCAACAAAGTAAGTAATTGTTAATAGTAACTAAACAGGTTTAATTAATGTAGCTATAAAATAATTTTATCTAATCACTGGCATTTTTTGAATTATTATATTTGCTCTAAAAGATAGATTCTTGTGGTAATGTAACACTATCAATAGTGTTTGAAAAATTAGACCAGAGGGTTTCAATATTCCCCTTAAAAATAGTGCTTTTCCTTTATTGTATACTTATGATAAACTTAAAAATCACTTTTAAATTTGTAATAATTAAAAAATATGTGTAAAAATTTTAAAATGTTAACTTCTCTGCTACACTTGACTGCTTTCATTTGCTATAAAATTTCTTAAAAGTTGTCAAATATCAGTCAGATATTAGACTATTTATTGCGACAATAGTAGTTGTACCCACTTCTCCTGAATTCTTTCGTTGATATATCTATGTAGTACTGTCAGTTAATTGAGAAAGCATTTGTATCAATTTACTAAATGATTACCAAAAATAGTCATAGATTCAATGAAATACAAAAGCAGGAGGAAGAGGAGTACTTTTGCATAAAATATTTTTTATTTAAAATTAATTAATTCATAAAAATTCCTGTAGTTTCAATTTAATAAGATAAATCCACTATTAGCCATTTCTTTCACTTTGTGGTGTAATTGTTTTAGACAAAATCTATTAGGGATTTTACAAAGAGATTTACCAATTTTAAATCTCTATGACATACAACAAACTATAGTTGGAAATGAAGAAGTTGAGCCATCAGTAATAGAACGGATAGTAACACCAGGATTACATAATATAACATCATTTTCCTGGCATCCAAGTGATGAAAATAGATTTCTAGCAATTTCTCTAACAGGTAAGATTTTTTTAAATATACATCATTTAGTTAAGATAGTTTCTTTTAGGAAATATCGTTGATTATACTGTACTCGACCGAATAACATTGAATTGGACAACAAATGCAAATTTGGTATGGACTTGTGGACGAAAAACACTGAAATATATCACAGAAACTAGTACAATTTATGATTGTCTACAAGACATATCACAAAAGATTAAGTTAAGAGCTTGCAAAGGCTACGGCTTGAAGGTTAGCATTGAACTAATATTCGTGAATGTATTTCGAATAAATTTTTTTGTCAATAGTAGATGAAAGTAGCATTTATAGGACAAATAATATACTAACTTTTGTATTACTACTAATTCTAGTATATTTTGAATTACTTTAACAAATCTTTTATTTGAGTATTCTCATGAATTCATTTATTCGATATATTTGGATATACAATATGTAAAGCAATGAGGTTTCCAATAGATGAGATATTTTCTTTTAAAAAATTACTTAAATGTAACATGAAAAGATTTTCTTACGAAACACTTATTTCAAAGAATAACCGGAATTCTGTTAGTCCCATACAATATCGAGCGGGTAAGGCGATGGTGTTTATTAATGTTAAGAGAAACAATCACTCTTTATAATTTTTTTGCTTGATTTGAAAATAACGATAACATTAAAGTTAAAAATTTATTTGCTATTTTCTAAATAAATAAGAAAGATGATTTTTTCTAACACCTAAACAATGATACATAAAATTGAAATTGAACGTACGAATTACATAGATCACTTATACATAAATAAACCTAAATTTGATTTTAAGTTATTGCCCGTTTCTGAGAGGCAAATAGCAAGATAAGGACGATTATTGTGCTTTATGTTTGTTTTCGTCAAGTTTAAGTTTTGGGTTGAACTGAGTTCTTCACGTTTTATTAAGTGTTCTCATATAATACATGTTATGTCTTAGTATTACATTGTTACTTAACTACTGTAAATCTTAAATATTTCATTTGTATATACAATTCAACTTATTATCTAATTACATAGTTGTCTTAGAAAATAAATGATGAGCCCATCCGTGGGCCGTCGGGGGGTCCTGTCCTGCGAGTATGGAGTACGGTTTTCGGTGCTTTCCTACTGTCCTCAAGTTGATTCCCACTATTAGCGGGTTGTCGTGGGACTGCACGCTTTCGAAATAGGTCCGGGATAGTTTTTGGAGAAGTTCTGCAATCGTGGGGACTTTTAGGTCCCGATGTAGTACGGAGTTCCTCAAGAACCACGGGGCTCCTGTCATCAGTCGCAGAACCTTGTTCTGTACCACTTGGATCCTATTGATATGACATTTGGTTGCGTAACCCCAGGTTGGTGCAGCGTATGTCATCGTAGGTCGGATTACCATCTCATATACCATTCTTTTCAGTTTCATGTCGAGCCTGCTGTTTCCGTGTAGGAGCGGATATATCTGGATCATGCTGGCGATCCCTCTGCGGGCCATCTCCTTGGTGTGGAGTTGCCACGTCAGGTGCCGATCCATGGTGACTCCCAGATAGGTGGAATGGTCAACCCATGGGATGTCGATGTTACGAAGCTGCAGCGTCGGGACTTCCACTGTCCGCGTCGCCTTGTTGAAACATATGGCAGACCATTTGTCAATGTTAATGGTAATCCTCAAAATGGCGAACCACTCTTCAATTTTGTCTATCGACGGCTGCAGTCTATCCTCAGCCACGTTAGGTTTGTGGGGCGTTGAATAGATCGCAGTATCGTCGGCATATAGAGCTGGTGGGATTTTTGAGAGATCGCTGAGGAATACATTAAATAAAATTGGTGAAAGCACGGAGCCCTGAGGAACTCCTGCCGGGATAGGCCTGGATGTGGATAGACATCCGTTGTGTTTGACAACGAAGGATCGCTCGTCCAGGAAGGAGTGGATAAGGGATATCATGCGGGATGATATTTTGTATGAGTTGAGTTTATGTAGGAGGCCCTCGTGCCAGACTCGGTCAAAAGCTTTGGCCACGTCTAGAAAGAGGGCAACTGTGGAGCGTCTGCGGTTGTAGTCCCTGGTGAGGTGGTCCACCAGGCGATGGATTTGGTGGGTTGTGGAGTGCCCTTCCCGGAATCCGAACTGCTCCTCCTGGATAACGTTCTTGTTCCTGACTTCCTCTGCCAGTCTGTTGTTTTGGGGAAGGCTGGGTCCTGTGTCTTCTTCCTGATCATGGTGATCTGGACTCTCCTCCAGGACTTCGGGAAATGCTGCAATCTGAGGGCTGCATTCGCGATGTTGGTGAGACGCATGATCTCCAGATGCGGCATCGACTTCAATGCAGAGTTCGTGATCTTGTCGTGACCGGGGGCCTTCTTGGAAGCAAGGTCCTTCACGAGCTTCTTGATCTCTTCCGGGGATGTTGGAGGGATTTCATCGACTGCAGACGTCAGCAGCATTCTGTGAACATCTCTGTGGACCTTCTCGACGTGATCCAGATCGATGTCTTGGTAGGTCGGTTGGAAGGCGAGTTCCAGATGGTCGGTGAAGGCCTCAGCTTTCGCTTGGTCTTCGTAAACCAGTCCACGTTCTCCATGGATCGGAGGAACTGCTTGGGAGTTCTTTCGATCCAAAGCCCTCTTGACCTGCCGCATCTTTGGAGCTTCATCCAGAGCTTCGAGTCTTGCGGCCCATCTCTCGTTTTTATATTCCCGGAGCTGGTATCTGATCTCCACCGACAGTTGGTTTGCCAGTCTATTATGCTTTAGGCAACTTATACAGCAATTTTGATAAGTACATTGCCTACTCAGGTAGGCATGTATTCTGAAATATTTTAAGGTCTTGTTTCATAAATTTGTAACCTTGGTAGTGCATCGGCATTTTGTCATTTTTCAAATTAAATGAATTAAAATTATTTTTTTAAACTGAGAGTATATTATTACATAAAGATTTTTCTACGATAACTGCAATTTTATTCTTGTTTACTTAGTACTTAGCCAGAGTTGCGTCCAAAACGCAAACACGTGTTACTTATGGTAAGTCTTATTTTCCATAAAAATAAATTAAAAACATGTTCAAGTACTAAACAAAATATTTATTTTCAGCTCTAAAAACAGTAATAGATCCAGATGCAATCTGTACTTGTAAGATAATAGATTTCTTAGATAAATTATTTGATTCTTTAAATTCCAACTTAGAATCTGTAAAACCAATGAAGCGTACTGTACAAAAAAATACAGAAAATTTTATGCTTTGGAAGAAAAGTATCATATATTTAAAAAACATGCATTATAAGAATGGAGAAAAAGTTGTGCCAGCAAGTTTGAAGAAAACAAAAAATATATTTCTACTATAGAATATTTTACAAAAGAAACGCTTTCAAGTACTTTGTTACTAATTACATTAATCAAGATTCTTTAGAAACTTTTTTCACAACTGTTGCAAGCCAAGGAAACTTTAATATAAAATCAACAAAACCACATTTTATTTTATCATTTAAGACATTATTGATTAATAACATTAATTGAAAACATGTAATAAACGCCAATTACAAAGAATATGATACATTTACTGTAGATAATTCTTTAATTATCTTAATTACTTTTAAATTTTGATCATAAGTAAATATGCACTAAATAAGAATTCATCATCTACTCATCTATAATTCAGCACTTGGGAAATAACAAAACTTGAGACAAATTTACTAAATAATTTTACATTAATTATTTTAGTGGTTGTCTTAAAGAAAATGAAAAACTTAAAAACACTATAAAAATTGCATTTGTTGCAAAGGAATTTTGATCTCTCAAGCACAAAGTTTACTTTATACATTGATTGAGAACAGAAAATCTAAAAGAATGCAAAATCTACAATCATCAAATGATATCACGTTCCTTGTAGTAAAACTATTAGCGTTGCGCAAATATTCAAAACATTTTTTAATATTCTGCATAATAATGAATTATTTTCTTGGAATGCAGTCATAGGGATATTGTGGAGAAGAAAATAATTGAAGCAGTTGTAAATATATTAATGTATAAGGGACGTGAAATGAATCAAAGTTATCATGGGAAAATTCACAATCAGCAGTACTAATAAGAATCATATGAAAGCATATGCTTATATCAAATGCAAAACAAAAGACAAAATAGAAGAATCTAACTATCACCGTCAAATACCATATTGCCATAAAACATATTCTTACAATAAATTTAAAGAAACGAATAAGTACCAAGTAGAAAATCTTACTAGGGCTTCCATGTACTATTATAGGATTACCAAAATAAAAAAAAATAATGTGCTGTCAAAAATATGCAGTCTTGTTAAATTTATAAGTAATTATTAACAGTATCCTATTTTCGTTATTTTCATATCAAGAAAAAAATATAGAGTAATTATTTATCCTAATATTGATAATAAGAAAGTTTTTCCTATTGGAAATCTCATCGCCTTAGCTACTCTATATTGTATGGGACTGACAGAATTCCCGTTATTTTTAGAAGTAAGTGTTTCATGTAAAAGCTTTTCAGGTTACATTTAAACAATGTTCAAAAAGAAAACAACTGATCAAGGTTATATTTAAATACCTTGGCATAGCCTGTTTTAATCAGTAACTATTTACTAAATTGCTTTCGGACATTCTACTGTTTATATATGTTCATAGGTACGTTACGGAAAATGTTAGTTTGTTAACTCTAAGTAAAATAAAATTAATTATTTTAAAGGAATAACTCTCATTAAATAAGTGCTTCATTTAAAACATTTATTCATTACTCAAATAATATTTATTAAAACTTTCAGGTAATTTTGACGAAGCCTTTGGTTGATTAACTTAACCACTTAAGGTTGATATATAACCCCTTTCCTCATTAACTTTCGTATTCTGTATACGTATTTCGACAACTAAGTTATCATTATCGGCAGATAATTAAACAGTGTCGCACCTGGAAAACTACGGCAGTGATGGTTTTTCTCGTAGTTTTCCAGGTGCGACACTATTTAATTATCTGCCGATGATGACGACTTAGTTGTTGAAATCGTATACAGAATACGAAAATTAATGGGGAAAGGGGTTATATAGTGACTGAAACTTTCAGTTAAATTTTTTTTCTATATTGGAAAGAGCTTCAACAATTCATTTACTAGACTTGAATTTTTCACAATTTAATTTGTTCAGGATGAATTATGGAAAAATGGGGAAATGGTCGACGATAGCATGTTACGTAACGTTTGGAATCGGTTACATTTGAGTAATAAATTAGTAGAAGATGGTATATTAAAAGGAAGCAATTCTAAACATCCAGGTGTTAGATCCGTTTTAAAAATTGACGGTAGTACGTCTAAGTCAGATTCTCTTTCCATATCTTGGTCAGAAACAGGCAATATAAATTGTTGTGGATCAACAAGAGTGTACAAGTTAGTAGTCATTTACGGATTTTTTCGTCAAAAGACAAGTTTTTTACTTCTAGACATGAAGATCGAGACAAAGCGCTTCATTTATGTGGTTGGTATTTTGATAAGGACACATCATCACTTTCAAAGTTTCTGGAAGACCTAGAAAAAGAACAAGCATACACAAAAGCGGCCGCGATTGCAGTTTTTAATTTAAAAATAAAAATGGCCATTGAAATATTAACCAGGGGTGCGGAAAATGGCATTCCAAACACTAACTTAAACGTAGTTGCAATGGCATTAGCAGGATTTTCTGATGATAAAACTAGTATGTGGAGACAATTCTGTGCTTCACCAAAAACTAAACTGAATGACCCTTATTTAAGAGCTATGTTTTCATTTCTGACGGCTGAAAATAATTATGACAATATTTTAGTTAGTATATTACAGACTGTTTTCTTTTTACTTTATTTAAATGTATGCTTTACTACAGTATGAAAATGGTATGACAGTTGATGATAGGGTAGCCTTTGCATGTATATTTTTACCTGATTCTAAATTAAATGAATACTTAAAAACATTAACAGCTACATTAATAGAAGCAGGTAATTTAGATGGGATACTTCTCACAGGTAATTATATATTATAATTATTTAGTGCAACTTTAATTTTTCCTGTAACAGGTAATACTTCAGATGGTGTTAAAATTTTACAAAAGTATTTAGACACTACAGGAGATATACAATCAACATCATTAATTGCGGTTCGATCTTTTAGTGCAGAATTATTGCAAGATCTTGGAAAAGACTGGATAAATAGGTGCCAAGTTTTTGTAATTGAATTTTGCATAAACTAGCTCTTTAAATAGTTATAGGAATTTACTAGATTCATGGCAGCTATGGCATGAAAGGGCAATGTTTGATATAATGTTAAGTACACAAAGACCAAGTGACAAACATCCACAACAAGTTTACATATCTTGTAATTTTTGTGGAAAAAGTATTTCTGCCTTTATGCAAGGTCTAACTAGGGGCAGAGGTACATTTCCTCGCATGGGTGGAGCTAACAAACTAAAAGTGAGTATATACCAAATTCAAGCTTAAATAACTTTTGTCCTCACATTATTATATATACAGTCATAAGCTTTAGTTTAAGCTTTCGTATTATACCAAAATATTATGTAGATTTTATAAATATATTAACATGTGTAAAATATTTTAATTAAACATGTATAATAGTTCAAAGCAAAAAGATCAAATATACCATATGATTTTATTGAAATCTGTAAGTAAATAAATCCAATTTTTTAAATAATTGTAGATGTCATCCTGTCCAAATTGTCGAAAACCACTACCAAGGTGTGCAATTTGTTTAATGCACATGGGTACAACAACAGGAGATCAATGCAATAGCGATGCTGATGGAATGAAATTAGTAGACTTTTCCCATTGGTTCACATGGTGTCAAACTTGTAGACATGGCGGTCATGCATCTCATATGATTCATTGGTTTAAGTAAGTACTGTGCAATCAGTAATGACAAAATTGTTAGTATACCTTGAAAAATGGGTATTAAAATGTTTCAACTTTACATCTACTTGGGATTTGTCAGTGTAGTAAATTATGGAGTATTATAGAAAACTTAAATCAAATTTATATTAAATTGATTTGATACTTATAATTGATTTTATTTATATGTAGAATAAATGAGAAAGAGAATTAATTGGGCTTTGTAAAATTTGTTGCCGTATATCTTCCGAAACTACCGGGGTTACAGTTTTAGGTCTACCAGGAAAGTGTCTTTTACAAACACTTCCATAATCAAGAAAACGTTCAACAGCACGTTGTTGATGTTGGTTAAATATATTCGATGGTAAACCATTGACTGGAAACAGCAATATATTGTTCGAAACAAAACTTGGGTCGCTATGAAAATACACTATAACAATGAAAGTGTTTTGTGCAATGGAAAATACCATTCTTACAGACTATAATACTAAGGACTGCTATTTGTAATACATAGATAATTATAATAATAATACCAAATTAAGAGGCATTATTAATAAAATGAATAAACTCTCACAAATATTCACACAACAATATCAATCATAAAATAATAAAAAATTTGGATAGCATAATTACTGTAAACTCAATAATTGAACATTTCCCGTTTCTTAAATGCCAACTTAATCATTTTCTATCTCACTGTAGATAAGAGCTATAAAATATGTTCATATAATTAATATTTTCCAGGCAACATTCTGAATGTCCCGTCACTGCGTGCCAATGTCGCTGCTTTTCAATTGACGCTGTTTAAGGAAGATATTTAAGTATATCTGTATATTATGATATAAGTAAATGATTGTACGAATGCATGTGTAATTTTAAATAAACAAAATAAATTAATTTTGTAAAAAAAGCAGTTAATTGTTGGGATTGTGCATAAAAACCATATCTGCGTCATTTAAAAGGTTTATTATCAATTACATCAGGTAACAATTTTTTCATTTTCATCAAGACTTAACTTACGTTAATCTTTCATGTAATAGTTATTTCTATTATAAGACTACCAGAATTGTTATTGTTATTGTCTATCTGTATCCGCTACACTGTATTAATAAACGAAGGTAGATTTTGTTTTGTATGTATTAAAGGCTCTTGTTACGTTTGTTCGTGATTTGATAATAAAAAATACCAGATACCTATCATATGTATATAGACATGCAATGTGGCTGTTTGTTTGGTTTATACATAAATTTCATTATGTTTACGTTGCTAACGACATAACCTTATTGTGATTTTAGGGGTTAATTATTTAAGATTTTGCTTTTATTTGATTAAATTCAGTAAGTTTGATGATAAATGTAATAGAACAATGCATATATATGTAAGAAAAATGTAAATCTCCACTTTTACCTGTAAGAACATTTGTCATATACGTAGACTATACCTAAACTAACTTCAATATTGAATTAATTTCGATAAATCTTGTATAAAGGTTACTTCGTTTTGGGTATTACTTTGAAAATGTTTTTCAATACTCTTTATTTATTACTGAGACATTTATTAAAGATATCAAATTCGTCATAGAAAGAATTAGAATTATTTCAGTTAATTTATGTAAATTTCAAATTTTATTAATGTATTCATTATGTTAATAGTTATTATCAATATATAATACTATTCATTTATATATATATATATATATATATATATATATATATATATATATGTATACAGTACTGTGCAAAAGAAAGAAGCATCTTGAATTTTTCAAATTATAAAATTATTATTATTACTATTATAAAAGTAAAAATAATGATCTTACACAAGTTGAAATGTTTTTCAATGTATAAAAACTAACACACATCGATATTTAAACATAAATAGCTTAAAGGTGATTTTGATGGAGCCTATGGTTGGTTAACTTAATCACTAAAGGTTGATATATAACCTCTTTCCACATTAATTTAGATTATATATAGTGTATATTCTATATAATGTGATTTAAGTGATTTAGTGATTAAAATAAACAACTTAAATATTCAATATTTTCTATGACCACCTTTATTTTTTATGGTATCCTGCATTCTTCTTGGTAGGCTTTCCGTTAATGAATTAATGAAATTTTCGGGAATATTGTATGTTCCATAGTTCATTTTTGTCCTTTGGCCCCCTTTTATACTTTTTTCTGTCAAGATAATCCTACACATACTCAATAATATTTAAGTCGGGACTTTGAGACGGCCATATCATAGTCTGCAATACCCCATTTGCTTCCTACTATGTTAATTAAGTTTTCACAAGTTTTGAGGTATGCTTGGGATCATTACCTTGCTGTAGAATGAAATTATTGCCAATAAGTCTGATGGCATGGCATGTTCTTCTAATAGTGTTCTGTATTTCTCACCAGTTAATTTACTCTATTTTTACAATTTCGCTCACACCTGCTGCTGAAATACAACTCCAAACTAGAATATTGCCTTTTCATGCTTTATGGTAGTGTGTAAACATGGTTCCAATAACGATTCACCAGGGCGTCGTCTAACATACTGACGTTTGTTCGTTCCAAATAATTGATATTTAGATTCGCCAGTCCATAGTACTTGTTCGTACTCATTATATCCCCAAGTTTCGTGGTCTCTGGCATATTTTAATCGTTTCCCTCTATTGCCCCGTCGCAGTAAGGGTTTACTCACGGCCACGCATCCCCTCAAGTCTGATCTGAGCAAGTATCGCCTTACTGTTGAAGCATGTACTGAAGTACCAGATGTTTGCGCATGATCTTGAATTAGTTCTGCACTTTCTTACGATTTCTTAAGGAACTAACTTTTAAAAATTGTGCATCAGCTTTACTCATCTTTTTTGGACGTCTACGCTTTGGTCTATCACTTACACTGCCGGTTTCAGTCATTCTTTTTATTGTTTGTTGCACGGCATACCGGGAACATTTTACTATCCTTGATATTTTCACTTGACTATAACCCTCTTGGTGTAAAACAATAATTTTATTTCTGTCTAGTAATGCTATTCTAGGCATTTTTTCTATCTACTATAACAGTTTACAGATCACAATTTTTTCTTAAAATGAAAATTTCACTTGTTTTTTAAGAACCTAAATAAATTCTATTGTGGAACTGCTCTGTATCGTTTCTACCACTGAATTAAAAACAAAATCTTATAGATAAATAACCCTCCCTTGAAATTTTATTGCAGAGGATTGTGGCGCAATAAAATTTATTACTTTAATCTTCTTATCAGGCGGTCGATCGCACCCCTATGCGGAAGTATGATTATATAAATTTGGAAATTTCCAGTGATTATATTTGTACCAATAAGTGATGTATTAAGTATTATAAATTAAATCAACCCAATAAGTATTAGTAAAAACGTTTTAGTAAATAAGTTTTGGAAAATATTGTTAGGTGCTTCTTTCTTTTGCACAGTACTGTATAAGACGAAAACAAAGTAAACGATAGAAGAAATATGAATCTCAATAATCTATACAATAATTTAATCCTTTGTAGATAAATTCTTGTAATACATATACAGATCAACGTGATCTACAGATACAAACACCATACGTGCATATATTTGAAGCTAAAGCATATATACATGAGGGAAAGGGCAAGACAACAAATACTTCAAGATATAACCTTTGCCAAATGTATATAACAGTTCCGTCAGTTCCTATCTGCGTAGAAACGCACAGAAACACAACATTTAGTTTAAAATGTTTGTTTTTGTAAATTGATAATAGTCAACAGAAAAAAAACGATAGAAGAAATATCAATCTCAATAATCTATACAATAATTTAATCCTTTGGAGATAAATGCTTGTAATACATATACAGATCAACGTGATCTACAGATACACACCATACGTGCATATATTTGAAGCTAAAGCATATATACATGAGGGAAAGGGCAAGACAACAAATACTTCAAGATATAACCTTTGCCAAATGTATGTAACAGTTCCGTCAGTTCCTATGTGCCAGTGGCGGCTCGTGAGTATTTGACATGGTGAGGCAGATAGAATAATAAATATTCAAAATTGTTTACAATTGATTAATAAACTCTATATACCTACTACATATAAAAACAGTTATATATATATATATATATATATATATATATATATATATATATATATATATATAGGGCTTCCAGTACAAACAGGGCTGCCAGACGTGAACTGAGCCCTATATCGCGCCCCATTCGATTTTTAAGGGAAAACGAAGTTTCAAAGCAAACCCTTGTGAAACGAAAATAAATATTCTAAAAAATCAAACAAATTCTAAAAACATTAATCAAAAATAAGAACTCAATCTTCTAGGATTTAAAAATAAAAAATAAATACATTCCTATTATAATATAAAATTTAATAATATAACAAATATATACATATATATGTATATATATAACTCAACAACAATCCAATAACAAAATTTCAAAATTACATGCAAAATGAAAATATTTTAAAATACAGAGAATTTCCTTTATTGGCATTGCACGTAGAATTACATTTAATAGATTTTACTTCTTGTATAGCAAAGGTATCCTCCGGTTTTTTGTGTTAGCAAAATAATCAATTACATCATTATAAAATCGTTCATCCCTCGTCATCGTTTTAACCAATTCCTTTTCGATTGCAATTAGTGCACAGTTACTAAGTCTTTGTTGTCCAATTGTATTTCTAACATACGATTTTATACGTTTCAATGTGGAAAAACTTCGCTCAACGGACGCGGAAGTTACCGGTATGGTAACTACTATACTTAGCAATTTAAAAAGTTCTGGCATACAGATGGCTAACTTTTGTTCGTGCATAAATCTTAACATTTTACATGGTGTTTTAGAATTACCAAGGAGTTGCATGTCACTATAAATAACAGCTAATTCATTTTTTAATTGAATTTGATCAAAAAATTTATATTGTTCAAACAAATTATTTAAGAGCCTCTGAGGAAATGCCTTCGAATATTCTTCAAATTTACTTTCTGTTAATAAATCCAAAAAAGCAAGTTTTTCTAAATCAATAAATCTAATTTCAATTTGACTAATAAACGTATCTAGAATTTCGAAAAATAATTTTCTATAATTTTGTTTAGTATCTGGAACGTCATCAATTCTACGCCTTTTATGTGCAACAGATTCGTCAGACACCGAATTTTCGTATACAGTACTGAAATATGTATCACACTCCCGAAATTCTCTAAACTTATCAAGCAAAAAACGTAAACGATCTCTGGCATAAATAACATCAGTTAGTTTGTTTTGTAATATTGAAAATACAACGTCAGTTTGTCCAAATATTAACTTAAAAGTATCTAAAAGAAAATTAAAATCATTATCCAGAAGAAGATTTTTTAATCCAAAAGCTTCTCGTATAGATATGCTATCAAAGTCAGGACTTTCTGCAATGAAATCAAAAACTTCAATTAACTTATTTTTGTTCGCATGAATTGTAAAAACAGCCCTAGAAGTGAAATTCCAACGAGTAGATGCGTTTGATGGTATATGTTTTTGACAGATTAAATTTAACACATGAGTTCTCTTAGTGGATTTGGAAAAAAAAGATGAAAACCCTGACAAATTTGAAAAAAATATTCTTACAGACGTTATGGACTTACAAGATGTTCCTAACACTAAATTCAAGACATGTGCATGGCAGTGTGTAAATATTGCTTGAGGAGCTATTTCTTTAACTTTTGTTTGTAAACCGTTCACATGCCCAGCCATAACTGCCGCTCCGTCATACGTTTGAGCAATTAGTTTACTATTAAACTGAAATTTTTCAAAAATATTAGTTAACAATTTAAATAAATCATCAGAGGTGCGACCTGAACTTACATCAAAGAATCCTAAAAACCTTTCAACAATATTACCCTCGATCGTGTATCTTACAATAATAGACAATTGCGAATTACATGTTATATCTGTTGTTTCGTCTATTTGCCATGAAAAATATTCTGAATTAAAAATTTCACAATCTATTTTTTTCTTTACAATAAAATTAATTGATTCTATTAATTCGTTTTGAATTGTTTTCGATGTGCCAAAAAATACAGAGCTATCATCTAAGAATTTTTGTAAAATGGTATCATGTTTTGCCGTTAATAAAACAAGTTCTTTAAAATTTCCCCTGTTTGCAGAAGTATTTGTTTCATTATGTCCTCTGAAAGATAATTCCTGTGTACAAAGAAATATAGTAATATCAATTAAACGCTTTAATATATCTCGATTTTGGCTAACTTCTTTATTGTAATTCTCCATTTGATTGCGCCTCACATTATCTATCGCATCCGCGATATTATATTTTCCGAACATATGTAATTTACAAGTAGCTAAAATGTGATGTTTGGATTTAGTATGTTTTTCTACTGATCGCGACAAGTTTTTAAGATCAAAATAACCCGTTTTACTCCAAATACTATCTGTATTTGTGGAAAAAATTATACATGCCCAACAAAATAATCTGTTTCTTTTTATACTACCACATAACCAATTACATTTGTTATACCACGAATTATTGAAATTTCTGTTAGACTTACCGTGTATTGTAAGACATTTTGATAAATCAGGGTTTGGTCTTGGAAGGTTTTTGACATATAATTGATCTTCTACCGATAGAACAACGAACGTATTTCTTATTAAAAAATCTACAATGTCTTGTGTATTTCTTACATTTTCTAAATCCATATTCACAATTTTTAAATCACTGAAAATATCACTAAACAAATATTAAAATATTTAATCTAACTTTGTTATTCCCCCAACTTTAACTGCTGTTATTTGCGATTCGGGCCGAGAATGTCAGCCTCGAGTATATTCGGTAGTTCGGCGATTGTGATTCGATGAGAGGCTCAGTTTAAATTGGCTTCAGATTGATATCTAAATAATATCCACTTGAAACAATAAAAATACTCCTGTTAAAACTTAAAACATATTATTTGCGTGGAGGAAATATTGAGAAACTGTACAAGAAGAATGTAAACCTTTAGACATCTTTATATCATTAAATAAATACTTAATTTATCCTATTAATAATGCTTTCTATATTATTAAAAAATTCAAAAATCTCACAATAAAGTTAGAAAAATCTATTAACTTTTTGAATATTTTTTCTTCTTTGTTATCTTAAATATGTAGCTAATACTTTACTGTAATTTCCATAGAAATTGAGAATTTTTTGACTGCTGTAGTGCGTTATAAATTATCAATGAGAGGCAATGAGTGGCCGGGCCTCAAATATTCGTGTTTAGTAGGGATATACATAGATCAAGCATGAAGTTGGTCGGGGCAAGTATACGCGCTCGTACATTCGCACGGAATTAAAATGAAATGATAAATTTGTACTTTGCTTGTAATGCCGGTTTATTTAAAACTATTTTCTTATTGTTTATAAGATAAATTCTGAATAAAAGATGATAATTAATTTATAAAGAATTTTAAAAGTATACATATTATTCTTGTTACAATTCCAAGATTTAGATGGTGAGGCACTGCCTCACCTGCCTCACCTGACCAGCCGCCACTGCTATGTGCGTAGGAACGCACAGAAACACAGCATTTAGTTTAAAATGTTTTTGTAAATTGACAATAGTCAACAGAAAAAAAATTCTTGGAAAGATGTATTCAGTATTATAAATTAAATTAACCCAATAATTATTAGTAAAAACATTTTAGTAAGTAAGTTTTGGAAAATATTGTTACGTGCTTCTTTCTTTTGCACAGTACTGTATATATTTCGAACTGATACTAATTCAAAGAGAATGGATAATAAGTTAAAAATATGAAGAATCGAAGAATATATATTCATTTATAAATTTATACATCATGCAGGTAAAATTATGGAAAGGAAACGAATTTACAAGTTTCGAGAGAAATTACGAATGAAATATGAAAATGCGAAGTGTGTATTTACACACACACACACACACATATATATATATATATATATATATATATATATATGTAAATTTTATGTATATATATATATATATATATCTTCAGATCATTCTCCTTTAGACATATTCGATTTTATTTAGTGTTAATAGAATTTTTAACTGTTTAATTTTTTATGAAAGCGACAACATTTTGAGATATACTGTTTCTTATTAAATTTATTGTAAAAGAAAACAGGAATATGTACTGAAGTGCGTTTAATGTAGTAAAACCCCATAGTGGATGTATAATATTCCACATTTTGATAGTTTCCTTGAATCTTATTAATTGTACTCGGTTTTAAGTAATAATATATGTATATAATTTACAAATTTTTAAGAAACATCAATCTTTATGACAAATAAAATAATATAGAACGCCGAATGTTTAAATAATCTGATGATCTATATTTTTCACAATTTTGGTGGTTTACACTCGCAAATCAAGCATAGTTAACTTAAAATTTTTTTTTAAAGGTCTGATACACATTTTCGAATATTTATTAACTTTCTGTTTTCTTCAATTAAAGTCATATTTCTTAATAATTAATAAAATTCTTGAAATCAATTTTCGAAAATTTTCTTGTTTAGTGGTTGTATTACTTGTTCGTCAACATAGCCATATTGTTCTAAGTAATTAATAATTAATCGATCTATTGAGTTGTAAAGCTTTTTACCTGCATAGCTAAAGCTTTTTACCTGCATAGCACCATTGCAGCTTGTTTGAGTAAAATTTTCGTTCAAGATGCTGTACTGAATCTAAGGAGGTGATGAAACCTAATAATGCAAATATTATAGCTTTTCATTTACGAGATACCTTTTTAGTTGAACCTGTTGTAAATATTTTACTCTGAAAAAATGGTTTAAATTGTTAGCAAATTCTTCTTCTCGTAAATTTGTTTCCTTTCCATCATTTTTATCTGCCTTGTATAAATTTATATGGATCAGTTAGATCCAAACATAAAGTCGTCTCGTTTAAGTTTTAGTATTTTGTTATTATAAATTAAGTATGAAACGTGTAACAAAACTGAAAGGTTTAATTGGCCTAATTTCAAATTTTTTTCTGATAACTGTAGGTCTGCATCATTTAAAATAAATACCATATTTTCTCCAGATCCCATAGTATCTGCTTTGTAAACATTAATATTATAATTTTGATTTAAGTGAAAATTTAATAAATAATTTTCTTTTACTTCCATTATGTATGAACTAATAAATTCTTTATAGTTTCGTTCATATATGATTTGCATGGTAGTGGGTTTTGTGGTTTAAAATAATATATCATAAGAAACCCTTAACTTTATTTGCATTAATGAGTATAGAGAATTAGTAAACATGCGGTAAAAATTCAGCGGGTTATTCCTTCGACTATTTGAAGATTTTTTGTTGTTTGATGATTTTTGAAAAGACGTTTTATTTCGGTGATAAAGGACGATAAAGGTTTTTGATACGAATTTAGGATATTTCTTATATTCTGAAGTACACCATAGTTTATACTGGGGCTCAATTATTTCCAGACTTTTATCGCTCTGTATCTTCGAACAAAGCGTCTTTCCGTCATCCAAGGACAGAAAATCTTAAAATAGCCTAAAGATAGAGCCCTCTGAATTTTTGTTGTATGTTTAGTGTACAGATTGTATATGTCATATACAGTAGCGACCATATAAAAACAGAAGAATTAATTTGTAATCTTATGCTATTCCATGTAATATTTTCTCTGCTGGTTAATAAATATATTTTAATTGTTTCTGGTGAAGGAATTTCAAAATTGTCGAATATAGTTAATTTCTATAACCCACACAGTGTGAACCATAAGAATTGGACGTCGAAAAGTAAATATATCTGACTCGCTCTTTTTTAATTTTTATCTGATAACATGTTAATCACAGAAAAAATGCACCTTGAAAATTCTTTTCATTTTTCATTCATCAAATATTTCTATATTATATATAACTCTTCTGTTAATTTCATATCTTTTCTATACATCGTCCCCTCCCACTTTTGTTTTTTATCCCGTTGTATTTTGATCTAATTTAGACCCTGCATAACTGCACCAACACCAATTTTTGGTAAAATTATAGCATCTGTGTGGGAGAAGAAAATGTGAAGTGTGAATTACAGGATTTTTCATATTTATATTTTTTAAATTCATTATTCTGTTTTCTCTTAATTTAATATAATTTGATGTTATTGTTAAATCATTGGTTAAACATTTTAATTTTTTTAATCTTGCACGATTCCACTAAGTCTAAATTGTTTTGAACGCCGTCTAATGGACATTTCAGGATCTTCAGCAACACTTTCACGAACCAAACCAATATTTTGTTGTGAACGACTGTATTTTTCACTTTTTCGATCTTCCGCGGACCGGTCTCTTGAAATTTTTTAATAATTCGACCAATAGTGCTTTCAGATGGACGATTATGTAAACCATAAAATTCACATAATTTTTTAAAAACTCTTCACGGAACGTTGATTTTCATAAAATAATTCAACAATTTGAACGCGTTGTTGTATCGTGTACGAAGCCATTTTTATAAATGTCATGCATCACACATTTTAAATGCCCATATACCCAGACAAATTCAGTGCGCTATCTATAAAAAACCGCGCAATTTGAAACACCTTTATACCGTGCTTTCATATTAAAATGCTACAAACACCGTATCATATTATATTCGGGTCTAGATACCGAATGCCGATTAGAATGTAAAGTGGTGGGGCGCGAGTCAGTCGAATCACAACGACTGACTACAGATTACAGATTAAGTAGTTGTTCGTGTCGCCTACAGTCAAATTAGTGGTGGGGCTGCAGCTAGTACGATCAGTAGTCAGTTATAGTCGTGAGTCAAATGACTCGCGCTCCACCACTTTACATTCTGATCGGTATTCGACAGCTAGACCCGTATATAATGTGGTACAGTTTTCGTAGCGAGGTAAAATGAATGCACGGTATATATATATATATATATATAAAATAATGAGCGTTGGTTTTTTCTGAATACGTCACACCTTGAATGTCATAAAAGCAAAATGATTGCTGTTATCGCCCTTTCTTAATCGATTGCCTGCAACGAATACGTTGGAAAATACAGGCAAACTGATTTATTTAACGACTTAATGGATTTAGTCTGATAAGTTGATAAAAATTTGACAAGAGGTCAAAAAATTCTGGTTGGCAGTTTTATTGAAGGGACAATCTCAAACCTGTTAACTAAGCTTCAAAACAAACTAGAGGGTTTTTCCTACCAACTACTATCTTTGGTAATTTATTAATTGTCGAACGGACGGAGTCATTGTGTATATGGAGATCTGATGCTCATCTGAATAAGAAGAAAGGCTAATTTGCAGTCGTAAGGTTTAACGTAGCCTTAGTATATCACTGTGATCTGACTCCTAGAGGAATTTGAGTACTAAAGTTTGGGATAAAAGACGTTCCTCGTACATATTATTTTTATAACTGTCATATCAACAGTTGAGTTTATATGCTACCGTATAGTTTAGTTACGGCATCGTTTAGATCCCGCTGTGTTGTTAAGGACTTGTTGATAAACTGCTCCCTATTTGAATATTACTTATAAAATTTAATAACTTTAATTTACTTGCTAGTAATTGCTCATAATTTAAATATTACTTTCATAAATTTGTTAGTTCCAATTTAATTAATTGAGGGTCTTTTAGTAAGTAGTTCATGATTCATTAGTCGAATATTACCTTTATATATTTGTTAACTCTTAACTTATTAACGGGCCCGTTAGACGGTTAGCCATAGTTGCTCATTCTTGCTAGCTGACAATTAGTAAACCGTCAGCTAATTACAAGTTTTTTTTTCTTTTCACATTTTTTGCTTTACATAGACCAAGTCAATGATACACCATGAAGTCAATTATTTAAAGTAGCAAGCTGAACATTATTTTCTTATGTGATTCATTGTTTTTTTGTTGTTGGAAAGTGTCCATTAAGTGATACATATATCAAGGAATATTTTTGTACTAATATAATCCAACTATACGTATAGGCGAGGATATGTATGTCCCAAATTGTAACTTAGATTTTTTTTTAAATAACTGTAATTTATATCTTTTTTTTAAATACCGTGTATTGCAAAATATTTGGACAAGCACTATAAACTTGTAATTATTTTTTTTTTGGCTATAATAGGGATCCTCTATTATTTTTTTTTGCTAATACCAAACGTATTTTATTGATCCACCTTTAGCTTAGGGCTTTCGAGGTAACAATACTGTGGCGTCCTATTAATCTTATTAACAGGGAGCCCTCTACTCTCCCAGTTTATTTCTTGAGCTAGTTTTAGCATCCTGTAAATCATACAAAGGGATCGTTTAAGATGAAGATACGGGCGTTATTTATTGTCCTACTATGCGCGAGACCGGACGTTACAAAATATGGTTTAATTGAATATGTTGTCGCTGCAGTCTTGTGACATATTAAATATTAATAAAAACTGTTTTAGTGTAGCTACAATTTCACAGTAGTGAAATGTTCAAAAGAACAATATAAATTCTAACAGTGAAAATTATTATCAATCTAAATGATTTATTTATTATACCAAACTAAATAGTTGCAAATAATTCAAACTATGCTGAAATAAATTAAACCTAGTTTGACTGAAGTTAATTTACTAATACTTTAAATGTAAACGTATTGTAAACTACTTTGTCATCAACCTTTAATATTACTTCACCAAAAAGTTGTGCCTATATATAATATGTAAATGTACGATTTAGTAATAAAAATTTGCTCGTTACAAAAAATATTGTACAACCTTCGTGTGCGAATACCCATTTCAGCATTCGCGCGAAGGAAGTACTCGCTCGCTCGTGCTTTTAACCTGCATTTATGCTGGAATGTCGCCTTCGCGTACTTTGTTTGTAAATAGCTGTTAATGGATTGAAAAATATTTATTTTCACTTCTAATATATCTCTGATATTTAAAACCAAGTCACAGGTTAAAGGAGCGTTGTCGTTATGTCGAAGTTGTTTGGAAATAAGGCATTGTGTAGGAGGTATCCAACATTACGGTAACCGCAACCTCAAAGCTTTATTGATCAGTGACAAATAACACCGCTATATAAAGCCACCACCAACTGACTTACACGAAAATCTGTGCAACAACACCAGTAGTGGCAATTAAGCTCTGAAGATGTATCATGGAATCGAAGACGAAACGTCACCAACAGAAGTACCGAGGACGCGGTTTTAACTCGGATGCCTACCGCGAATAGCTACAAGTTAAACTCTCTCATTTTATTTTGCTTTGCAAATTTTTTAATGCAATATCATTAGAATTGAAATCTCCTTTTTGCTAAAAAAAAAATTGCTAATTGTCTTGTTCTCATATTATTCAATTCTTTAGAATTTGGAATGCTTGATTCAGTTCACGTTCAACATTCAACCTTGCTTAATAATTGCGTTTATATTTTGTTTAGTCAATTATTCCAAAAAAATATTTTCCTAATAAACAAAAATATTAAAAATGTAGTGTTGAGAAATGTTTAGAAAATTTTTTTCCAAATAAATATATCCCTAATAATAAATCGGTTATATAGTGTGAAGATGTTTTTTGTTACTATAAAATAGGCTGGAATAAACAATACGAGGGTAGCCGTTTATATTTCGGGAACTGGCAACACTGTTAGTGCTGCCTCCGATCTGATGATTGAATAGTGAAATTTGTCATTTCTAACAATATATTTACCTTTACAGTTTTATTATCCGGTTGCTATTTCTATTGTTGATAGTAACTTGAAAATTTTGTCAGCGAAAAAATGGAATTAATTCGCGAACATTTTCGTGCAATTATTTTTTAACTTTCGACGTGGATTATCTCAACAAGAATGCATCGACGAGCTGAATTATTTATATGGTGATGACGCACCGTTGAAAACTACAGTATATCGTTGGTATAGTGACTTCAAACTTGGACGATGAATTTCGTGAAGGTTGTCCCACAAATGTTCTTGTGTCGGAAAACATTAATGCAGTGTCTGAATTGATAATGCAAAACCGTCATGTGACATACCGTGAGATCGATGCATCTCTAGGTATTAATAACACCAGCGTGCATAAGATTATGCATGGACATTTAGCCGTTAAGAAGCTATGTTCGTCATGTACCACATATTTTGACAACCGCTCAAAAAGAGACTCGCGTCGATTGGTGCCACGAAATGCACAAAAAATACACTGGCAGTATTTCAAAGAATATTTATAAAGTCGCCACAGGTGATGAATCTTGGATCTGTACGTATGAGCCCGATAGTAAACAGCAGTCGACTGTGTGGGTATTCCAAGATGAGCCAAAACCAACAGAAGTTGTTCGCGCTCGAAGCACATCAAAACAAATGGTCGCCTGTTTTTTCGGAAAAACCAGTTATTTGCCAAAAGTTTTTGAAGAAATAAGGAAACTAAATCGAAAACGACAGACCATTCTCCACCATGACAATGCTAGCTTTCACAGGTCGGTTCAAACAATTGAATATTTGACCGGGCAAAACATTGAATTGATGGGCCATCCGCTGTACAGCCCTGATCTAGCACCCTGTGATTTCTTTTTGTTCCTACACGTGAAGAATAAACTTCGTGGTCAACGGTTTTCTACGCCAGAAGAGGCAGTTAAGGCATTCGAAACTCACATTTTGGAGATACCGCTTTTACAATGGCAGCAATGATTTTCGGATTGGTTTAAACGAATGCAAAAGTGCTTTGATTTTGAAGAATATTTTGAAAAACTATAAACCTATTTTCGATAATAACAATTTTTTTTTTGTTTGATATTCCCGAAATATAAACGGCTACCCTTGTATAGAGGTAAAATAATATTGTGTAAGTGTGGTAAATCATTTTATCAATATTTTCCAAAACATCTTTCATTAGCATATTATAATCACTAACAAAAGTTGGTTCAAGAGCTTTGAAAAAAAACATCGTAAAAATGCTTTTCATATAAATGGAGTAGTCAAAAGATGAATTATGTAGAATTAGAATAAATTATAAACATGCATACATTTTCTGATAATATGGATAGTTGGTTTAAGAAAAACAATCTGTATTAAAAAACTAAAATCCATTGCTAAAGAACTAGGAATAAGGCATTATGCAAAATATATCTAATGAAACAGCTTTGATAAAATTAAATAATTTTTATTTGGCGGTGAAATATGATTGCACTGAATAATAAAAAAATATAAATCATTCAGCTTATAATAGAAAGCCTACTAAATGACTTAAAAACAATGCATTAATAAAATCTTATAAGAATAACGGAAAATTGTCTCTACATTCATCACAGATTAAAATGTACACCTGAATAAAATATTCGATTATAACATCTAGTTTTTTAATCGTATATCAGCTTTGAAACGATCACACAATTCATAAATAATTTCGCTTAAAGTAAAAGAACTTTCTGTCCAAGATGACACAATTTACGAATGGTATATATTGTGTAGGATCCAAGCCATGCTTTGGAGCGCGCATTTTATAGGATCTCATTTGCACCAGAGAAGATCGACCTCAACACTCAGTCGACCTCCACTTACAAAAGTTCCATAGATAATTATAGAATTTAGTTATTCATTAATTTTTATATACAAATCAATAAAACTTGGACCAAATTTAATATTTTGATATTCTATTACAATATACAAAAAACAAAGTTTTTATTATATGAATTGTATGTTCTATTTGATGACATAAACGATGTTTTATAAAATAGGTTTTGTATTGATATAATTTTCCTTCTTTTGATCTACATTTTCATTGCTGCTGCAATATTATGATAACTAAGTTATCTATTGCATAATATTTGCTGAATAATAAACTTTAAACTTTTTCAATGTGAGCAACTTTGGTCCTTTGTGCAACATTTATATTATTAATTATAACTTTATCTTTGGCGCTTTTGTGATGTACTTACAGCTATTGACAATTATAAAAAAGAGTAATTTTCTAATAGATAAACTAAACATTAAAATATTTATTGTTCGATAAGTAACAAATTAACATATATTGTGGTAAAAACGCCCTAATAAATATAAACATAATGAAAGTGTATATAAATTTGTATATTGGCAGTGTTTTAGACTAATGTATCTAAATTTGTGATTAGTTTCGCAATGTGTATAAAAATTCTGGATAGTGTTTAGATAAAGTAAACCATTCTCATATTAAAGCGGCACTGCCTTTAGTATATACAGATTATTTGAAGTAAATCACATTAATGAGAGGAGTACATATGACAATATAAGAATAATGTATTTAATACATAAACGTTTTCTAAAAATAAAATATGATTATTTATTTGGATTATTAACGATCGCGGAAGTTGATAAATATTAATGTTAAGTTTAATTATATTATATTATAATTATAATATTCAATATAAAATGGATTTAAAATTATAAAAGCATTAACAAAACATATACGAAGAGATTTTTACCTTATCTAAGTTAAATTAATTTTTAGCATCTTATTAGATGTTACTCTTCATATTCGATAAGTATATTGTAATACTTAATATTTAAATGTATTTAGTCCAAGAACTATGTTAATTTATAAGGACTGGTCACTTAGAGAAGTTCCTTACACAGTTTCCTAATTTTCAATTAATTTTTGAAATGTCTATAAAGAAGTATGTACAGGGTTTGTAACTCTATGAATAGAGAAAATAGGGTATAATTGCAATTTACTTATCACGAAATATGGAAAATGGTGTATAAAATAGATATTGTTTTATATCAAAACTAGTATGCATAGTGATATAATATTTCATTTTAAAGTGATTATTTTTATTTAGCAACTTAATATGTTTGCGCTTATATTTGTACTATAGTCTTGATCTTAGTTATGAGGAGGTTACAGAATTGGCTTATAATTACAAAATTGATAAAAGTTCAATTAAACAACTTAAGATAGCAGGGTCATATTCGCTTTTATTAATTATTATACTGCACTGCAATAGATAGCGAGCATTGCTGAAATTTTATAATGAAAAGATACGACATTTAACTGGAATGTGGCCAGTTTGTTAATTATATAATAAAATGAACAAGACAGAGATTTTAATAATTTTCATTCTTGACATTTATATAATTGTCACAGGCGCATATTTTAACCAGATTAAGTTATAAAATATAATAGAGTATGAAATTTTTCTGAATAAAGTTATTACATTGATAAAAATTATCAATCATTGATAAGCTATGAATACATAAAGGTCAATGAAGTTGACCAAGGCTATACTAACAAATGTAGATTCCAGAAGCGAAGAAATTACAGAAATACAGTAGATAATTTGAGACAGCAGAAGGTATAAAGTTAATAATGATTAAATTGATAATTATAATTAGGACTTCATTAACGTACATAAAGAAAACCTCAAGCTTATTAATAATATTAAATAAATAAACAAGGTGCCAATATATGAAACTTGTCTGGTAGAATAACAAAATTTGTTCTACTCAATTACAAAAGTGTGTAGGAAAATGTATATCTGCTCAAGGACAGTATATTAAAATTGCAAAGTTAAATTATATTTTGATTGTTATTGTTAATAAAACAGGTATAACAGAAAAATGAAGTAAATTTTAAATTATGTCATGCAACTTATTTTAGAGGCTTTCGTATTGCTTGGCATATAATATAGTACACTTAATTATGATATAAATACCGTTGTTTAAAAACTAGATACGTAACTTGAAATACAGATGTAATGCATTATTTTACATATATTAAATTGTGCAGAGTAAATCTTAAAAATTAACTATTATTGTCTATTTTGTTGGTATAAAACTTTTCATCATAATGTACAAAATTAATAGTTCATCTGTTAGAAAATTACTTTTATGTCTATATTTTTTGTCAAAATCTTAAATACTGACCAATTTAGACTTCATATAAACTGTTAAAAAAGCGGGCACGAGCATTCTGATATTTCTCAGACATCTTTATAATTGGTAAACATTTTTTACAATTTATATTTCTTAAATATTTAGCAAAAGTGTTTGTTATACGAAAACCTGTACTTGGCTTTTTGTATGTTTTTAAAGAAGAACACATTTTCCAAGCTTTTGAAGCTTCTTTCTTTTCCTTTTGTCATTATCTCCTTGTGGCTGATTCCGAATTATACGAACCACCTAAATAGTTTTAAATCATTAGTATAGTATAGATAGATTTAATAAGAAATATACTTCATGAAATGTGGCATCAATATTTAATGGTGGATCTTTGGCGCTAGTTTCAATATAAGGTATGCCCAATTTATGAGCTAATTCACGACCTTGTTCCTCTGTCACTTTTCTTAAATGAACTAAGTCTACTTTGTTGGCTACCAGCAACATTGGATACACATCTCTGACAATTTCAATTAAAATTAATTGATGTAAATGATTGCTTAATTGTTTTACCTGTCTTTCACTCTTAGTATCTGTGTATGAAAATGTATAATATTATCATAGCTATTTCGATCTGTCACTGAATATACCAAAAGAAATCCATCACCCTTACGCATATATTGCTCTCGCATGGCACTAAATTCTTCTTGTCCTGCAGTATCCAACACTAACATAAATAGATAATTTACAATAAATTTTATTCCAAATAGGAGTTTGTTATATTACCATCTAGTATACACCACTGACCATCTACTTCCACATGTTGCAAGTAGCTATCCTCAATAGTTGGGTCATAATCTGTTACAAAGAGCTTTTGGAAGAATTGAATTGTAATTGCACTTTTGCCAACACCTCCATCTCCAACTACTACCAGTTTAACTGTCGGTAGATTTTCGTTCGGCGGTCTAGTCATTATTCCTCTTGTGCTGAATCTTCGACTTCTGCTACCTATTTTGTTTTTGTTTATATGAACTTCATGGACAGAAAATAACCCGTGTCATCAACCAGCTTTCCTGAAACTGAATCGCACAGGGAAGAGACTCATACACATCGATAATACAAAATTATTCATTAACCGTCAATAAAATATCTATTTTTAAACTTACAGTAACATAACTTTGCACTTATATCCTGGATTGTTTGACAATAATTTGACAGTTTCTTTAAATCCTTTAATGGAAAACTACAACCCGTTTCACAAGCTGACATAAAATAATTATGAAATAGAATCAAGCATGTAGCACGTTATAAATTTTCTCAATACGTTTTCACCAAAAATTAATTATTTCACGCTGATTAATGTATACCAGAAATTAATAAGAGGATTTCGTTTTGAAAGCTATGTATGTATTTCGAATTATATTAGTGTATGTTGTACTTTTATATGTAGATATCAAGTACGTATGTATATTTAATTTTTGTTTATCAAAAATGTTAATGCTATAATGTAATATAAGAGAAATAGTGACCGAGAATAAAATATTTCCAAATAAGTAGTTATTAATCACTGACATGGGACTAGATTTATAACTGCTTGTAGATAGGTGTCGCTTTATTCTTTAATATTGTTTTAATAGTTACAATTTCACAGTAATGAAATGTTGGAAAGAAGATTATAAACTCTAATAGTGAAAATTATGATCAATCTAATTGATTTATTTAGTTAACTAATAACATAACCTAAACAAAATAAACTTAATTTTCAGTTTTGTGCGACATAGGTTCATCATTATAACCATGTCATAACTAAAGCGAGTGCGTATATAGAGTGGTTTACTGGTATCTTGTACGTTGGGGTTGTAAACCATAATCAATATAAGTTCCTATGTTAAAGGGCTTACCATTATTACGCAAGCGCGACGATTTAATTCTTAGACATATGATAACAATACGAATTACACCATGCGTTTCGATAGACGTTCTAACTATAAATATCGAGAACTTGTATGAATTGCTAATTAACTACAAAGTAACAGGTGATAAGTGTTTTATTGTGATTCATGGTTTTAAGTAATGAAAGAACATTCGTCCTATATCTTTATGATTTAACTGAAAATAAGTGAGATTAGTAAGTATTTGTAAGTAAAATCACATGTTAGTGTCCATACATATTTATTTATCACTTTTAGTCTTATTTTACTATAAACATTGCACCTAAATTTCTAAATTATTTTCGCTATTAGTATTTTATGTGTTAGATATTTTCTTATAAAGTATATATATATTAGGTATATTAAATACATACATAAAGACAACATATATTAAGTTATACACCAATAAATATATATATATATATATATATATATATATATATATATATATATATATATATATATATATATATGTATATATATACTCTGTAATTATTTGTACAGTTTTCATGACTAAATTCGAAAAGAAAATGTAATAAAGAACATGAAAGTAGATAATGGTGCACCATGTACAGTACATTTATATATTACAAAAGAGCTTTAAAGCTTGCACTTACTACTAATTTTATTTTATTATCATTTAAATTTATTTTTTTCGCACTACAAATATATTTTCTGATTAATAAATTCTATTTACATAAAGGTATATTTCTAAATAATATTGTTCTTAATTTGTTTGAAATAATTATTAAAATGTATTTATATTTGCTTTCTAAATAATTAATTAAAAATCCATATAACAATGCCATCTAAAATAGATAAATTCTCTTCATGTTATTGAACATTAATTGTATTGTATATTATAAAATATTTTACTTTCACTGAGTTTAAATAAATTAAAATATATTAAAAAGCGACAACAAAACAAAATATTAAACCGTCAAGTAACATTAATGTATTAGCCCATATGCATCAAACTAGAAGTACATGTTTCAAAAATCTTTGGTTTCCTTATTTACGTTTTTTATTTCTTCCATAAGTACTAGCTCAGAACTTTATAAATGTGTTTTTTTTAAGAAAAGAAATATATCTTTTATTATCTAGTTCAATTCTACCCTTTTGAGCGCAAGATTTGGATTACGAGTGCGACTTCTCTTTCACCCATTTTTCTTCCATCGTTTTCTATTTCTGGCCATAACTTTTATGTCTTTACTGTTTTTCTTCTTTCTCTTCTATTTATTGAGTTTATTGCTTACTAGGTCTACCTCTTGTCCTTTTGTTCCTTCTTTCTGCCTTCATTATTATCTTTGTTCCAAACTAATTTAATTGTCTTCTCCTTATCTTTTAATTATTGCTTCTTGTTGGATCATTTCTCTGATACTAAAATTACTTTCGCTAACCCACTTTGTTTTTTCTGCAATCTTTCCAAGGTGCACTATTTTTATGGCATTCATTTTGCGAATGTGTTATTCTAAATTACCCAAAATTTACTACCGTACCAGATTGTAGAAATTATAACCGCATTGTGTCTCTTTAATTTGATGTCTGGTTCAATTTCATTGTTTCCTAATACCATTTCATTTAGCGCACAGTATAACTTTCTTGACTTCCTTGCCTTATCAGTTACATCTTCCTTTTCATTGCTTGTAATAATTCCAAGATATTCGTGTTAATACTGTTTCGAATGGGATGTCTGCATATGATTTTATATGATTTTTCTAGTCATTCAGGACCCCGTATTCAACTCTATTTTCAGATTCTAAGTTTCAGTTATCCATATGTTTAACAGTTTTTGCATTTTATTTTCGAAATCTATTATTAATACTATATATAACAATATCGTTGGCGTACATAAGCGCATCTAGTTTAACAGCTAGATTTCGATACCCAGTTATTGTTTGTAAATTTCTAATTTTTTCTGGTATTGTTTTAATTAACTTTTCTATTCATATTATAAATAATAAAGAACTTAAAGTGTCACCCCTGTCAATTTAAAATTTGTTTGACCTTTTACCATTCAATTGTAGTAGTCCATTTGCCTTTTATAGATACTTGTTTTTATTCTCACTAATTGTGAATGTATTTCTAACTCTTGTAAAATTTTCTAAATAATTCTCCAGTCCATATACTATAAGTATTAATTAAATTTTAAAATATTTTGATTTGATTTCTGTAATACCTCAAAAATTCTTCAGCTGTAGTAAGACAATGCTATGTGTACGTATCAGTCAACATTTTTGAAACCTCTCCGTATTTCAATTTTGAAAACCTTATAAATTACTGTCAAATATCTAGAAGTACATTAAATAATTGTGAATATCAGGTCATGATTTTCACAAATTTCTCCGATCTCATTTGAAATCAGATTACGCGTAATCGTTGACAAGCAGTTGCTACGTTTCATTATGACTACTACTTCGCTCTTGAAATATGTAAGTTACTAGTTTTCTTTGAACATCATTTATACCAGGTGGCTCTTAAATAACATTCAGTAAATTTTTAAGTTATCCTTATTTTAGTTTTCGTTGTGTCATAAGCAACTAATGAAATACTTGAATTTTGTTTCTAACTACTGCAATTGATTAAGCTATAGGAAGATTAGAAAAAGAAAGAAGCCCCCAAAAGACTGTTATATACTTTGTGCAAACGTGTTAAAGTTACTTCATTTTCATTGTAAACATGAATTAAATGAAGTAAATAAAAATTTGAGCGTCTCTCTTTTAGGAAATACTAGGAATCTGTTAAAATTTTTTGAATTGTCAAGGAATGTGTGTGTATATATATATATACATACGTGAGTCAGAGTCTTCTCGGGTATCTCGTGTCATTATATTATACTTTGAAGGATAATTTACTTGCTGACGTTTCGATAAAGCCTATCCATCTTTTTCTTAAACTTCTACACTGGCTAATTCTTTATTGCCTCGAGTGATTGGTGGACGCGTTCGTCCAATTGTTAATTCAATGCTGGCCATCGTTGCTGTAGTTACTATTCCATTTGATATCATTGTGACGTCTTCCGAGGAAAAGGGCAATAATGAGCCGGCCAGTGCATATGCGGATATTACTACTGCAGTAGCCACCGTCTGAAGAATCTTAGACAAAAGACGAATGGGATTTCGTCGAAACATCAACTGGGAAACTAGAAGACCTACAAAGATTTCTATACTAGTTTCAACCATTTTAAACAAGAAAACGAATACACAGACGTGTATTAACATATTCATGGATGCTTTGAAGCGATTGTCCCAGAAGTACATAACAGCGTATTTCAACATCTCAGTAAATAGCCAAAAATTTACCACTATGATCAGTAGTAAATATCACAATTTCGAGTATTCCTCAAAATGGAAACGCATCACCATTTGTCAGAGGCAGACGCTTGGCCATAGGTCAATTGGAAAATTAAGGAACAACAAAATATCACTAAAATGCTTGAAGTAAGCTAAAGTGTAATTTCTAGATTCCCAGATTTAAGTAAGTTTGCTGATACCATTGGAAGGTTACTATCAACATGAACGATAAGAAATCGTTTGAATACATCTGGCTTAAATCCCCCGAAATCGTTGGTTCACATCCTTGTTACTGCAGAGCATAAAAGAACCTGTACAATGTCAATGAAACTGGATTTACGTTGCAGCCAGATAATAGGCGTATTTTTATTTGTACATACGAGGGGGATCCAAAAATAACCGGAATTTATATAAACCTGCACTTTATTTGCTGCTGTGACGTTTTTTCTTCACTTCTTCTACGTCGTTGAAACGACGTCCTTTCACTTCCCTTTTCATTCGTGGAAACAAAAAAGTCTCAAGGAACAAGATTAGGTGAGTAGAGGGCACGGGGTAAAGGACTGATAAGGTTGTGTTAGCAGGTGCATTGTCATGGTGGAAAAACTATTCTCCGTCTGCTACAAATCAGGCCTCTTTTGTCGCACACTGTTACGCAGTCTTGTCGAAACCTCCAAGTAGAATGTCTGATTAACTGTCTAATCGGATGGCACGCTGTTCACTTAAATCCGATATTACAAAAAAACGACGAACAAACGAAAATGCTTTTACAAAAAAAAATGCACTGTAACAAGACACAGGCTTATTCGGCGGAAGAACCTACTGCATAAAACGCAGAACAAGTTTCATCATCCACATCAACCGGCAGGAATGCGTTTTGCAAGTCCCACTCAGCGCTTCCATTCCTGTTATTTTTGGGTACCTCCTCGAACATACATCATATGTATTTCATTCATTTACCGCACAAATTTATTATGTTATGTCTTTATTTGCATTTAAATTGTATGTACGAACTGCGAGTCAGGTAAATGGACGTACTTTACAAAAAGTTATTTCGATATTAAGAGCTCAGTTATGTATCAATAACTGGACGATAATTTAAGCATTTGGTGTAATTTATTTTAGTGATGCTCTTTACTGTAGTAAATAATTATATACAATCGTTTTTTTGGTTACTTTCATTTTCTAATTTGTTTCCCGAAATGGGTATCCGTAAAACAAAAATGTGCGAATTGTAATAATTTTGAGATTTCTGTAAATAAATCCATTACATTATTGAAATAAGTAAATTATTCTTACTCTGATACGGTCAAAACGACCTATAATTTATATTTAAAATAAGAAAGCTTGTGTAAAAATCTCGAAACGTTTAAAGGCTACATAGGCTTCAATATCATATTTGAAAAAATGTACCTTGAAAATATCAAAATTCTATTTCGGTATCTTTTATCTGAAATAGTTTAGACGACGAAATTTAGATGGTTGATGTGTAGTTCTTTCCCTGTAGCACATATATCGTTTAATTTCTTTTATGTTTTTTAGTTTAAAATAGTAGACCCCGACATACGGATTTGCCTCATTTAACCAACTGTTTATTTTACCGTTTGGCGGTCCCAGTAGTGAACATACTATTTGGGACAGCCTGTATGTATATCTATAGATCATTTAAAATCATTTACTTTTAAGAACGTTTATCTGTTTATAAAATAACGTTATGGTTAAAACAGTCTGCTTTATTTGAAAGTTCATTTTACACATTAGTTATAACCAAATTACACAACCTCCAAATTATGTAATCGTTTGCTTTCTGCTTTTTTTTAATGACTAAGTTATTCTAACAGGTGGTGCAATAAGTATCACCCTATTGGAAAGTGCTGCCATTTTTTGCAAATGGCATCATATACCAGTTTGGTTTTGACATTTGTGAAATAGAGATGTGAGAAATTTATAGTGAATAACAATGAATCGATATACGTTTCGAGAACGCACGATAATTGTGACAATATTTGTGCGCCATAATTCGTCAGTGGTATTAATGCAACGTGATTTTCGGCGAAAATATCCCAATCGTGCAGTGCCCACAGCGCAAACAATTCGACGTCCGGCGCCCCGATTTGAACAGAGCGGCACAACAAGGGATAGACGAAGCACTGAAAAGCCCTGAACCGGCCGTTCGCCTGAAAACATCGAAGCAACGCGTGAAAATGTGGTAGAGGAGCCCGAAATATCCACAACAAAACGTGCTTAACAATTGCACATTTCGTGGCGTTCACTACGCCGCATTTTTACATTAGACTTGTTGGAAATGTTTCCATACAAAATTCAGGTGGTTCAATAGTTGTTACCAAATGACTGTGGTGCCCGTCATTAGATCTCAACGGCAAAGTGGATGATTTTCCATCAAAATTGACCATGAACGACGAGGCTCATTTCGTGGTTTCAACAGGACGGGACCACTTGTCATACTCTATGCGACATAATGCGTATTTTGAAGGATGCTCTGCCAGCGTGTGTAATTTCGCGTTTCGGCGATTTGGCATGGCCAGCCAGTTCTCTCGATTTGACTGCCCCGGACTTCTTCCTCTGGGGGATATTTGAGATCGTTGGTATACGCGAACAAGCCCCCGCACCTTGGAGGAATTAGAGAACAACATTCGAGCCGAAATTGACATCGCGACACCACAAATGCTGCGCATAGTTATGCAAAATATAAGCAAAAGAGCCCAAATTTTGCCATTCGTTGGACATAATTTTGCACAATTAATTGAAACAAAATTTATTAGTGCAAACAAACATAATCAGTTAAAAACCAAAAGTTTTCACTTTAAACAAAAGTTATAGCGAAAGAAAATCAGATAATGCTTTTTGTCCCACCCTGCAGCTTCAGAAATATGCCCTAGTTCCTGACTACTATTTGTATATAAAATGTCATTACCAATATAAACTACAAGAATTTATTCCATTTTTCCTGTAAGTGATCTCGTTTGCAAACTTACTGTATTGTAGTGTATATATTTTTACTTTTACATATATTTTATAAAAACTCCTTAACGTTGCGTCATAAGTATGAAAACAAAAAAATTTAATAATACTATTATGAATATTAATTAAATCCTTGGTGCTTTTTATAGGATTGACGAGGATCTGGTGTCGCTTTATATCTTGACTGAAATGTGGACCGCTGTGGCGCCTTGCGACGTCGAATGTTCGGCGCCGTCCTCAAGATCTAAGCACAGTGCTACACTGATTGGAGATCATGTGTACCTTCTCGGTGGAAGGAATGGTAATTTGCCGCTAAAGGACTTTTGGAAGTATAATTTAGGTCAGCATTAATAGAAATTTTTTACATTTTAATTCAATTCAGTGTATGATAAATAATATTTGTGGTACATGCATGTCTGTATATAAAAATTTTACTTTTCAAGTTGTTTACATAAAATTATATTTTTTTAATCAAAACAAGCCTACAACGAATGTGCTGTATTTTTGCACAATGTCAATTTATTCAAAAAAAATAAGTATTATAAAAATATTTGACATCCAAATCAAAAATCCTTTTGTCATTGTGTATCTATTATTACTATTATTTATCACTTATTACATAATAATGCATAAAAATATTAATAAAGGAATAATAACAAAAAAATCGTATTTTGGAGAAATTGAACAGGTTTATATGTAAAATCTTTATTATATTAACTCTTTTCAATTAGAAAATATACTTGGTCTGCACCTTCCTATTTAAAGTGGCTTATTTTTCATTACTGCACCATATAGTGTCGTATAGGATATTAATAGAGCTGTCAAATCTTGTCGGCAAACTAGTGATTTTGACACGGGTGCATGTAAAACACAGCATGTAATTCATTCACGGAGCGCGGCCTTAATACATCGCCACAGTCTTGAGAGAATTATTTTATGTAATATGCATCATATTGTAGCATTACCGTTTTCGTGTATAGTGCATTTATCTCCAAATAAAGTTATGCTAGTTGCTGAGGTTGTACACAAGTTTATAAAACATATCAAATGCTCCAAGTGCATAGCCTCATTCAGTTTGATTATATTTACTCCGTTACTTACTGATTATTAACTCCAATGAGGACGGCTATAGTATGTTACCACAACCGACT
Source organism: Dermolepida albohirtum (assembly GCA_031893035.1). NCBI lineage: Eukaryota > Metazoa > Arthropoda > Insecta > Coleoptera > Scarabaeidae > Dermolepida > Dermolepida albohirtum. The sequence continues at coordinate 85,720 of JAVIWB010006358.1, forward strand.
TGACAGCTTTAGACGTTAATATGAAAACGCACTTGTAGTTATAAAATTTTCGTTAAGCAGAGAATAGTAGTATATATGAATTTTTGTTAGGATGGAGTATCGGTAAGATATTTAGACAACTATAATTTTTAACATTTTTTAGCCATTGTGAATTTGTTTGTTTAATATCAATGACAACGACGTTTCATTTACTACTTGTTTCATTACTTTTTCATTAACTTTGAGAATGACAAATACTATTTTTAGTATTTTTTACTCTTATTACAATTACGGCGTTAAAAATCATTAATGCGATGTAGATATTTTCCATTCCATCATTGCAGCGTCCATATCTCATCTTGTTTATTATTTTCCCTCTTACTATTATTAACAATCAGCTGATACATAATACATATACTAGAAGAATATCTGGCAACCTAGTCCCAAAATAATTGATTATGTGCACACATTCTTATCGTGAATAACCTATGTACATGTACACGTCGCTGTTTGCAGGACTAAACATATGATCTGTTCAGTGCGGGAAAAGTAACATAAATGCTCTTATATATATTAAACAACTTTAACTTAAAAAAGATGCATAATTTTTTGGAAACGATTTGTCTGTATTTTTATCCATTTTTCTGGCAATTTTTGTCGAATCCTGTTCAAATATCAATTTCTTCCCTCTAAGTCTGTCGTAGGCCTTACCATAGTTACTTGATATATTTCATCTCACTAAACCATTACTAAGGCCGGATAGTGACCTCGCTGAACGGGTGTATAATTATAATATGTTGATTAAATTTTTGCTCTATAGGAAAGACTTTTTTTTGTTATAACTACTAAACAACTTCTTCTTTCGGTTTTTATGGCCTTCGAGGCTGGTGTTAAAAGGTTTGCTTCTCCTATTAGTCTTCTTATCTAAATCTTTCCTTATAATGGAAATGATTTTTCTGAATGCGATGTTCATTTTACGGGACAAGATTGTTTGCTTCCACAGTAGATTCCGAGCGATTCTTGCTCACATACAAACAACTGCCACAGTATTTGATGTACCTGCAGAGCGTAGACGACTGGCACAAGGATGATCAGCGTCATCACCAGAATCACGAAGGCAAGTAATGGTATGATACACGACGTTAATATTAAGTGCACCTTATACAACTCATTCGTTGAACAAGATAATTATTAATGCGTACATACTTTCATCGCGTTTTAATAAAATGTTTTAATCCGTCGTTCCAGTGAATTGTGCCGTTGCTAAATAATGCTTCATGATATTCTAAGTATGCATTATTAATGCAAATTCCGTGGTGATTGAACTCAGTATTTTTGGAAAATATCTAGTAATTGTTCAAGGAGTCACAGAAGTACCAGTTATATCACTAAATAAACTTACTGTCGAGCAAATAATATTGCGCAGCTACGGTTGTATTTTAATAGCTTTTCGCTTACGAATTCTTGCATTTATTAATTCCTTTCCTTTCCTTTCATCTGTCCTTCCATATGCTTCAACTTCCGATTTTACAGGCTATACCCTTTTCGAAATTATTGTCTCTACTCTTTCGCGATTGTATTGTTATATTAGTCCATTTGTTGCCATATTTTACGTACTAACAGTTAAGCTTTTCAAAGACCAGAAGCAACTTATCATCAGCAACTATTTTTCATCGTCGTGATCCAATGATGCATTTTAAACTTATTTCTCTTTTAATTTCGAAAGCTATTATGTTATCTTATTTTGATAAGTTTTTGATTGATCAGCAATTTATATATGCCGAAATCATGAACAACAACAATTATTTTACATTCACAATTCAATTTTATATACACTGCCCCTTGCGGAAGCTCGGACACGACTTAAATGTACAAAACCATTAAAAACTGCCACAGATTTGATTTGGAATAATATATTTAATATCATAAAATGTATTTGTGACTATAAATATAAAAAGTTAGAACAAATAAAAAGTGTTAGTAACATTATGCATTATTACTGACTAGATTTTTTTCGTCAAAATATTTGCTATTGGTATTCAGTTTTTCGAGGATTGCGTCCTGAATATTGTTTCATTCTGCCTGGAGAATATTCCATTTATGAATTCTTGAAGTTGTTCATACCTTTTATTTTCGTTAGACCAGCTCATTCCATAATAACTCGATGGCATTGAAATCGAGACTCTGTTGTGGTAAAACAATTTGTAGGATACCACCAAGAAAATCTAGAAGGAGCGAAGAACGTCCTCTAATTATCGCATTTCATCAAGAAGGTCTACTAATGCGCGAAATTGGAAAACAAGTTAAAATTAAGATATCTATGGTTATGGATAATATTCGCCCGTATAACGAGACTGTAAATATGGAAGACCATATGCTACCGGGAGTATCACGAATCACTTCTCATGCAAATTATGAACGAATAAAATTGATTAGTAAGCGAAATAGGAAGTTATCCACATCCGAAATCACTGTTGATGTCAATCAGGGTTGTCAAAGAACAATATTTGTTAGTACAATGTAACTATGACACAAACACAGTCGAAGAGTAGGAACGCGTTTTATGTACTGACCCACTTTAAAGCAAGAATGTTTTTGGGATAGTTTTTCCTTTGCAGGCTCTGAAGACTGTCGAAAAATTGAAGGAAAAATGAGAAAATATTATTTACAAATATTATAAGATAACGCAATAATATCAAGTATGCGATTAACTGCTGATGTAAAAATTATTTTAGTGAAAAAGAAATGTATTGCACATAAAGGCATGGCCACAACGGAGTCCAGATTTCAACTCCATTGAGTTATTATGGTATAAGTGTGACAGACGAATAAGGAAGGTATATCATACCTCAACAAACTCGTAAATAAAATGCCTCGTGTAGTTTAAGCTTTCTCTGACCTTGGCATTATTTTGAAAACATTTAGTTAGTATTAATATTTAATGTTATTAAAATTTATTTTTTCTTGCCTTTTATATTTAGTCATAGATATATGTTATAATATTAGATATATTTTTTCAAAGCAAATTTGTGTCAGTTTTTAATGATTTTGTACATTTGAGCCAATGTTAGAAATTCCGTGAGCGGTAGTGTACATATTTTGTAGTGAACACATATAATTTGCCTTTTATAGATACTATGAGTATATGTGTACGTAATAAATGTAAAATACCTTACTCCATGCTGTGCAACACTGTATCATTTATTTCGTTGTATGCTTTATATACATATATTTAATCACGTTTTCTCTATGGGTTTTTTTCTTCCGATTTCTTTACCCTTGGGTATTGTGTAATAAAATAACACGCACATGTAACTAATCGATCAAACATGCCAATATTGAAATATAATTTACATCCAAAACATACAAACTTTCATTAAATTTTCACATGATCAAAATGCTAATAGTTAATTTACTGAATATCATAGTTGTTTCGTTACGTGTTTATTGGGATTTATTAACGACAGAATAAAACATGGAAATAACAGAAACAACTTTTACAATATTTATTAACCATAAATTAATTACAATTCAATGAATAATGTTTAAATCCATGTTCGCAAAAAATCAAGCAATTGTTTGGCGATTCTTGATGATTGCTAAACGGTCATGCAACGAGTTCCAGTGTGGAGGTGTTTCGCTTAAAGACGAACATCGTAAAGGACGGCTTGCCACTGCAGTTACTTCAAATAACATCGACACCGTGTATAACATGATAAAGTTTGCGCTCGACGGATACCGCACAATTTAATGGAAGCTCAAAAAGAGCGCGTATGGATTGGTGCAAAAAATGCTTTAAAAAATTCAACCGAGGCCGAGCAAAATCAGTGTACGGTATCGTTTCAGGTGATGAAAGTTGTATTTATTGTTACGAGCCAGAAAGCAAGCGACAATCGGCTCAATCGATCTTCAAAGGCAAAGAGAAACTAACGAAAGCGAGACGCGGACGAAGCTCTGGCAGGAAAATGGTAGTTTCTTTTTTCGCACGCGCCGGCCATTTTGGCACTATTCTGCTGGAGGATCGTCGCACAGTCAATGCTGAATGGTATACAACCATTTGTTTGTTAATTGTGTCCTAAAAAGTGCACGAGAGACGACCAAGAACACGTATCATTCTGTATCAAGACATTGTACCATTACACTACGCATCTCAAACATAAGAGTTTTTAGTCGCTTCATTAATGGAATTTATGACTAATCCGTCTTATAGTCCCGACCTGTCACCTTCTGACGTCTTTTTATTCTAATACATCAAAGACAAATGCATGGATTGAAATTTAATACCTCAGTTATTGGTTAAAATAATTGATTTTTTCTTATTATCCGCAAAATTTTTAAAGCAACCTATGTATTCTTGGGCTCCCAAAGTTTTTATCGAATATTGCTGCAAACATTGCTCGCCAAAAATGGAGTATTAATTAATGTACAGAGTTTTCATTACTAACGGGTGTTTTTTTTAGAGGTATAGAACTTTGAAATAGAATAAAACAAATATGATTTTTTTAAATTAACATGAAACTTACTTTATTCGAAAGATAATCTTCTGGCATTATAATTTAAATATGACTTCTGGCATATGACCGCCACGGCTGGCTCGGACGTAGTCTAATCTGGAGGGCCAATTTTCGATGACTTTTTCCAACATTTGTGGCCGTATATCGGCAATAACGCGGCGAATGTTGTCCTCCAAGTAGTCAATCGTTTCGGGCTAATCGGCGTAGACTAGCGACTTCACATATCCCCACAGAAAATAGTCAAGCGGCGTTAAATCGCACGATCTTGGGGGCCAATTCACGGGTCCGAAACGTGAAACTATGCGGTTACCAAACGTTTCCTTCAATAAATCAATTGTGGCACGAGCTGTGTGACATGTTGCGCCGTCTTGTTGAAACCACAACTCCTGCACATCATGATTGTTCAATTGAAGAACGAAAAAGTAAGTAATCATGGCTCTATAGCGGTCACCATTAACTGTAACGTTCTGGCCAGCTTCGTTCTTAAAGAAGTACGGACCAATTATTCCACCAGCCCATAAAGCACACCAAACAGTCAGTTTTTCTGGATGTAACGGTGTCTCAACATACACTTGAGGATTATCATCACTCCAAATACGGCAGTTTTGTTTATTGACGTATCCATTCAACCAAAAGTGAGCTTCATCGCTAAACAAAATTCGATTATGAAAATCGGGATCAACGGCAATCTTGTTTTGGGCCCATTCACCGAATCTACGCCTTGCTAGGTGATCGTGTGGCTTCAATTCTTGCACGAATTGGATTTTGTAAGCACGCAAACCTAGATCTTTCCGCAAAATCTTCCATAAAGTGGATGGACACATATCCAATTCCTGTGCACGATGGCGGATAGACTGATTCGGGTCTTCCTCTACGCTACGCTCTACAGCAGCAATGACGTCTTCTGTACGCACTGTACGACGTCTCTCTGGATGCGTGTTATCATTGAGAGTATACGTGGTGCGAAAACGTTCCATAGTTAATCGAATTAATTGCTCTGATCGACGATTATGTTGACCGTAATATTGACGTAGTGCGCGATACGTATTTCGAACAGAACCATGATTTTCAAAATAAATTTGCACAATTTGCAAGCGTTGTTCAGGCGTCAGTCTATTCATGTTGAAATGACAAACCAAACTAAATATAAATCACTTAACAGCTGACAAAATGGCCGCCAGTTAAAAAAGTGTTGCCAACTTAAAGTTCTATACCTCTAAAAAAAACACCCGATATATTATATTTAGTATTAATTAATATGCAGAGTTTTTATATTTTTAAAAGAAAGGGCATATGGCAGGTCTTATTGTTAGTAGTGTCCATTTCGCTTTATGTAAGAATAAATATGTAAATATTGAAGTCGTTATTAATGACGGAATTGTTGTTCGTGCGCCTTAAATTTAAATTGTTGCTGCCAACTGCATTTAAAACTCCATGGGTTACGATATCATTTAAAGTCTATCGAATTTCATAATTTTGACAATTGGTAAAACGACTTATTCTTTAGCTTTATCCAATTCCTGTTCTCTATTTTTATATTCTTCGTTTGACGAATGTATATATTGTTTAAAATTATGTAATGTCTAATTGGTGACATATTTTAGTTATGGGTAGTGGTTTGTGCAGGAACTTGACGCGTACTCTCGTAGTGTTATAAATACCCATATTATACATATTTTTCATAGGCACAAGATTATACTCAGATATATTGATTCTGAGATATTTAGCTCTTCGTTTGAGGTTTTCCGCAAAGACAGGGACTTTCAAACAGTGGGACTTTCTCCACGATGTAGAGCTCTTGCTGCAGTAACATGAATTTTATATTAACCACTGTTATCTTATTCACACTCGAAATTTAATTCCATTAATAGATATATACATACATACATCTAGATGTAACTGTAAATTAGGAGTACTTTCTATTTTGTAAATATTTATGTCTTCCAATGTTTCTTGTATGATTATGAGTTATTTTTTGAAGTCTTAAGTGTGAAACTTTTAAATAAGCAACTATGTACATACGTGGGGTTACTTTGACTGTTCCAACTTCGGTTTTTTGTTTGTTGCTGATCGTAATTGCATTCTGCACTTCAATACTTTAAAAAAATACTTTATATTATAATTTAGGTTTAGTACAATGCAATGGTATTTGCAATTGTAACGGAAAAGGGATATGAAAAGAGATTAACATCTACATCTACAGAGCTATTAGCATTCTTTTAAAGAGTGGTCAAGTGTTTGAATATGGTCTGTATGAGAACTGTACAATAGCATAAAATTGTGTTTTTCAATTAATCAACGTAGTTTCATTAGAGGTAGGTCCATTATTACTGACTTATAATTAGCTGAATTTACACAATGCATTGGTAAAGCATTGGAAGCTAGACAACAAGATGTATTCATTGATTTTGGTAAAGCATTTGATACATTTAACTATTCTCTACTACTGTGAAAGTTACAGTTAAGAACTGTGTTCTTTTTCAAATCCTGTCTGTTGATTCGATTGAATTATATTCACTATAATTTATATATTTCAATTTTTTTTACTGCTTCCACTGGCATTTCTCAAGTTTCTAATTTCTGCCTGTTATTCTTCAGTGTGTATATTAAAGTCCTCCCGGTGTGTCTGGATTGTACTTGCTTAAGCTAATATCTTAAAAGTCTTTAATCGCGTTCTTCTTCAAATTTTCAGAGAGATTTTGCACTAATTCGTGAACAGTGTATAAATTATCTAGTGTGTTTAAATGTTGGTAGATAAAAAAGAGTAAAATTCTTTCCTTCTGTAAACATTCGACTGTTATGTCTTTTTAATATACAGTCAATTATAATCAGATTTCTAAAGTATTACAATTTCACGATCAAGTGCTCTCCGCTTTTCAACGATCTTTCAGTCCACACATTACTAGCATTTGATTTTCAGCTTCTAAATCTAGAGTTTTACTAATATCTTGTGCATTTATATATATATATATATATATATATATTCTAGGTATATATTCTGGGTATACACCAACCAATTTATGCGATAGAAGCTTCAAAAATAATTTCTATACACACTCGAGTAACAGTTTCTGATAAATATATGTAAGATACCATGAGATGCATACTCCAGCCTGGTTCTAGCAAAGGTATAAAACAAGATCGTTAAGAGGTATATATATATATATATATATATATATATATATATATATATATATATATATATATATATATATATATATATATATATATATATATGTATATATACCTCTTAATGATCTTGTTTTATACCTTTGCTAGAACCAGGCTGGAGTATGCATCTCATGGTATCTTACATATATTTATCAGAAACTGTTACTCGAGTGTGTATAGAAATTATTTTTGAAGCTTCTATCGCATAAATTGGTTGGTGTATACCCACAGCGTGGCATCGACTACGGGAGATTTGTTTATAGACAGAACTTCACTTCTCTTAGTCAAAGAAAAAAGCTTCTCGTAAAACTCCTTAATAATAGTGTTGATTCATTTTTTCTACTTCAGAAAATTGGTTTAATTTATTGTAATTTATTGCCTTTATTTGCTTGCGTACATTAACTATGTATTTATTTTTTTTTATTTAATAATTACAGATTTTCTTTACTTATTTTTTGTTATATTGTACCATATAAATTTTTACTTTATTTCCTCAGCCTAACGAGCGGGAAACTTTTCAATTAACCCACATCCGTACGGCTTTGAGCTCGGACTGTATACGACTGATACTGCGGTGCTAATGTACATCACAAAACGCTAAATTAATGCACGCTTTGTGATCCTTTGTTTCTCCACACCCATGAAGATTTTATTATTATTAATATCTGTTTGCCTTTGTATTTAAATGCAGATGAAAGCAAGTTCTTTTGTCATTATGTATTTAAAAATTTTCTAATGATTGAGCAACTGTTAGTAATAATAACAGCTTTTAGCATTATAATATAATATCTGGATTGAAATATACATAGATCTTTAGGACTTTCATGAAGTTGTTTAGAAATTATTATACTAGTATAAATTATAATTAAATTTCAACTTGTTTCTAATGTCGCTGTTGCTGTATCTCTTCTGATTGAGGGATATACTTACATATTGTGTTTCGCTGTATATGTTTGCTATATTTTTGCTATGGGTGTTAGGTATGGTTTTTTTGCATTTTTATAAGTGGTATAATTTATTATTATTAACATTAAATTGATATTCTGACGTCGCATGGATAATGAATTCTAGCCGGCAATACATTATTTTTTAACTATGTAACTATGCAGACCCAATCGTTTAAAAACTTATCATTAAAGTAGTGAGTATAACCCTTTGAAATGTATTATATATTATTATGAATATTTTTATATATTGTAAATTTGTGTTTTCTTAATTTACATAAAAAATAGAGAGTAATAGAATACAGCTTTTCTACCGTGTCTACTTAAATGACCTTTTGCCAGCCTAACTCATAAATTACTTTATCTAGACACGAAACATGTGTTAAATTTACTCCTTTTAGATTTTCTTTACTCGAATAAACGCCCCTAATATAATGCATTTGCTCGCACATATAACATTCCTGCTTTTGCGGATGGGGAAATGGCCTCTTGTCTAAATTGTCTGTTAGGGGTGAGTTATCGAATCGTTTAAAGTGGTAGTATTTAATGTTAATAGCTATAGGTTGTTGTATATATTGTCGCAGGACAGAGTTAAATACTTTACAGTATTATGTTCTGCATATGTAATATAAGTCTAATCGATATAAGGAAAACATTATTTAAAATATGGGTCACTGAATTTAAATTTATCTGTAAGTATACATGGAAATATTAATGTTCTCGCTTTAATACGAAGGAAAAATTATATTCGAAAGGTAACGTTATTCACTTAAGTATTATCATTCTCTGAACTTATGCAGAGTGGAGTGAAGTGTTCTCGGCTTGACCGTGGAAGGAAAAGCACTTAATTCTTTTCCAACTTTGTATAGTTAGTCCAACGATGGTAGCAGGCGTTTTTACACCCCCCCCCCCTCCCATGTTCGAGAATAAGAAGAAACTACTAGTTACTAACTCCGGTAATTAATGTGCATATAAGAGCAATTCATAACATACATCAAACATTTTTGGTTATATAATTAACAATGAACGAGTTGGTGCATTTTCTTCACGAAACAGAATTTCTTCTTTCCCAAATATGTTATTTGCTGTTATTTGATTTTTCAACTTCTCTAGAAGTACTGCATAATATTATACAAACTATTATTATGTATATGTGTTCCTCTAGGCGTTATACCACGTTGAAGGATATCCCTGACGAGGACTCTTGGTGTCTTGATGTTTTAATAAACTCTTATTTTATAATAAACTAAACCGTAATGTGATTCTCTTATATATCAGCTGATCTTGATCTTCGCTACTGCATTTCTGTTTTTATCTCAGCCCCTTTCAATTCTTCTGCTCATTTGTCTGATGCATGTATGTGCCATCGCAGTTGTTGCATTAAGAGAGAAAAGACGTCGTCATTGGTACATCATATAACGAATACGAATTACATGGCTCGAATAGTAAGAGAGGCGATCGAAATCGACCAACGCCCGAATAACTTGAATAAAAACCGCTGATATGGAAGTCCGTGTCGTGCGGCAGATGCATGTCAGGGACTATTCCAAGAAATAACAAAATTATTATACCACGGACACAAACAATACACACGTACAACAAACAGAATTCGATTTCCACCGCCAGATCAATTACATCTAGCAGCTTGCGCCACACCACTGTCACTACTCTTAATTGATATATAAGATCGCATCGTATCATCGCTTATTTTATATATATATATATATATATATATATATATATATATATAACTAGCTAAAAGTGTTTTGGTCGACCGTTGTAAGATAATCCAAATCAATGAAATTAATTGGGTATTCGGTCAATTGTTAAGAAAATTAAAAAATGAAAAAACTAATCATTTGTTCTATCCTCTATATCCTCAGTTTCAAATGTAAATTACTTGTGTAACATGCTCTGACCTTTACCTACCACTGACACTAGTGCAATAGTTTATAATTTTATTTGTTAGTATTTAGTATGACAAACCACATTTGAATGTTTTTTAAAGAATTTTTTAAATTAATCTAGTTTTTAACTCCTGAGGAAGCTATAAATTTATAGCGAAATATAGAGGATAGAACAAATGATTAGTTTTTTCATTTTTTAATTTTCTTAACAATTGACCGAATACCCAATTAATTTCATTGATTTGGATTATATATATATATATATATATATATTTGTAACCTCCGAAGAAGATGAAAAAGAGTTCATCGAAACGTAAGGACTCGTCAGAATTGTTCTTTAATACAATACAACACCCGGAATAACACATAAAAATTGTACGATCTCGAAAGCATCAGAATCAATATAAATATACATATATAACACATGGATCAATAAGTCCCGAGACTAACAATGAAAACAACATTTTTTTTACAAAATTTTTTTTTATTCATCAACATAATCACCTTTTAGGGTGATACAATGGTTCCAACGCTTTTCCAATTTTTCAATACCATGTTTATAAAAAAATTTATCTTTCGCTTCAAAATAAGCTTCAGTTTCAGCGATGACCTCCTCATTTGAGCCAAATCTTTTTCCCTGGAGCATTTTTTTAAGATCAGCAAAGAGCCAGTAGTCACTGGGGGCTAAATCTGGCGAATATGGGGGGTGGGGAAGCAGATAAAAACCCAATTCGTTCAATTTTGCCATTGTTTTCATCGACTTGTGGCAGGGTGCATTGTCTTGGTGAAAAAGGATTTTTTTTCTCTGCATGTGCGGTCGTTTTTTTGCGATTTCCTCCTTCAAACGCACCAGTAAGTCAATATAATAATCACTGTTGATCGATTTACCTTTTTCGAGGTAGTCAATGAAAATCACGCCATGTGTATCCCAAAAAACTGACGCCAGGACTTTGCCAGCTGACTGCTGCGTTTTCGGACGTTTCGGACGGCTTTCGCCAGCTGTGCGCCACTCAGATGACTGCCGCTTCGACTCTGGAGTGTAGCGATGTATCCATGTTTCGTCCATGGTCACGTAACGACGCAAGAAATCTTTTTTGTTGCGAGTAAATAGCGATAAACAGCTTTCTGAATCATCGACTCGTTGCTGTTTCTGTTCCATCGAAAGCAATCGCGGCACCCTCTTGGAAAAAACCTTTTTCATGCTCAATTTTTCATGAAGGATAGTAAATACACTTCCATATGATATCTGTGTCATCTCAGCAATCTCACGGAGCTTCACTTTACGATCTTTCATTATAATTTTTGTCACTTCACTCACATTTTCCGGTGTAACGGCTTCCACAGGTCTACCCGAGCGTTCCGCGTCATTTGTGTCGGTACGACCACGTTTAAACTCGGCAAACCACCGACAAATCGTTGCTTTTGATGGACAAGAGTGCGGGTAACATTTTTCAATCCATTGTTTTGCTTGCGTGGTGTTTTTACCCATTAAAAACCAATGTTTTATCAGAACACGAAACTCGGTTTTTTCCATTGTTTAAACAAACTACAAAACGACTTTACTCCAACCTCGATAACTCAGCTGTTTCTGGTCCGATCGACTTAAAATTTTGACACGTTTCAAGCAAAGGTTAGTACTCTAGAAAGACGTGGTTACTGGTTTACTACGAGCGCCATCTATGGGTTAGTCTCGGGACTTATTGATCCATGTGTTACATATATATATATATATATATATATATATATATATATATATCTATCTGCGTGTGCGCGCGTGAACATAATTAGAAAACAATAGCAATAAAAAAAATAGTGCGTAAATCATTACCAAATCACCCACATATTTCGTAGCGGCTCCCTTTATTTTCTTTATTTAAACTAAAATGTGGAATGCATAAATAAACATAAAATTTTACAGAGACAATGTCTAAATGGTATATGAAATACTATTATACCGTGAATATATTTTATAATGCAACATGCACATACATACACTAGTTGCTAGAGTAACGTAATAATGAAATGACAGCAATGTATTTTAGCGTGTATTTTATTTTGCAACATAGGATGTCAAAATAAGTTACTCTATTTTTGAGGTATGTATAGTGTAGAAGAAAAACTGTTATTAGTGAACTGGTATAACTCGAATATGAGTTTGAGGAGAGTAGCAGATTTGTTTCAAATTACATATCCTGACCGTCCAAGACCGAGTCCAACTACAATAAGTAGGTTAGTACAGAAGTATAAAAATAATGGATGCATCGTTCCTAATCATAAAAAAAAGAATAGGCTAAGATATGTTATTACTGACGCCAAAAGAGATGAAATTCTACAAACAATCGAAAATAATAATATGCTCTCCACAAGAGCTTTAGCACAAACTACAAATGTAAGCAAATCTTCCGTGCATAAACTACTAAAACGAGAACATTTTAAGTCGTATCACTTTCAAAACCATCAGGAACTAATTGCGAATGATGCAGAAAGAAGAAGTAATTTTTGTGAAATCATGTTGGATAAGCTTCATAATGATGATACTTTACTACGCAGAATTTGCTTTACAGATGAAGCAACATTTTATGTAAATGGTGAAGTAAATTCACAGAACTGCCGTTACTGGAGTAGACAAAATTTGCATAGATATCATATCACAAGGACTCAGTGGCCACAGAAAGTCAATGTTTGGACTGGGTTGATTGGACACCATATTGTAGGACCGTTTTTTATTGAGGGTACTCTTACAGGAGAAAAATATTTAGAATTGCTTGAGTACAGAGTTATGCCAGCCCTCCACGCTTTAAATATTGATGGTGAGATTTGGTACCAGCATGATGGCGCGCCGGCACATAATTCTCATATGGTTAGAACATTTTTCAACCAAAGATTTCCAAACCGTTGGATAGGCCGTAGAGGAGAAGTAGAATGGTCCGCAAGGTCACTAGACCTGTCTCCAAACGCTTTCTTTCTTTGGTCATGTATAATAAAGTTTTTCATGGAGAATCTCTAAACAATATTGACCAATTAAAAAATAGAATACGAGTTGCTGCAGAGCAGATACAAAATACAATAAATGAATTCTACAATCGCTTAGGGTACTATCTGGCCGTCAATGGTGACATTTTTGAAAATTTGTTAAATTAGTTTTTAAATTTTGTTCAACTACTGTATTTCACATCCTATGTTGCAAAATAAAATACACGCTAAAATACATTGCTGTCATTTCATTATTACGTTATGTATGTATGTGCATGTTGCATTATAAAATATATTCACGGTATAATGAAGGGGTGCAAATTAGTGTAGCATTTATAAATAAGTTTGCTTGAACCTATGCCAATAGATTAAATTGCGAGCTACAAAGAATTTGTAAGTATAAAATTTATTATTCGTGTTGGGGGTATTCGTATTATCCAAATATTTTTGCTCGGACGGATACGTATTTATGTACACAGTTTTCGTTTTTATTTTTAATATTGTATTGTATAATAATCTATGCTCTTTATTTATATTTTCTGAATAGTTTGAGTAACATATTTTACCTATTTACTATTTAATTAAACTATTATATATGAATGTAAATAACATGACGCTAATTTTTCATTTCAAACCTGTCCAAACATGAGAGCAATTATATGTATTAAAGGATGTTAGTTTGTAGTTTCCTTAAAGGAATCTTTAGTTTGGAGTCACGTAGAATGATCTTCTTCATGTCGACACCCTTCAGACTAATTTGCGGTTTTAGTATCTTATCCTATTCAGCACGTTTACTTGCATAGTTAGTTGATAATTAGAATATGAGCTATGTACATGCACTTATGTATTAAGAGCTAGAGAAACATTTTGCATTTAACATAACAGTTTCGTTTTTGTATATGTTTTTAAATTTTTGTTATAATTATTACAATCTCTCCATTAAGAACATTTGCTAATTTATTTTGACAAGCTAAATTGTGAGATGTAAAGGGATACCCAGTGGTATGCCTCTTTGATTTCATTAACGTACATTACAATATCAATTCTTGCGACATTCATAATTTGGTATTAATTATTATAAAGATAATTTAATTACATAAATGAATTAAGCTGATGAATTAACGTAAGAAATACTTTTTAGAATTTAGAAATTAAAATTAGTACCAATTTTTTATTTTAGTAATATGATGGCGCCCAATACTTCAAGATAATATAGTCTATTTAATTATTGATTACATTACATTAGGTACAAACCACGAGGCCTTGTCGTACAATACCCAGACCCCAGAGTTGGATGCCGTACTACTGCATATATTTATAATGTGTCAGTTCTGATTACTAGCTTACTACTCAATACATTTTGCTAAATTTTAAACAGTGCTAGGTTATTCCGTCATCGAGATACATATAAAAACTTAATAATACGGTTTGCGGTAATTGCTGAAACTTCTTTGCGCAGCGGACCTTTGTATTTCATTTAGAACATTTTGCAGTATACTTACAGTTATTTTAGGATTTAATACATTTTAGAAGTTGTTTGGAAAAACTTTTCCAATTTTGTCTTATGTTCCTGACTTTATATTTCCTAATACATGTTAGACTTTCGAACAGAATCTATAAACTCGTCCAATCATTCAATACTTTAATCAGAATTAGTGATCAAAGATGAGATGCTGCTCGTCCAATATATGTCCAAAATGTTCTTTGAAAAGTTACTTCTTAAATAATTTAGAGACGGCCAACATAAAGCTCATAAATCTGTAGATTTTCACTTAATCTTTTACATAGTTTAGTGATCATAATTGTTTGTGCATTAGGCAAATGTCCCGCTCTTAGTATGTAATTAAAAATAATAATTTCTTATTTACATTTCATTTGATCCTTAATTTTATTAAAAGGGTTTCATTGGTAACGCTAAACCTGAGCATATTGAGTTATGTATTGTATTTGAAGTAGATTATATAATTTCGTTTTTAATCTATTAGTGCTTATAATATAATGTAATCAATTAAATTTTTGAATTTGGAAAGATTGTATACAATACTGTGAAAATGAACCGCAACATCTTCATAAATATATTTGAAATGTTATTATATCGGTTGGCGTTATGTTGTATTGAAAGTATTGAAAATAAAAGGCTATTTATCAAAGCAATCAGCAGGCACGTCGGATGTAATCCATCAACAATCGGTCGTTTTATTAAGAGCAGAACGAAACAGAAAGTGTAGAAAATAAAAAATCGTCAAAGAACAATAAACGTACGTGAAGATTTGAAATTTAAAATGTCTATGTTTAAAGAACAGATTCGTAATTGACAAGACGCTCTATGGGTAACCGCATGTGCTTCTACAGTACCATGTAAAATAAAATCTATGAAATTAAATGCTCAGTAACCTCGTCAGAAACCAGTATTAATTAATTAATTAAAATGGATCGGAGAACAATGGAAGATCATTTTTTTCTAACGAGTCTAAATTTATCTTGTTTGCATTGCAAAATTGCACAGTGTGTCATAACTTGAAGGTGTATTTCTAGTAAATTACACATTGTGGAAAAAAACCATGAAGGCTCACTACTATATTAATATCTTAAGTAACTTCCAAAAATGAATATATGAAGGCATTGCAAACGGTATCTTGCAAGAGAATCGTGTGCTTTGTCATCGAGCAAAAGTAATAAGTATTTAGTATTTTAGTTTCTATTCCTTATTAAATATTTTAGGTAAAAGAATATTTAACAGAAGTAAATATAACAACATTGCCTTGCTTCGGAAATAATCAAGATTTAAATTCAATAGTTAGTTCCTAGTTTCAAAGACAGTGGCTAAACATAGGCCCAAGAAAAAGTTAATTCAAGTAAATAAAATAAGTGTGGGTAGAGAGGTAAACTTGTTCTATTTGCGAGTTTTAGTAAATTCAATACCAAGCAGTATTTAAATAATAATAAAAAATGAAAAAAGTCTTACAAAATATCAATTGTGCTAATTTTACATTATTATAGAATAAATAATATGTAAAAAATTAATCATATTTTAAATTCACTTTAGGGTATTCAATTATTAAAATGTTTTGAGAAACCTATTATGCATATTATATTTGTGAAAGTACTACATTCTACAATGTTATCTTAGATATTTTTATTTGGTATTAACTTAATGAGAAATACTCAAAACATACTATATATTTACCTAAAATATTAATGGGGCTGCATAATTTATTATTATTAACAATTTTACAAAAATGAAGCGTTGCGGTTCATTTTCATTCATTTCTTATTAATTCCAAACAAAACTTGCTGAAATATTATGAACGATGAAATGTTTAATCTGCGAATTATCAATTGACCATTCGCTTGTATGCAAAATATTTAAAGAAAAATAAGTACTTAATACATTATTAAGCTCAAAATTTTTATTTGCATACTTTTCAGTATCTGGTAAATGGCAGCAGCTCAAACCTACAGGTGATAAACTCCCTTGCCTCCAAGAACATTCCGCGGTAGCCTATAGAGATAATATATACGTGTTTGGCGGCGAAGTGGGATTTTCAGCGGGTAGTGAAACGCCACTCTGGTGTTACGATGTCAAGAACAATAGTTGGAGAAAGGTGCGTCCTAGAAAAGGTAAGTTTCGATTGGCTAAGAACACCTACTTGATTTTGTCGACATCTGTGATATGTCACTAATTTTTTTTTATAAGAGGTTCTAAAGTACACCTATTATTGTATTGCACTTTCAAAATAGTGGGTCAAGTATGTTTGCGAATGACTACAATTTTATCAAAGTTTTTAATGAAAATCGTTGAAATAAAAGTTGAAAGAGTTATATTATTACTTTTATTATGCACGTATGTAGCATATTATATACAAAATGTATAATTATTTTATTTTTTAATTGTTATACATGACGTCGTTTCGCTACAAAATTTGTTCAAATGTCAAGTAAACTTATATTGGTAACTTATTTTGTAAAATTATAATACCCGATATCCTGTACATAATACATATTTGTTACATATTCTTTAAGTTACCAAGAGGGTATCGAATAGATGTCAGTAAGATAAATGCAGATCATTAGCCTAATTTTTGAAATGCAACTCGATGTTAGATGCATTTGTTTTTAGAGATTGTAAACTCTTGTCGGCAAACCATTGTCGCCGAGACTCGTGCACGTAGAACATT
This sequence comes from Dermolepida albohirtum, assembly GCA_031893035.1. NCBI lineage: Eukaryota > Metazoa > Arthropoda > Insecta > Coleoptera > Scarabaeidae > Dermolepida > Dermolepida albohirtum. Next base: position 103,386 of record JAVIWB010006358.1, read on the forward strand.
GTACGTATTCCAGTCACGGACTGCGACATTAGTACATCGCTACAGCTGTGAGAGAATTATGATATAGTCGTTATATTGTAGCGTATAGCGTGATCGTTTTTGTGTATAGTATATGTACGAGAAAGATTGTGTCAGTGCTAGAATTATTAGAAAATGTCGATTTGTTGAAGATCTGCATAAGTTTTTAAAAGATTTTCCTGGCTTAAAATACGATACTCAAGAATATGTTCAATGTGCGATATATCTTTGTTTTGCTGGGACAAATTTGAATGTAAAGTGCATTTTTTGTTTTTATATTTTCATCTCGGAAAAATAAAGTCACAGCTTACACTGAACATAACTCTCTTTTTGATTTAATTTTTATGCCAACTGTTTGAAATTTATCATTTATTTTCCTTGCTAACAAAGAATTTCGTCAACTCTGGAGTACACACAATTCCAAATAGAAATTACCATTTCAGGTAACATCTCAAAATTATGTATCTTGTGAGCGTGATCAAATTGAAAATAATATAAAACCTAAATTACATAACAATAAGTTAGGGTTATGTGTGGACGAGACCGCAGACTTTAAAATAAAGTATGATGTCAATGCTGTAGTATGAACATTGAGATTTTTCAACCGTTATTGGCTTATAAAAGATTAGAAAAATGTACGAACGAAGTAATTTTGAGGGTAGTGCACAATACAGTGACAATATTTCAGTTCTATTTCAGCAACTAATTGATAATATTAATGACTGATGGTTCTCCAACAATGCCTTTTGTGAATCGTTCTCTTAAAAATGCCTGTTGTAAATTAATAATTGTAACGTGTAAACTTTATGCCTTACAGAACTACAGAAACTAATAAAAAGTGTTAAGTTGGACAGATTAATGGATAATAGGTCAAAGATAGCCTTGTTTCGTAAATCTAAACGAATTCAAGAATTTTACAGTGTCCTGGCAATCTTCACCCACCACAGCCAATTCTTATATGTTAAGAAACATGGGTTATATTCAGTGTTTTATTGATGAACATTTTCATCAAAAATTTAATTTTACAATTTGACCCTAAAAAAGTAACAGCTATTAAAGAAATTAAATTAAAATTTCAAGATGATGAAGTTTTACAGATTTGCAAATTATTCACGTTGCAAATACATACGAATAATTGAAGCATTAGAAAAATTATAAAGTAGATATCTCAAGCACGAGAAACCCGGCATAGGATATTACATTGACACAAAGTGTAATAAAGCTTCTTCAATACTTCTTACGTTTGTGCACTACGTGCGATTTTCATTATTTTCTTTATCTCTTAATTTTTAAATGCATTACTTCTGTTGGTTAGCTCTTTCTTCTCTTGGTAATTGTAAATTAATTTAAGAATGTGTTTGATTTCCTTGGCCATACATGCTGTTTCTATCGGTTTTCGTTTAATGCCATGTTCTTCTTTTGCCAGGATTGTAGCTTCATTCCATGCAATCCTATGTCCTTTTCCCAAGCATGTTGAACCATACGCCGTTTATCTGTTTTCCTTGTCGCATCATTTGTTGGTGTTCATTGATTCTAAAGTTGGGGGGGTTTGCTTGTCTCTCCTACTTATAATTGTCCACATCCACATGATATTCTATAAGCACAATTTTTCGCTCTTAGATTCTCGTGGTCAGGTTTTATTTTTGTTAAAATCTACCTTCTTGTCTTCATGATTTTATAGTTGTTCTAACCTTATAGTCGTTGCCTGCCCTTTTAATCTTTTCAGATAGGCCCTTGACGTATGCTATTACTATTGTACTCCCATTTTCTTTTCGCTGTTTATGATCTTCAAACAGTGTTATCCGACTCCTCCATTGTGACCACGCGTTTTCTCTGTAGCAATTTAATTTTAAAGTGGTGGTTATGACTTCAAGCTCTTCCATCTTATCTTGTTCATCCGTGCATATGCGTTGTATAAGTTGTATAAGTATCTGCCTACTCCAATTTTAACATTACGAGGATGATTGAAGTCGAAGGGTAAACATTTTCTTGCGTGAAAACGGTTTCTGTGGTCTTGAGTGTGCCGTTTGTGTTTTCATGTACCAGAGCATCCAGGAAAGAACTTTTTTTGTCTATGTCGAATTTCATTGTGAACTTGATGAAGTCTTCTATGTTGTTTAGATGTTGTAGGAATCCGTCTGTTGTATTTTACCCATGCGGCTATATGACGAAAGTGTCGTCATCGTATCTCAGCAATATCTTTGGTTTGAGATTGCATTGATCCATCGTTCTTGTTCGAATTCTTTTATATAGTTATGCTCAATATATATAACGGAGAACCCATGGCTATGCCAAAGTCTTCTTGATAGAATTTATCGTCCACTTGAAAATATGTCGTGTTGATGCAAATGGATAGTAATTCTATGATAGCTTCTACACTCAGAGCTCTATTGTCATATAGTGCTGTGTCTAGAGAGGCTTTTTGACTATTGCTAGCGTAGGTTGGATTGGTACGTTAGGCTAGTGACATCAAAGCTAACCAATATCCAATTTGTCATGCTTATCAGCTTTCAGATTTTTGACTTTGTTGATGAAGTTTTCAGTGTTAGAAATGGCCGAATGTGTTTTACCTGATATCGGAGTAATTATTTCAAGTAAGAACTTTGCCAGTGGATAGTAGGAAGAATTCCTTGAACTAAAAATTGGTTTCAAGGGGATGAAAGATACCAACATTAGACATGACACTGGCAGTAGAAACGACTGCACAGGAAATAGATCCATAAGAGGTTTCCGAGGAATATCATTAGAGAACAAGAACAGCAATAGAAAAGGCAAAATCTAGACAGATTAGAAACAATATCACAAAGGCAAATTTAGCCTCAGAGAACTAAGATTGGACAGAGAAATTATGGCAACATATTACAATAAAATTGAGGATGTTTTAAGACCAAGCAAGTATAAACAACTGCAAAGAGATGTTACATCGTCAGTGGAATCCAAAATATACAGAATATTATACAAATAGTATTCTGTACATTTTAGACTATTCCTAATAAATCAATAAGATATAAACTTACACACAGCCGTTTGTAACCAATTGTTTATACTTCATCAACTAAATCAAAAATCTGAAAGTTAATGCATAATATAATATATTGTTTAGCTTAGATGTCATAAGTCTAGAAATAGTCAAAAACAGCCCTCCTCTAGGCACCATGCTACATGAAAGGAGAGCTTTAAATGTAGAAGCCATCGTTGAATTTCTATTCATTTGCATTAACACAACATACTTTCAGGTAGATTCTCAAGATCAAATTCTATCAATAGGAGTTTGGTATGTCCATGTCGTATGTGTTAGGCGCCATTTTAAGCGCTCTTTCGTGTTATGCAATCGAAATGTTTAAGTATTTTTGTAGTGTGCCGAGGTGCGGTTGAACTTTTGATTTTTAAATTACAATGTAGGGAAACTTTCACATATGTGATAGATCATCAAAATAATAAATACTCTGATATATATGTCATACTAATATAGTATCTATTCTCTATTTCACTAAAAAGATATCATTGAGCACCCACTAGGGTGAATTAGTCACAAACAAAATTTTAAATTTTCCCTAAATTTTGGCTTTGGACCTTCCTTTGTTATTTAGCAGATGGCAAACACACAAAACCAAAACATAACTGCATAATATTGAAACTGTAAATAACAAGCGAACGAAGGAAAAAAACGAGTAAAGTTTTGAATTTGGAGAGGGATGCTAATGAATAAACATTAACTTAATGAAAACAAAAATAATTCTATAGAAAGGGAGGTGGGACTTAAGATATAAGATACATAAACAAAAGAATACACCGCGCAAAAACTAGCCAAGAATAGACAATATTACATTACAACTATTGGTAGTCGGCATAAGGCAAAACTATTATTAATATAGGTGTACAAAAACAACGTTAATAGGAAACTTAAGTGACAAAACTAGCGTGCACACAGAAAGGATAAACGAGACCAAGAAATTATCAGGTACAGGAAAGAAAATAAAACCATTCAGTTAAATCAACATAACAATTACCAACAATTAAGTATTCTTTAGGCATTCATATTAAATAAATAAACAAATGAATAAATAAATAAGCACTTTATCTCGAGAAGGAATACATCCTGTCTATGCAATATATTAGAAAAAAGAACAAGGAACAAATGTATTTATGAAAGCAATTATTAAGTATCTATGGTTTAGTAATTTGATATCTTGTATAGTGAATTACAAATGTCAATACTCTAATACTAGGGAATAAAACACTTCGTCTAAATATCACACTATATTATATATTTACTGTGACTAATTTCATCTGTTAGAACATCAAGCAAGTACAATACAGGCTTTTATATAGGAAAACGAAGAGCAATTTCAAGAAAGGAGCAGAGGTAAGATATACATACAGATTATTTGTTGATACCATTCTTCGAAATATCTATAAATATAAATAACAGGAAAACATTAAGAACTAATGAAATTATTAGGTACAATTAGAGTAAAAAATAAAATAAGAATATTGAGTGCTAAGAATTAGGATAAATTTAAAAGAGACGTATTGTTTAAGTCTAATTGAGTTTATTACATTTATTAACCTCCATGCATTCCGAGAAATGTAGTTCCAGACTTTTGTTACGCATATGAAGAATTTCCGGTTTAAACTCTTTATGTATATTACGATTCGTTTCATATTATAGCTAAAATAATAATTACCCGGAAAAATTAAGCAATAGTTTAAATCGAAAAAACTTTCAAACGTTTATTTATTTTGGAACTGTATCTGAAAAGTAGCAATGTTCCTTAAATAATAAAAAATAAAAATCTGAGTAGCAATATAGTTTTTAAAACAGATATTAATTTACGCAAAAGATAAAACTGATCCTATGGAGAAATGCGGTGTTTATAAACTTCAATTCCCAGAATGTAAAAGTGTGTAAATTGACCAATCAGGGAAAATATCGAAAATTAGAACAGAAGAACATCTACGAAGTCTAAAATACCAAATAAATGATTTTAACTTCATGAAACATCTAATAAAAGCGAACCATTATATAAATAAATATTTTAAACCAGAAATCCTTCACATATACATATAACAAAAATCTGACACAAAATTTCTTGGAATGCATGAACATTAACAAATGTAACGTAATAAACTCAGTTCTGTTACCCTTCTTAATGATCAATTAGACTTAAACAATCAACTCTTTTAAATTTATCCTAATTTTTAGCATTTCCTATTTCTATTTTAATCTCTTACTCTAATTGTACCTAATAATTTCATAAGTTCTAAATGTTTTCCTGTATATATATATATATATATATATATATATATATATATATATATATATATATATATATATATAATATTTATAAATATTTCGAAGAATGGTCCTTTACCAACAAATAATTTTGTTTGTATATTTTACCTCCATCCCTTCCTTGTAATTACATCTCGTTTTCTTATATAAAGGGGATTGAAACCTGTATTGTACTTGCTCCATAGTATCCTGACAGACGAAACTAGTCACAGTGTAAAAATTAGGCAGTGTTTTATTTATTCCTTAGTGTAATGGAATTTCACAAAGTAACGACCTCAACAATCAATTATTTTAATTCTTGAATGATTAAATTCTTGCGTAAATTCTTTATAAATGTCAATAACAAATTCTATCTGTCTGAATATAATTCTTGAAAATACTCTTTCCATTTTTTTAATTCAAAAAATTCATAAAAAGACAGCGATATAGTCATCTGAAGATAGCAAGAAGAATTAATATAAGAACTTTGTCAATTTTTACGTACTTTTGGTAGTAAATAGCCTCAAAGCACTAATTACAAATATCTCTAATTAACACGTGGGTCAAGTTGAGTATGTAGCTAGCTAAGTTACATAACAATATTTAAAATACTTATTTTGAATATGTTAAACATGCGCAACACGAGTATACACTAATTTACATTATATTTCTTAATAGGTGTAAATACACCCAAAGGAAGAAGAGGTCACTCGGCTTTAGTACATAAAGGATCTATGCTAATTTATGGTGGTTATCAAGATCTTAAGGGTTCCTGTGGAGAATTGTGGGTTTATCATTTTGGTAAGATTCTAAACTATTCGGTACATACTTCACGGTTTTGATCAGTCAATATGTGATATATTATAGAATTAAATTTTCATCCAAAATTAATTGTAAAAAAAGTTAAAAGTTTAAATTATTTGAAATTACAATTTTTTTTAACTTTTCAAAATTCGTTCTTATGTTAGAGACTGAATCCTGGCATTTACTGAGTAGACAACCAGTGAAATCTACCTCAGAAGTTCTTCCTCCGCCTAGGCATAAACATTCAGCTGTAATACATGACGACGCAATGTGGATTTACGGAGGCATGACTGATTTACAAGAACGATCTGATTTATGGAAATGGGATATAGTATCTGGAACATGGTCCGGCTTGAAAACAAAAGTAAATCCTGGACCACTGCACAGTCATGCTGCGTGTCGATTACCATCCTGTATGCTTGTGTTTGGTGGTGAAAGGGATGGACATCCAACAAACGATTTGTGGAAATTTAATTTCAGTAAGTTTTATGTAATTACCGGAAAGTATTTGCAGAATTGTCAGACAAAAAATTTGAATTATTCCATTGATTTGTGTAAAAAATGCATTTTTATAAACCTTGTGAAAAGTAGAAATTCGTTAAAAATATTTATATGATAATATACAATATCATTTAGGAATGTTACGAAATGTTAAATTTTAATTTCGATAGAATTTGGTGCGATTATAGAATGTTTTCACCTATTTATCTTGTATTGAATTTGACTATTTCTATGATCTTGTGACAGATAAAAATAGATGTTTCATTTTGTGTGTATTGTATATAATACATAATAGGATAGTAATGTAAAATTTTTTGGCTTAATCGTCATTTACAATTTCGGCGAAAATTATACTGGTCTACCGCCAATTTCAAAATACGCATTGTAATCGTACGGTCGATTTCAATAAAAAAAAGTAGATAAATGGTTTTGCAAACTCTACAAAGTGGTCCTGATCCCAGCTTTTTTGAACGTTGCCTTGAATATCCAGCTATATAAAAAATAATCAAAATAGTGACCAGTTATTCAAACGTTAGTTTGGAAATTATTGTCGCACGCGATTTTAAAGTAATATTTCTTATGTAGTAATTATCTGACCGATATGTTTGTAGTGTACATCGATTGTTTTCCAAACCCCGTCAGTTTAAACGACTCGAAGAAAATTTGAGGCCCTATGGTTCTTTTAGAAATTAAAGTCAGAACAGCGACGATTTGGTGAAAATGTTAAAATAAATGTTCTTCTCAATGTATAGAAAAATCGGCGTATTTCATTTCGAGAGATTGCCAGTAACATTGGCATATCAAACCAAACTGTAAACGCAGAGTTGAAAAACCATAAATTTAAATTATAGTCTTCAAAAAGTGCAAGCAGGAGGAAAACGAGAGAAAGACATTTTTTATTTCCATTAAATCTCACTTACTTTTGTTTTTGAGCCACGATTTCGATTTTTATTGCATTCGAATAAACGTTCAAATATCTGCTATAGAGGTGTTTTATGTAACAAATGAAAAGTTTAAATCAATATACATTGCGGACCTCCCAGCTGACATTTCGATGAGATTTGCCAATCTCTATGTTTCGATTGTTTTTCACAACGTACACTAAGATTTTATGAGAAGCTGGTAAATAGTGTAATTTTTTGTAATTAACTATCCTCCAAATAATAACTAAATAAACATTACAAGATTCAGAAAAAAGTGTCTGCCTGACTACAGGAAACAATTATAGGTGTCCATTATAAAAAGTTATTTATTGTTATGAATTCAAGATGGCGCTGGAGAAATTAAAATTAGCCCCATTTTGCAGTGTTTGGAAAACTATTTTCTTTTTTTAATTTTTTAAAATCTGATAATAAATAACGAAGTTAAGGATTGAAACATTTTTTATCAAACAGCTCATATACTTATTTAATTTGAGCTTGAGACTTTTGTGTTTATGTTAAATGAACTGCGTATAAGAAAATGTACTTGCAATATAATCTTAATCAAAGTATGGTACGTGTGCTATATAGGTTATATATATTTAAAGTTGATAAAATTAATGAATAGCTAAGTTATTGCTATAAGTTTATAGCTTCAATATAACAAATATATTTGTAATGAAGTATACTAGGTTACAAGGGCCAATGTCTTGATCTTGACACAGGCCTTTATAATTTGATAACCTAATATCTGATTTTCACCGCGCACGGGTTGTAAGGCCGTATACGCACCCTTATTTAATGTTCGGTGACGGTTATTAAATGAAAAGGAAACTATTGTAATCCTTTGGTTCTAAATGGACATTATGATCTTAAAAATAAAAATATTAATAGCATGAGAATTTAATGTGAAATGTACTTAGGCTTATATATGTAATTGCACAACTAAGTTATAATAATAGAAAAATAAAACATCTTGGAATAATATTTTAAGAATAATATGGTTTTAAATGATCATTAAAATGTAAATTAAATATATGCTGACTTAAAACAAACAAAATAAAAAATTAAATAAAACTTTCGGCTTAAGACGAAACAATATTATTTAAGAAATTTTTTAACATCCATTTTATGCTATTTTACTTGACCTTCCTAATCTGCAAAGCAATCAAATCATTGTGTGTTATATTCAAATCACAAATAACTATAGTATTTACTTTTGAAACCCCAGCACTAACTTAATCCAAATCCATTCTACGTTACAGTAAATATCGTGGTATGTACCCAGTTTTAATTCATAATTTTTGACTGTACAATATGGTGTATAAAATATATCATTTTAAGAAATTTTTCTTTCTTATGAACCTTTTCTTTAGACATATGCATTCTCAAATTATGCCCACAAAATTAGTATCCTTTATAAGTATCTATAATGATTAAATAATGAAATATGTATAGCTTAGTTAATGATTTTATTATTTTATAATTCTTAGACCTATTTAAATATATTGTAATTGATTTTTTCTAGGTACAGAAGTATGGGAAAAAGTTAGTATTAATGGAATTAGACCACAACCTAGAGCTGAAAGTGTAGCTTTTACAGTATCCGAATTAGTACTGAACAATAGCAAAACATCTTTGGAAAACAAAGCAACAAGAACACGCCTAAGGACATGTACTTCAGCAGATAGAAGCACCAAAAATTCGTCATATTTGAATAACCGTGTCCAACCTTACGAGCAAACTTATGTGTTTAGTCCATCACAAGAAGAATATACTGATGGTAGTGAATTACTAGGAGAAAACGCTATGCGGTCTAATAAGACAAGTTTCCTGCAAGAAATTAGTAAACTATCCCAAATCAATATTGCTAGATTAAATAATAGATGTAGTTATACAGTCTTAACAGAGCGTCACACTGATAGTACAGAAAGTCTTCTTAAACAAGCTGCCTTATCACCCGGTATCGATTATGAGGAATATGAATTCTCAACACCTACAAGAGGAACAATGATTAAGTCGAAGTCGGCTTATGTTATTAAGAAAAAAATTAGTAATGACGTTTCGCCACTTGGTTATAATGAGAAAGATAATTCTTCAAAAAAGCGCGTTGAATTTGATAGTAGTACGAAAAAAATACCGAGAGAACCCATTTCAGTGCCAAATTTTAATTTATTGACCCTTCCAACTCCAGTATTAACACCGGTAGAAGCAGCTAGATTAGTTTATTTAGACACGGAAGAAGAAAATTATCATTACGATGACGAATTTGCAATTCCTTACAGTAATATAACGCAAGTAAAATCGTCAAATAATGATTACAAAGAGAATAAAACTGTTAAAAGGGGTGATAGTTATAATTCTCATTTGGCATATGCGGACAATCCTCTCTACCAACATATGATAAATTCAAGCTCGGCAAAATTTGCTAGCTTCGCTGTACCTGAAAACTTCGATGAAACAGTTTCGTCGACATCAGATTATTTTAGCATAGACACCGTAAATAGACTATCTTCAGCCAGTAGTTATAGCATAAAGATGAATAACTGTCATGAAGAACGTAACAAAACTAAAAGTAATGATGGTATATTTGGTTTTAGTAATCCAAATTATTTAGGCCCAGATATTAAAAGTTATTTTGAAAAGGAAAAGGGTAGGAAAGAGTTTTCCAATGTCATTAATGACCTGAACAGTGAGGATACCAACAATTCAAATTTATCAGAAACGGAAGATATTCTGGAATTACAAACTTACGATGGAACGTTTAATAAAAATACAAAAGTATACTACAAGCATACACGAAACAAAGGTCCGCCAAAGTCGTTACCTTTAGAATCTCATTTAAGACTTAAAGGTGGAAAATGTAGAGCAAGTAGCGCTAGTAGAGCTGAGAAAAATTCTATTAAAGAAGACAAATCTAAAATAGAAACAGATATTATTACAAATGATACATTTATACCACTATTTGTTTTTATACTGGGTGGCAAGGAACAAGGCCAGGTTACTGTATTCCAAAGACCTCTTTCCATTTGGAAATTGAAACTGTTTTAAAATGATCGTGGTTTTACTTTAGAATATAATTATTAATGTGCCAAAGTCTGTCGAAAAAACTCTAGGTTAGCAAATATAAATACAAATTATTACGAAAAGTTAAACACCAAGGAATATTTTTAAAAATATTATTTTTATTCTTATTCTGGTATGTATCTTGCTTTTCATTTTCTAATCACCAATCTCAGATTGAGAGATCAAAATTAGTAAAAGTCATATGCTGTTACATATTCTTAAAAGTATTTGGGCAGTGAGTAGGATAGATCAGAAAAAAAATTTTTTACATTTAGCTCTGTTTCGAATTGCTTTTTAAATATGTAGCAAAATAAATTATGTACTCAGAAAACAACTTCGTATATTTATCAATACTGGGAATATTAACAAATATGTAGTTTTTGCGCATCAAATGACAGCGAGTTTTTACGATATATTGAATCATATATTGCAAGTGTTATTTTATCATAAGGATCCAGAACAAAAGTAACATACTTAGGCGATGAAAGTACCATTACTCATTTTTATAAGAACTCAGTAAGAATATAACTAATGTTCTCTTATCACCAAAGTAACAAAACGTAATTGATACTGAACTCTCCCCTTTGGTGTCCGCACTTAGGGCAGTTTTTAGCAAAAGGCTCCAAACAAACCAAATACTATACACTCGACCACGTTGAAAGTGAAGCGCACAGTTTGTGGGAAATACGTACAGTTGTCAGATCTTCATTTCTAGAGGACTCTTAGAGGATCTCTAAAGTTTAAATACATAAATGATTTAAATCCGAAACCACGTCATTTTTACAAGTAAATGTAATATGTTATGTTGAAATGATTAAAACACTTCTCGTTTTATTTGCAATAGACATATTGATTATATCTCTGATTTAATTTTATAAATAGAAAACTTTTGTATCTCTATTTTTATTTACAATTGAAAATGTATATGTAAATATATACACGAAAACTCTGGCCTTTTGACAATTGATAGCATTACAACGGAAAGGAATTATCTCATTGTTCTCAACATAACTAACAATAGCAACATATGTATTTATATAGATTTGTAAAATTGAAATGAGGAATATATTGCCCATAAAATCACTGTTTTCTGATTTTCTTGATTTGCATTTTATCATTTTTCTTAGTCGGAAAAGCTAGAAAATATTTCTTACGTCCCTGAAAGATGAACAATACATCCATGTTTATCTTTCATGACGTAAGAAATATTTTCTAGCCTTTTCTGTTTTTATATTTCGGTTTAACTGATATTTTTCCTAGGGTTAAATATCTTAAGAGGAAAAGTTAGGTAGTACTACTATTGTTACTTACTGAAACACACAAAAGGTTTTACGTTTTATTAATTATCTGTAATTAACTTGAAGCCTGTTCAAACTTAAGATTTTTGAGTTTGATTTTCCTATTTCGAAGAACTTTTTCTTCCTGAAACTTAATTAAAATTAAACTCCTGTTCAAAATTATCGCACCACTCAGTTTTTTTAATTTATTTTTATTATTTCAATTTAGTATTCAGTATTGGTTTATGCTAACATAAAATGAGATCATTAGAAAACAATTCTGTATGATGCATTTGCCTTTAATTTAAGAAAAAAAATAAAATTTACCTTTTTTGTACAAAAATTAAAAAAGAAAGAAAAATTTAAAAAGAAACAAAAATTTATTCAACACTGTAAACATACAGAAACTCAAGATCTGAAAAACTTAATAATGCGTGACACCACCTCTAGCTCTGATAACTGCCTGCACCCGTCGTGGTAAACTTGTTATCAAATTTTGAATGGTTTCTTGAGGAATATTATCCCATTCTAAAAGAACAACGCGTTCCAGTTCTTGGAGATTTCTTGGTGCTGGTAAATGACGCCTTACTGACTTTTTCAGAGTATCCCAAAGATGCTCGATCGGATTCATGTCTGGGCTTCGCGGTGGCCAGTCCATCACTTGAATATTGATCTCATTTAAGTAATCTAAAACCGGTCTTGCAATATGTGGTCGAGCATTATCTTGCATAAAAATGAAATGGTTCCCTATAAAGGGCGCAAAAGGCATGACGTGGTCTTGAATAATGTTTTCCAGATAGAACTCAGCGTTCATTGATCTTGGATGAATGGGAACTAACTCTGTACGGGCGTCAAAGCTAATCCCTCCCCAGAACATTTTAGATCCGCCGCCAAACGGTTCCCTTGGAGAGATAGTGCAGGCAGCAAACCTTTCTCCAGGTCTTCGCCACACTCTTTCCCGACCATCTGGAGATTTCAAGCTTACCCTGGTCTCATCGGTAAACAAAACTTTCTTCCACTCGTCGACAGTCCAATTTGCATGATTTCTAGCAAACCTTAATCGTGCTATTCTGTGTGCTGTGGTGAGCAGTGGTGTAATTGCAGCCTTCCTACTAGCCAATCCTGCTTCATGTAATCTTCTCCTGACAGTTACGGCGGATATCCTAACATTTCTGATTGTTTGCAATTCGTTACAAAGCTCTGCACTAGTGAGTTTTCTGTTTCTCAAAACCTGCTGTCGGAGAAAACGCTCATCCCTGGCACTGGTGACTTTCTTTCTACCCTGTCCATATTTTCTAGAGTGCAATCCAGTTTCTCTAAATCTTTTTGCCATTCGACTAATCGTTGAATGATGAACACCTACCAGATCGGCTACATAACGCATAGTTTCTCCTACTTCTAACAAAGTTGACGCTCTTACACACTCATCGTTGGTTAAATAGCGTGGTCGATTCATGATTTTCAACTTTAATGGTATTAATTTAAATTTTCTTTAATCTTGAAAATGACCACTTAAGAAAATCAAAAACCAACGCCGTTGAAGTGGAATCTGAACTTCAGACAATAATCTCAACAAATGCTCACAACAAGAATAATCAACTGCCTTTCAACTTTTTGGTACTAAGCTGTCAAAATTTACTTATCATGACATAAGCCACCTATGATTTGTTATATTACTCTAATAATTTGTTCAATAATTTAAATAGTAATAAAAATAAGTTCGAAAAACTGAGTGGTGCGATAATTTTGAACAGGAGTTTAGTTGACATATGAAAAGAAAGAAATGTGGTGGTTGACCATCATATTTCCGAAACAGCTTCTTAAATGCGTGTATAGTGATCGGTTAAGAGACTGGAGTTTATGAGTAGTGTAGCTAGTATTATTATAGGTGTAGGTTTTATTTTGTTTCCCATTATTGGATTTTTGCCTATTGAAAATCAAATATATTAATTTTTGAAAGAAAAGTAAGCATTCCCTTCAGTAGTTGGACTTGTTTGCAAAAATTCATTTTCCTGCGTTCAACTCTTCGTATTATATGCAATATAATTTTCCTATTACTTAAAAAGAAAAGCAAAAAATTGACAAACTTGCTCCGGTCTGCGAACGCATGTTTTGTTCCACGCTTAGCTACTATTTTATTTAGTTCACGAACAGTGGAACGAAACAAATGCATCCTGTTTCGTCTATATCCCGTATTCCTTTAGGTTCAAATTATCTTCCTAGGTATCAGTCTATATTATAAAATTGAGTAAATTATGAAAATAGATTTTTTCATCGGAAAAAAAAACACGTTTGCCGTTAGTGTATCCAACCCTCAATGTTGTATTATCAGATGATAATTTCTTTATATATCTTGAAAGAGTAACATGGCAAAGTGAAAATAGTTTTATTGCTGTTCCATTCATGTAATAAAGCGAATATTTCTTTTTCAAGCGTATGCGTTTTCAACTAATTTATAATATACCGTGTAAATCTGTCAACGGTCAACGGTAATTCCACTAATTCTCATTACGCTGTTCCCTCAATACATTTACATTCCAAATGTGGGAGTAAAATGGGTATCGTCGATATAGATACTTGCATAAAACAATATCAGGTAACCGAATTATAACTTCTTTAGTGTTATGTTATGAAAATGAGTAAATTGCAATACATTACATTACACGATCACATAAAGCCTAATGAAATTATTAATAAACAGTTAATAAAATTTAATTACCGAAAACTAAATTTATTTAATTTTGCATAAAATTCATTAACATCCAAAATTAATATGCTTACGAAGTTTAGTTAAATCTATTATATCTACGCGGAAAGCACGTTCGTTCTTTATTAGAATCACTTTAATTTACCTCTTTCTTCAGAGCGAAGGTTAATTTTGTATGCTTATTTAGCTGGAAGACATTAAGTGAATTTATTTCTTAATATTGTTCTTCGTTAAACTTTATTAACTGTTTATTAATAATTTAATTATATTAAAAAAAATTATAATTCTATAATTACAATTCGGCAACTCGATATTCTTTTATGCAACTCTCTTCAACAACGATGTCTACTTTATCAAATTTGGAATGTGAATGAGTTGTAATGAAAATTTGCAGGAGACGTACATGTGTATTATAACAGTTGAATTTGCAGAAATTTACTTATTACTATAAGTATAATAATAAAATGCGTATGTAATGTTTTCTATAAAAGAATCATATCCTGAAGAGCAAAAGACATTTAAAAACATAAATTAGGGCTTTTAGGAATATTATTCAAAGTATCTCTGACAAATAATCTTAATATGCATTCTTTACATGGTTATATACACAGACTTGAAAACAAGAACATTATACTAAGTATTTAAATTCACAAAAATAGCTGAATCATATGTTACAAAAGTTTTCAGCATATATTACTCGTTGTTGGAATATTTGTTACTTTCATGATACTGTTAATTTTGTTCCCAATCTGCCTTCAATTCTTTTCATTAATATGATGAAAACTTAAAAATAATATCCATTAAAAGACATCCCATTTTGAAAAATATTAGCGTTATATATTGGATTAATAATTTCTTTCAATGAAATAAAGTTTACTCATAAGTTATCTGCTTCTGGGTTTCCGGGCTGGAACCGCGTCACTAGTATATCTGCCGACGTTTCGTACCCATACAAATGGGTACGAAACGTCGGCAGATGTACTAGTGTCGCGGTTCCAGCCCGGAAACCCAGAAGCAGATAGCATGGACCACGACCGCGGAAGTCTACGTACCAAATTTACTCATAAGTGTTTGGACAAAATTGGAAGTAGAAATAACACTTCTCCAAAGCTTTATTCATTAATAAGTAGATATTTTCATTATTTCTTGATAATTTACTTTTATAATATTAAATCCTTTGATTATTATTAACGGCTTTTTTTTATAATACATATAATAAATAAACCAATGCTGTTTTACAGCAGTCAGTTGAAAAAAATAATTAGCGTATCGAAAAAATAGTAACAATTTTGAAGAAATAGAAGCCTAGCATAGTTTTTATAATTTTTTTGCTGTAAAAAATATTAAAAACTGTTCTGTAGTATCAATAAATAAAGCAATTTACATAACTTTGCAACACAAAAAGTGTAGTAGGTTATATATGTACATACTTATGTATCACCAAACTAGCAGAAGAATGAAAACAAGAAACAGCAGAAGATATACCTACAAATGAGATAACTTTGTTCTTTTTTGTTAAACAGCAATTGAATATCCAAATGTCAATGCATTGCAAATAAAGAATGTTAACAAAGACATATACTAAACTACACAGGTATAGATATAGGATATACATAATCAACGAGGAAGTGGATGATTGCTTCTATAAAAGTAAATAGATAAAATAACAAGTTAGTATTTCTCGAAAACATACAAACCTAAGCAAATACATTAAGATAGTTTAGAAAGTAAAAAATATATAATATGTGGTTATGTGACAACAAGGATTAACATACATCATTGAGAATAGCATATAAATGACGAAAGCAAAAATAAAAGTAATGAAAATACATGGTAGTATGTATATGATTTTTACCTTCAAAGTACTTTCTGTCTGCACAAACACATTTGCTTCAACAACTTTGCCATTGCAAGAAGCATCGACGAACTTCATTTGTTATGAAGCGCAAAGCAGCCGTCATATTGTCTTAATATCCACTGTCGGGAAGCGTTCACAAGTGAGTTTAATTTTAATAGCAGGACTTGAATTGACAGAAAATCTTAAGTTAGTGACATCTTATACCTAGAAGCATTGAAACGATGCATTTTTTTACTAGCCTTAATCATCACACTTATTTACGCGTGTCAAGACTTGTGTGTAGTACGCAGCATTAATTATTTGTCGCAGTGGTGTGAAAGTACGCCATGTCTTCGTTGTCGAAGGATATGATTACCATAATCTTCGCAATTGACTTGAGAGCCGATAAGTTCGTTGGCTCTGGCAACGTGGATGTGTGCCATTCTCATGACCAGTAATTACTTATCTAAGAAGCAAGGACCAAATATAGAACTCCAATAATTCTGATGTAATTTTCTTATGCTCGTCTCTTTGTATCTGTGTTAACATGTGTGACGCATACATGGACATTTGATTCCTGTTGTGCTGTTATTTGTGCTGCAATGTATCACATTCATACTTAATTGCCGAGCTGATGTGAAGAGAAATCTCATGGTCAATGCCAAGATCCATAGCAATTATGTTTTTTACTGATTCGTCCATTTTTGAATTATTTAAACTACTTATACTCAACAAATTCCTTCAAAGTATCATCCCCATTGTAAAACCTGAAGCTTCTGCTGCTATTTGATAGAGCGCGTCTACACTTAGACGGCTATAACTTCCGCGCATCACCTACTTATCAGCAAAGTAGTCAGTGAAAGTAGTCACGTGGTTGCACTGGTGTGTATATGTACCAGGGCAATTTCGGAAATTTTTCGATATTACCTCGTAGACATTAGTACAGTAGACAAAGACGAAACGCACTGGGTATGGATAAATTCATAAAAATAATGAGGAATAAATATAAAGAGTACTTCAACCAATAGACAGAGATGAAATGGTTTAATTTTGAAAGAATATGTGGTAAATTAGCTATATTTCTGAGAAATAAGATCAGAATTCATATTATTTGGTTACGTAATGACAAGAAAACCATTTTTGATTCAAAATAAAACAAATATTCGTCTTTTGTTGCTGAAATTCAATTTGGTATATTTAAACATTAGTAATCGGTTAGCTACGAAGAAATGACTAAATTTTCAATTGACACAATTTTAGGGGAAGCACTAAGTCTCAGAAAACATATATGAAGGGAACTAAATTCTACAGTTCTATAAGACTAATTGTAAGTAACACATTGAAAAATAAATTCGATCAAACTAGAATATTTAGAGTTCCTAGATAAATTGATTGCATTATTGTCACATAAATTAGAGATAATACGACCCAAAGAATATCAAACTATCAGATTTATCATAATACATACCACTGTATTTATGTATGCTGTCCAAATACTTTTGAGTTTTTTGTAACAACTATTATTCCTTTTTAGGAATCTTTCGTAATTTTTTACGTAAACTATTAAATTACTTCAACACGAGTTGAGAATTTTATCCAAATACATATTAGAAAAGTTATAATTATACTGACACTTATGGACTTATGGAAATAGTTTCTGTAACAAGCATTTTTTTTAATTATGAGCATTTATTTTCTCTTATTTAGTAGTACATGGACCAGACCTAAAAGAAATTAATATAATTAAATTTAAGGCACAATACAATTTCAGGGACATATTTCATGGTGATTATGCACTATCACGAAATAAAAGTATTCACTCTGTAGTTTACAGTGAAAATGCGTTCGTAATATATATTAGTGTTGAGTAGTTCTCAGCGAGGTGTTAATAAAAATTGAATGACGAAAATTAATTACCATTTCCAACAAACAAGATATGTTATATCAGGAAAAATTTATACAAAAAACGGGAAAAACGAAAGTGATCCTTTTCAAGTACATGGATCCTCTTCTTGAATTTTTATGTTTAACAATTTCGATTTATTAATTTCAAAATTAAATCGCTATTCCATGTAAAGATATTTCAATTTGCAGTACCTTTCCAAGATATTTAATGTTAAACCTGTATACCATTTCCTTTGAAGATCGTTTTTGATAAATAACTAACTTGATTCTGCATCAAGCACTGTTCATCTTGTCCTAACCATTTAGAAAAAAAGTAACTAATATTCGTAAATGAATTAATTTTACAGTATGAGATTGATGGAGACAATTCATTATTAATTAAATAAGTAGTACTTATACCTTATAAACCGTTACAGTAAAATTTAGAGTAATCTATTCTATTATCGAATAAAGATATGTTAAAAATGACAAGTTTTCATTGCATAGCACGCTATTACAAATTCCTGGGTATATTGTTTATATAATAACTTTATTTACTTAATAAAAAACACAAATTTAAACGAAATGAAATATAAAGGCAGTAAACTATGACAGGGTACTTAGTGACTACACATAGCTTGATATTATATATTGCAATAAATCAAAAGTGTAATAATCAAATTCATGATATTACATCAAAATGAAAATAAATAGAAATAACTTCATTTCTCAGTTTTAAGAACGAGTATACGGGTCGAATTATCTGAATAATGACATCTGTCCGCGCAACAGAATACATTAATGTGAGACTGTCTCTTTTACTTTTGAAATTTATTGATTGATGATGTTATAAATATAACCTAATTATTTCAAATATGCATTTGATACACAAACATGAAGATAAAAATTGCTCCAATCTAGAGATAGGTGTGCTATCATGTACAGATAGATCAAGTTACTCGCAGTATATCATTTTGCCATGCGAAAAAGGTTAAGCATTTTAAAATAATTTAAAATATACTTAACTTAATTCAAAACAATATACTCTAGTTCGTCCATTTATGAATTACTATCTAATTTGCCCAAACCTACTCATTTGAGTGTAGAAACAATGCTTCACTGTAAATTTAAACTGCATTTCTATCTCTTACTTTTATTTTGCTGTGTCATTTCAATCTTGTATTTTCTTTGTTATTTTGCTCGGTATTATTGAAAATATTTCTGTCATGAAAGCGATGATAATTAAATATTTTAGGAAAAAAGAGCTAAACATCTTTTAACCCCTCAACATTAAAATCAGATTTTCTTTTTCTGAACCTCGTCTCTTTTTTCTTTCTTTTACACAAACTTTACTGTAATTAAAACTGCAACTGTTGGCTTTCTGTCAAAATAAGAACTCAGATTTAACTATATTAAGCAATCTCCATGTAATTTAATACTTCTCTGTAGGTTCCAAATTTTATATGTTGATACTTCATACCAGACATTTTTGGGCAATAAGAAAAAGATTAAGATTTATGGTAGAAAGAAAACATTTAGATCCAAAAGAAAAGATAAACTGCATTTTTGATTAATTCGTGTAGCATGTCTATAGTAAAACTTCTTAATTTGTTTTTTGAAAACTATCTAATAGGATTAGAATACATTTGTTATTTAGTTCTGACAATTTATTATAGAATTATCCACTATTACGCGCCATTACAAATAATGCTAAGATAAGTAAATATTGTATGTTTATATATCGGTCTTATGATAACTATAAATTTGAGTGTCCCACAGAGATCGATTCTTGACCCGGGATTGATTTTACTTTTTATAAATGGGGATGTTATAACTTTATTTATATATGCAGCGGTATGAATGCTCTTCTCTCCAGGGTTGACCCTACGTGCATAATAATGCAAATGTTTATTTCGACCAACTTTACAAATGCTTTCAATCCAATATCTTACATATGTACTTTAATAAAACCCATTTTATGTTTTTCCACACCTCACAAGTTAAAACAAATTTCAACATTGACGTGAAAGCTTTTGGATTTCGGCAAATCATAAATAAACAATAAATATGCTTCGTGTTAAATTAAATGAAATTCTGAATTGGAAGTATCATTATGGAAAGCTAATGAGTGGCATCACTGTTTCTTACTCTAAATAGTGATTTTGAGGAACATACTAGGCGTCAAATATTTAATATCATTTTAGTATAGACAGATACATTACAAAATATCATATATTTTTTCCAGATATTTTCTCAAAATGTCCATGATGATAATTTGTAACACGAAAAGGTATAATTCGTTACGTGGGCAATAGCAATAGCACTTCATAAACTAAATATATTCATAAATCGAAAGAATTTGTTTCAAAATAATAAACTTTTATAATACAGAAATAATTGCCATGTTAACAAAGTAAATCTTACAGGTCTCTGATTTTAATGGATTGAATGTTTCTTAATAGATGGACAGAGGGTGTAGTGAACATTTTACATGATGATTGCGCTTATGATATTGAGGAATTTTAGTCTATTTTTGAGCAGTGACACTTAAATGTCTGTGTCAATATTATGTTGATTTTTTTATTTGGATATTTATTATTTTATTAGTATTTTCTACATTTTAATTATTATATCGTAATTTGACTTGAAGATGTACGATAGTATTTTGCAAAATCTATCACCTATATATACTTCAGTGTTTTATGTTTAGTTACTTATTTTTATTAGGCCAAACGAAAATAGAAATATTGTCACCAATATCCAGATTGCAGCAAAGATCAATTCGCTTCACCAGATCTATTGTCTTACAAAATAGGTTCAGAAACGCAATGGTACAATGCTTATAAAGTCAAACCAAGTTGCTTTCTTTTTAGAGAGGACGTATTTGTCTATTTTTGTCTTTTAATCCGAGTTAAATATTCAATTATAGCGCGCTAGATCTGAATCCAATATTTAAAAAAAAATATAAATATCGAAATTCTCTGTACCTTGACTTGTATTCTTAAACATAAATATTTACAGTTAGTAATCAAGTTATGTATAAAATTAATTAATAAGATTCGTTAAAATATGTCAAAAGTTCCCTATTTTAGAGTATTGTCCAACTTTTTCCTGGTGATAAAATCTGGATTAGGACGAAGCAACTGAAAATAAATGCAAGTTTTTAATAAGCCGTGTATATAATTTAAAAGTATTGAAATGAACCTTGCTGTCAGAAAATAGTTGATGATAAAACGTAATTTCATTCTTTCCAAAAGGCTTAAATGAAATAGTTTCATCCCAAAAAAAGGAGAAATTTCATATATTAATCCATACCCAATTTCATTTACGCGTTTTTAAAATAATCCAATGTGTACGTGACTTTACACTTGTCTATTATTTACCAAATTAAATTATACAATTATTTGCACGTATGTTCCTGCAAATACTAATGTAATGTTAACTAAATTTTACCAAAAGAACTGAATAATAGTTCAAGTCAATTAAACATGAACCAATAGCTATTACATGTATTAGAAATAAGGCTAATAGTATAGCAGTAGAAGTGAAACTATATTAATCAATTTTACGAGTTACGTAATCAACCAATTAATCATATTTTGCTTATTGATATGTTTTCTCAAGAAATTTAATTTAATTTTATATATATATATATATATACATATATGTTGTTGAATAAAGACTCAAACAATTTTAGTTTTCAATACTCTATATTTCGCTGCCAACCCTTTGCAACTTCCTCAGGAGTGTGCTACAAATGGACACCAACAGTCGTGGCAATTACAATTCAATTATTAATACTTACAAACAAAAAGGAGTCATACACTGGCTTATTCAAAATAATTGAATAAATAACTCTCGATTTTAATTTTAAAATACATTGTAAATATAGAGTATTGAAAACTAAAATTGTTTGAGTCTTTATTCAACAGACCGATACACCTGATAATAGTTGCATTTAAGATATTAAGAGTACGGTCGATTATACAGTCCTTACAAATATATATGTATATATATATATATATATATGTGTATATATATTATATACAATAATATATTTTTCATTAATCTTAAAGTCACAATTTTCATATTGCATTCATTGAAATTTTAATTCAAATGCAGCAAGTAAAAATATAATCTTATTTCGTTTGTCGTCGATGCTATCAATAATTACAATTTCAATATAATTTAGTGACAATAATTTATTTCAGGTGAATTAATTACAATCATATAATAAATATAATTGGTTAAGCAAAATATATTCATTTAATTATAGGGGGTAACCTTTCCATGATAATTTTTAGTCACAGGAAACCAGATATTTTATGCCAATATTCGAAGGAATATCGAGAATACCTGGAAACTTATAAAAGTTAAATATTAAAAATTTCGAATGAAATAGAAATTTTTTCAAAAAGTTTAATTTAATATATCAAAATTTCAAGACGTACAATAATTGTCATAAAATCGAAGATGGTCTTTTTTTAAGCAACAATTTGACAGTGCCGATTATATTTTTTGCTTACAATAACAACGCTTAGATTTCTTTGTTGTTTCATATACTTTCATATATTTGTAATTCCTTTTGTAGAGTTTTTCAAATGAATCTTCACTTTGAATTTTTTTCAACTCTATTGAAAGACTTAAATGTTTTCCCGGGAAATTTTTGTCCACAAAAGCAATTTTTTCTGAGTAATGCCAAGATTACGTACTAGATATAAATTTATTTGTCAACAGAAATGTACAGTTGAATTATTACTAAAAATTAGCAAGCATGGATTCTTATTTTTTTAAATGCTCTTTCGATTTTCTAGTATAATGAAACTATTTCTTTTAAAGAATCAATTTAAGCAATCACTACGTAAGAAATGAACACATCAAAGGAATTATAATTGAGAAAACAATTTAATTAATTAATTATGAAAATATTTTTTAAGTTAAATTTGTTTTACAATGATATAATTATAAACAAAAGATACATTATCAACTTGTGCGCCTTTTCATATTGATATAGTGCACAAAATTTAATTTTAACGAAGGGCAGAGAAAGATTAAAAGTTGATACACAAATGTTTTACTTAAAAAATCTAAAGTTTATAATTAAATAGCACACTAATAATAACTTCCTATTTGGATGGTAGTTTATATAGTTCGCCCTTAAAAGAATCTGAGGGTTTTATTAGGTGTAAAATTACTTTTCAACTTTATATATAAAACTGATTACGGAAACATTAAATTTGCTTCTTGTGTGATGTTAGTTCAAAAATTGTTGTCTTCTTTCCTCCATCAAATAAACTAATGCTCTCTTAACTTATTTGATGGAGGAAAGAAGGCCACAATTTTTGAATCAACATGTACTATTAAAATGAATTTGATAAAAGAAAAGCAATAGTTACTCATTTAGAAGGTAAGCTTATTTTATACTTTTGTCAGTAAATTAAATACAATTTTACATTTACAAAGCATTGTAAAATCGTTCTCTTTCTCCTCAGTTATTTTTGGTTTAAATTTAAATAAAATACAGAAATCGCTTTTCTTTTATTAAGTTTTCATTATATTTCATCGGATTCCATCATAATCCACATTCCTGAGTTTTCGGTAAACTCTTAACGATTGGTTACTGTGGATACTCTTGCAACAGAAATTCGAAATTTGTGGTATGTAAATGTTCTAGTCAGGTTTGTTTTCAACAGCAGTTTAGTAAAAGCTATTATATGTTCAAATGCAAATTTGATTAGTTTTTTCCAGAACTTTCAGATAAGCCTTTAATTTGCCATGTCGAACATGGCAAATGATTTTGGTTTTATAATTGTTCCGTAACATTGTAGATTATTGCTTTAAACTCTGAATTTC
Organism: Dermolepida albohirtum; assembly: GCA_031893035.1. Classification (NCBI taxonomy): domain Eukaryota; kingdom Metazoa; phylum Arthropoda; class Insecta; order Coleoptera; family Scarabaeidae; genus Dermolepida; species Dermolepida albohirtum. The sequence goes on from JAVIWB010006358.1 coordinate 127,528, forward strand.
TCTATTTCTGATTGCACTAGCAGTCTACGTTTTAAAAATTGATAACGAGTACAGTAACAGTTTATTTTCTCCAAAATCTTTTATTATTGTGAAACTAGAGTCCCTGAGCTCAGAGATTCTTTTAGTAGGGGAGATATTTTTGTTAAGCTGTTCTTTCATTGTACTACTTGTTCTAGTTTGTTTCAGTTAATATAACTAATTTTTAAAATTATTTACTTTGAAAGAAAGGCGTGTCTAAAGAATTGATATTTTTATATGTAACAAACCAAAAAACAAAGTTTTATTACTGCTGTAATACTGATTGTAAAGTATGATCACTTCTAATAATTTATTTTTGTATTTCAACGAAAATTTTGATTATATTTATTCTTAATAATAATCTCAATTAAGTAAATACGATGCACTTATTAATTGACTCGTTGATTTCTAAAAAAAGCAACGTAAATAATAAAGTCGCGAGGAAAAGTACATAAAATAGTATGCTATACCGATTACTATGTACCTCTGACTACATAAAACTACATATACTCTTCGTTGTTTTAGCTCTAAGTATTTTCATTGTTTATTTATGTATTTTATTGTTAGTCATGTTTCGCGTGTACTGTAAAACAGATCCCTTAAATGTTTAGTTTCTTCATATACATTACTTGTTATTCTGTTGTTAAATGTTGTGTTTTAAATTTATTTTAATTTAAAGTTTTATTTTAAAAATGTTATTGTGTTTGATAAGATTACATCTTATTTTTAAATATATGCAAAACACAGAATCCTATTTTAGTAATTAACTTTTACAAAATGTATCTATTATTTGATGACGAAAGTATGTATTTCATTTCTTCATATTATGTATTAAGGTTAGTGACTGCCTCTGTATATTTAAGTAATATGTAGAAAATAATTTTTACACAATCTTCCAATTTAGTAAGTTAGAATTAAGAATGATGTAATTTATAATATAACATTTAGCTTTAGAAACGTTTGAGGTAATTTTACAAACATGTAGTTTTTATATAAAACTTCTTTGATATAACAATTCGTCCAATAACATTTGTAGCTTTAGAAAGAAAAATTATTAACTTAAAAAGAATCGATTATACAATTTTGGCTTTGCTTTAAAGAAAAACACAAATACTATGTTGTGACTTACATTTCTTACACAATATACCCACAATTTTCCTGTAAATTTGTTCGTAGTGTATTATTTACTATAAATTGTACATAAAGTCGAAAAACCGCGAATTTTTTTAATACTAGTGCAGAATACATCAAGTTTATATATTTTCTAATTACCAGAGTATTGAGTATTTATGCTATTGAAGCTTTGTACAATACTTTAGATTTGCTAATCGCGCATTAAAAAATTGGAAATATTTAAATATGTTTTAGAGGAGGTTTTCTTTAATTTGTAATGTTATAGCTTCGTTTGCGTATTAGTCTATCAATTGTGTTTATGTTAATTTAATTAATTGATCAAAAATGACTATGTTTATAATTTGTAATGTTTTAAAAGTTATGGTGAAATCAGTAATGACAAATTAAATTGTTTTTCTTGTACTATTTAGCCCGGTATTTTAAGTATTAGTAACTACCAATATAGTGAGAGTAAACGTCGTTTTAAGTACCATCTCAATATCAGGACGTTAACAATCAAACATTCCTTAAATAATATGGAGAAGTAAGGTAACTTTTTCTTGCTTTTTATTATACTAGGGTTGGTGAGTTGCAAAGTAGACAATGTAACGAATTGACGTAGTATATTTTTGCGACAAACACGTTCTCGGAGAAAACTTTGCTTGGGTTCAAGAAGCTATTATACAAACAATTACTAATTATTAATTATTTATAATTTTACTCAAATTATTTAATATCAGCTATTTAGGCACGTATTCGATTAAAATGCAATAGTCTAACTAATAAACTGCAGCTTCAGTGACAAATCATGTTCCCTAAAGAAGCTGTAAAAGAAATTCAAAAAGCCCTTTTATTCACAAAATACATATTATCCTTCGTACTGTAGTATGCGTCGAGTATATCATATATTTATGGAAACCTTGACCAAATAGGCTCTCAAATCTTTTTTAATATAGGTTTGGGAATGATAACTACTTCGATCGCGAACCCTGGTATGGTAAATACATTTCTTCCGCTTTTGAAATAATTCGTCAAAGATGTAAATTTTATTTAATATTAATATTTATTATTACATAACTGTTTCATTTCGCTGGAAAATATCTTCTAAAGCTATGGATATCTTTCATACGAATTTCCAGAAGCAAATAATCGAAGTACGCTTAGAAGCAATTTTATAGTAAAGTAAAAGAGCAGATTCAGATTAGAATTCCATTATTAATAGAATTCATCAAATTGTATATCATTTGTGCAGTAATGTAAAAAAGTATTATATCCATGAACAGTTTTCTAAAATTAAAAATATTTTCATTAGTTATAGTTACCCTTATTCTCAATAATCCACTACAAATAATTTTATTAAATAGCAAAAAACCGACTATTTCAAACACTGCATTAAACACTTTTTTTGATGTAGCATAGTAATGAAGACATGCAATAATCTTTTGTAGATGCAAAAAAATTTATGACTATTTTGGCCTAATAAAGTTCACACAATCCAAAAATTGAAATTGCTTTCGTGTTCCCTACAAATTATATTTGTAGGTGATTTCTCACGTTCTAATATTACAATCTCAATATCAATTTAATTTTACTGTATATAATGATTTTAAATTGATTTAATTTCAGATTTACATGCAGGTGATTATTTATTTATCCACACTTCTGTATTTACAAAACAATGGAACTAAAACAAGGTCCCAACTAGATCTGCTTCTGTTTTTTTAACTCTTGATGGAAATGATACACAAGCTTTTACTACAAAAACAAAATTACATTAAATATATCGATAATCAGCTAGTCAATATAGATTATAACGTTTTCCTAGCGAAACGAAACATAAACAGTACAAATAGTACTAATTATCTAGGTATTACTTACGTTTTAGTGTTATGTTTATAATATTTTTTGTTAAAAGTATATATTACCGTTATTTTTAGATTATATTTAATTCGAATGTGATTCTTCTGTGGCTAGTTAAGACATACTGTATGAATTCAAATTTGATTAATAAAAGCAGGGCATTATTGAAACTACATGAATTTCATAATTTTGACAACAAAAAGATCAAAAGTTACCAAGACTAATCAAATTTATTTTCTCTCAAAATTCTCGTGCAAATTTAGCGGTTCGCTATATATACGCCAATTTCAATAACTATGAATTTGATCATACATTCTACAATATGTATTGTGAATTATGGTATTAATTGTAATGGAAAAAAATTCACGTGGCAGTATTTTTTTCTATATGAAAAATGATTCTATATGCTTTTATGATTTAAAATTTTGTTCAATACGTCTTGTATTAATTTGTTTTCTATTAATTTTTATTAACAATATTTTGAAGTACATCTTGTAATTAGTAGTATTATACTGTATGTACGTTCGTTGTAAGGTTGAATTGCGACCTTTAAATTTTTGTTATCACGTGTGAATTGTAAGTTACAAACTAATATACTTATATAAAATATTTCGTCATATCATTTGCTGTGTTTTCAAAGTTATGAAAATAAAAGGCCTATATATTTTTTCAAAAAAAAAAACTAAATGAAGTATTTGTAATTGTTCAGTTATAATCCTTGTGGTTGAATACGTATTTATATGTTCATGTTTTGTCTGTTGTAAAATAAATGTTGGCAGTATGATACGAAGTAGTTTTGCTTGAATTCTTACCTCTTCCCAATAACTTTAAAATCGTTTCAAGTTCTACATACAACAAGTATTTGATTCAAACACCAGTAGAAATAACGCGTTCAATCAATGCACAATGCAGTCATTCAACTACTGTTTTTAGTCGCCTATTAGCAATGCACCGAGCATGTTTACCAAATATTTAAAAAATGTTAAAGTAATTTTTTTTAAGAACTAACACTTTTGTGTCAAATGCAAAAGTACATATTTATGTCTTGAATAAAATCAGTTTGGTGTTTATCACACATACAAATTTGGTTCTAGGGAAGAGAGTAAAATAATAAAGACTAAAATATATATAATCATTGTCAGTTAAAGGTCAGTCACTGATGAAGTTTACGTAGAGGAACATGTGCATATGTAAATAGCTCCTCTGCATTGATAAAACAAAGAAATGTTAAATATTGGTGTCATAGTAATGTATAAAAATCGAAGCCCTTGACCACGTGGTAAATCATATTATGGAATATCGTGAAGAAACTTTTATTTATTATTTATCAACGATAAAAATAAGGACCAAAATATCCAAAAAGTAAACCAAGAAGTAATTGAATGTTTAGATAAAACCAATACACATGGCATATAGAGAAACTCATTTACTGAATGAAACGCATTCTTGCTGTATATATAATAAACAAAATTCCTTCTTTGTACAGAACATCGTTTGTTTCCTTTTAAATTTTGCAAGTAGATACAGTGCATTAAAGTTTCTTTAAGCAAATGTACAATATGGAGTAATAGATAATAGTTGAGTGGACATGCTTGACCCGGATACCTCCCTTATATTCCGTCACTACATAAATACTGGCATAAGGCGGTAAATATAAGAGGGTAAGTAATAATCATAACAATTCTATTTGCAAGTTTATGCTTTCCTAAATCTATCCTCAGACAATTCCTTCTTGCTTGTGGTAAGTTGTTATATCTTTATGTAGTGCCATACAACTTCGTATTTTTGTTAAATAAGTCTGAGGAGGAAGTATGTGTGAAGTGGGATTATACTTCAGTGTGTTTAATTGAAAAACTGTCTTTAGACAGGTTTTCTGCAGAAGAAAAGTTATTTTGATAGAAGCTGCATTACACTAAAAAAATAACATCATACTGCAGTCGGTTCTGTATACACGTGTAACCGACGGTTAATGCGGTTTCAACACTTGCGCTTCGGAAGGCAATTCTTAAACTGTAACAATGACCACTCAACTTTGATATAAGTTCACCGTAACACCAAGAAAGGAAGCCTGACCCACAAAGGTAAAAGTAGTTTGTCATCGAAGACAACCGCCAGTTCCTTGGGAGATATTTTGAAAGACATTTAGTTTTCTGACCACTTGGTTTGAAATTGTTGCCTTCGAACCATTTTCTAGTAACTTTAAAGTTGTTGTCTACTTTATGTTTCTTTGAAAGTTTTCCTGCGCCTGAGGTGTCGTCTGCATATACAATAACATGGCCAGATCATCAACGACTTCTGACTAATCTTCCATGTATACTATGAAAAGAAGTAGTTCCAGTATAGATCTTTGTACAACACTAAAGTAAATATATTGTAGTACGTAGACTTCCGCGGTCGTGGTCCATGCTATCTGCTTCTGGGCTCCCGGACTGGAATCGCGTCACTTATATATCTGCCGACGTTTCAGTTTCAGTGCAGTAGTTGAGCCCTGAAGATGTCCCATACAAATGGGTACGAAACTTCGGCAGATATAGAAGTGACGCAGTTCCAGCCTGGAAGCCCAGAAGTAAATATATTGTAATTGAAATCAATTATTATGATGCATCAAAAGTTCAGGACGTGTGTTAAGATGAAACAAAGATAATTAGCAGAAATAAAACAATGTTATCCTTAATATTTTATATACTAATTTAAATAAAATAAAGGATTATTAGAAAAGTAAGTACCGAACAATATGTGTGTACTTACGTGTGTGTGTATATGTGAATGTGTGTGCGTATCTCCTTTGATAAGATATGTTTCTATATCACGATCGCGATATATGTATTTTAAACACTACATGTACTGCAGCACTATGAACTGAAGCGCAAATACATTACGTGTTCTAAATTTAACTACCTCGGTTACGGGCCATGACAGCAGCGTATTTCTTAAAAGTTGAGTCTTGAAAGAATCGTTAGGATGAAGGGTAAACATACTGGTCAATTTCAAATGAACCAATGAGAGAACAGAAAAGACACACCAAAAATTAATATTATAAATAATTAACAAGCACTTTAAAACGATTCATTACACAATTGCTTAATATAATTAATATATGATACTATAGAAGTATAAATTAATAATTTGAAAATGAATTATAGTTACTAGGTATGTAGGTAAATAGATGGGTAGAACATGAAATGTGTATTCTGTGTAAAGAAGGAATCAAAGTTGAATATCTAATTGTAATTGGAAATTAGATAAAATAGAAATAATATTAATTGTAAGTGGAATATTGCAGACAATTTCTAAAAATTGGCTTTCATTTTCAAATATGTTCATTCTTAGAAGAAGAAACCTTTGTTTTATTATAGTCTGACTTGATTTCTCATTTAAATATTCGTAACTCACAAACATTGGTTTTGATAATAATTTTAGTCTTTTATTTGTCTTCCTTAATTCTATTTCCTGATTACGATCGTCTCAATAAAATATTCGGTAATAATTCCTGGTCATATCTAAACTATTCTCGCATTAAACAAAAAACGACGTGTTTAAAATTTTGTGTCAAAAAAAATAGTATATTCTTGTTTTTAAAAAATCTCTAATATATTGTTTTTATATTAATACTCGACAAAATATAAAAAAAAAATTAATGCTCCACTGTTTCAGAAAGCCAATCTTTTTTTAATCAATCTTTATTTGTATTTTACATTTGCGATTGTATTTGTGTTATTGTCTGTGAGTGACAGTAATCGTTATTTATAATATTTGCGTAATATCAAAAAGGTAAATACATCAAATTCAATTATCCCTCAAATTCTATTTTATACTGTTGTATTGCATGTTTTAAATTTAATCAATTGAAGCGACCTTTAAAGATACATAGAAAGAAAGGTTTTCTCATTTTGCCTTAAAGTTAAACCCTAAAAGCTTTGTATATATTTTCTGTTATTATAAAGCAATGTGTATCGAGTATTTGCAGTTAACGACTAAGAGCTGTTTTAGCTTCCCGTTTTTACTCTTTTCAATATAGCATTTGGATAAGACATATGTACATATATGTATGCGGAAACGTGTAACTATATATGTATCTATATATAATATTCCTTACATTCTGTTATACATTTTGATGTTAGGAGAATTGGATGAGCCTGTCAGATTACGTCAATATCTTTTATCCTGAAACTGAAATTAAATTGGTCGAGCATATGGTATGTAATATCAGCTGCATTATAATACGGGCGAAATAGTTTCCGATTTATTTATTAATGTATTGTATTTATGCGTTTACTTTCAATGTGCTGTAATTTATTTGTTAAACCTTAGGTTTATGTAAAGCAAGGATGGTTACTTCCTATTAAATACTTAAAACTCGGAACATAATATAAATTGTTTTGACGTTTGAACTTATATAATTAGCTTACCAGTGTCGGGGAAGCTTGCTTTTCTGCGTATAATTCGGATAAGAATTTGGCGTACCTAATAGATGGAATTTAATTACTTACTTGAACGATTGATTTTAGTTCGCTCTGTTCTAGTTTCTAATACATTATTCAAGATTAAAGAGAATTTCACATTATTCTTATAGTTCAATGTTATTTTAAATATGTTTAAATTTACAAGTGGAATACAACAAAAATAATTAATAATAAATTACTGTCATTATTGAACCAAAAATTCGGTTTAATAAATAACACTACAACCAATTTTAATTAAAAGTTACATTGTAATCATAATCTTTGAATTCTTTTGAATATAAAGCAAAATTACATATAATGAACTAATAATAATAATAGAATTTTTCACAGCTTTTAATTTTTCGTTTCGTTTTCTTTTTCTTTTTATAAACTAATCAATCTTACCATTTCGACTATTATATTCCCTTTAACAGTATTTTGTTTTAAGCTATCTTAATGAAGGATGTTGCGTTTGAAATATACAGTTTGATAGTGAGCATAACTCTTTAGTTTCTAGAAAATGGCATAGACACTTTGTTGGAAAACCAAATCTTTTGAGAAAAATTATTGCGAATGCTGGAAAATTCCGTAATTCAAATCTTTAAACTTCGAAACTTCGATATGTGTAGAATCTTGGGTTATCATGCAAGAGAGTGGGTTTCTGCCATATCATGACAGATTAAAGTTATATTTTCAATTTATCATATGTAGGTCGACTATAAGAAAGACTAATCAATTATATTGTGTGTGATCCACCAAACTGTTCTCGGAATTTTCAGAAAACGAAGTGAATTGGATTAGATTAGATTACTTGAGGTACCATAGAACCTATTCTACTGCGATTGTCTTCCAGATCTATTGTAGCCAACATGTCTCGTTAAATTACATATTTTAGTTGCAAAACTATCATCATATTATCAGATTTTTTTCCTATTCAGTTGATCCATTGTAAATTATGACAATTATTTCTTAAGGTACAGTCTCGCTTTTCCCAAGATAGGAATATCGCAGAAAGGTTCAAGTTCTTAGAATGGCATGGTGGAAACTTGTCTAACCAATTCATTCGTTTTTCCATTAGTTTTATAGGCTTCGTGCTATGAGATCCAGATTATTGCCACCTTTTTGCCTTCAAATTTCAAAGTTCTCTCTCACATTGTTAGAAAAGTTTGACTCTCGGAGAAAACTTCCATTGTGCAACTTGTTCCACCTTCTTCATTAATTTTCTAATTATTCAACACAGTGATGTAATAGAGTTATTTCCACCAAAAATACCATAGTATAGATCGAATCATCGTCTTCCTTTGAATCTGTAAAACCGGGTCTCGATTACTTTTTTTGTCTTAGAACTATTTGGGTACCAAACAGATTTTACCTATACATGTGGACTTTTCTTCCATTTGGAATTTGTAGTTTTTCTATAGTTTCTGTCAAAATGGAATTTCTGATTATAAGAAATTGATCTTGTATTAGTTTATATGTTACCGACTTTTCTTTACCTTATATATGAATATCTATTGGTTGAAAGTTCTATCATATCTAATGTAGATGCACGACTGTTCTAATGGACGTGGAAGCGTAAAGCTTGTCTGAAAGATGTATGTATATTAAATCAGTGACATGTTGTTCTATAATTTCTAATGCACTTGCACGACTGTTCTAATGGATGTGAAAGCGCGAAGCATGTCTGAAAGATGTATATATATTAAATCAGTGACATGTTGCTCTATGATTGTGTAATATTCGTTTTTCATTATATAGCACTAATCGATGTAGAAAAGAATCATGATTATTATTTATAAATGTGACGTTAGCTTGTTTTCTCTGATAATATTCTTACTTCCTTGGATGTATTTTTACTATAATACTATAATACTATATTATTTACGCTATGTTACGAAATGCGATCGTTGGTCATTATTAGAGAATATTTGTTCTAATTAATATAATAATATTTGTTATACAAAATATGAGTGTGTTGGTACCCAAAGAGATAAGTGCTGATCTTACAAAATACAAATATTAGTTGACTTATTTACACAAAAGATTTCTCTTTTCATCACAAATATCGCGCAAAGTTGCACACAATTTAGAAAAACAAAAACTGATATTTCGTCGATTATGACGTAGTCGTTTACATTGTCTAGAATATTTAAAGGAGTTTTGTATGAGGAATAAATTAATGTTAATAATTTGTCTAGAATATAGTAACAGTAACAACACCAAAAAGCAAACATGGAAAATAAAACAGGGCACTTTTTAAATTACGGCCATACAGCTATACACATTTCTTACACATATACAATCTAAATATTCTGTTAAGACGACGATTTTTACTTGCAGTTTTTGACATACTTCAATTTGGCATAGATCTGATAAGATGTTTAATTTCTATCTACTCAATCAAACAATAAATTTTCAACGCAAATCAGCTTGTGTTAATAATTAAACATACAAAATATCGTACAGAAAACGTGAAGACACATATGTGGGACTGTTTGAATCTGCAACACATTTCCCGTAAAAATATAGATCCGATTCTACTCGAACATATGTAGCTTTAGCTGCATTCGCTTATTAGCCTTTGTGTTAGCATACGTTCTAGTTCTTCATACGTTTTAGTTTACAATTCTATTATCTACACCCACACTAGCTCCTTTTTAATTTTTGCTTGTCTTATATATTTTTGTCGCATCTGCAACATAGAAAAATCGCTAGTAGTATACGCTGATCCAATAGTATTTCTGGTGCCGTATCCATGTTCAACTAATTGATTTACGACAATACCATACTAAAAAACTAATAGTTAAATGCATTAATATTTTTTATTAATAATAAAAATTCTTTTTTGAAAAATATAATATATATATATATTACTGTTTTTTCTATTGGACGTCGCCAGCCTCTTTTCTTGGAGTGCTATTTTTAAATTATTCAATTGCTCACAGTGCCTCTCCGAATTAAGCTTTTCGTTCGGTTTCAACGGCTCAAAATGTATTGGTCCTCGAATGTCCCACCATATACATAACATTCTCTTACTCAGGCTCAAATTCGGTTTAGAGGTGAAGGAGGCACGTTTTCCGGGTTCACAATATGCCCTTTTCCTTATGATGTCTTCATAGGTAATCCACTTCTCATTCCCAGCTATCTCCCGGTCCAAGAGGGGTTAAATTTATTTACGTGCAAGCAGAGATGTGCATATGATGACTCGATCATTCAAATTCTTCTCACTTAACTCATGTGGCACATATCTCGATTATTTCCACAGCAAACCTAGTTTCCGAATATGGTCTCAAATGGCTTGTTGAGCTGAATCAAGCCTCTCCGATATTGTCCAAAAAGGATTTTGCTTTAACATGATCTTGACAGTATCGTCATCGATCATAGATGGTCGTCCAGAGCATGGCCTATCAAAAAGGTCGAAATCGCCTATTTGAAATTTTTCGAACCATATTCTGCATGTTCTATCAGAAACTGTACCTTCACCAAACACTTTCAATAAATTTCTACACGCTTCTGTAGTAAACGTGTAAATACAGTGGCGTATATCAGACAAGCACTGGTTCAATTTTTCGCCTGTAGGTATAAGGCGTTTTTTAAAAATGAGATATAGAAATTGCCATCACGCTCGCAAGAACTCATAAATAATGATGGAAATTATATTATTCAATAAAGTTTATTCAAGGTATGAAAAATTTATTATTTTGTTTTATTTTAAAAACAGACAGAACTTTCCGGTATACTTAATACATATGGTATATAGAGTTAATAAACATTTGAATAAAAGGAGTAGGAAACTTTGAAGTATGATGTTTCAAATCTATATTAGTTTCTTTTGTAAAGATCATCTTTGGAATTCAGCTAAAAGTCTAAATGAAAGCATTTTAATAGTTTAAAAACTAGCGAATGTTCTCTGAGATTATAAATAGATGTGTACTTGTTGGGTAACGTTGCACAACAGATAACTCAATTGTATAGAGTTAACTTAGATCTCAAATTATGCGATTATACTTTTCAAATTTATTAATTGTTTTTATATTAAAAGTGTTTATTTATTAATTTATTTAATTAATTGCAAATTTTATTATTACATAGAAAATATTTATATTTATATAATATAAATAAAATATCGTATATGTATAAACTAAGAGATTTATTTTAATTTGCTGTATTATTTATTTGCAAATATCTTAGGATACGAGCTATGAGTGTTTTTGTAATTATACGCTTTTGAAAATTATGAGTTTACTTAAATATATATTTAAATTATTATCCTGCACAATTCTCAGTGCGTGTATGAATGTAAAGGAAGAATATTCAAACAGGAAAAGAAGTTAAATACTTTTTAAGAGCGTGCAGATTTTAACTTTAAAATAAGGTATTTTCTAATGGACATATTTTCTTAATTAATTTCGATTATTTTTTGATATTTCTCTTTTTAATTCCGTAAATTACATGTATGCAATAGGATCATCGTAAGATTGTTTTTTTGGTAAAACAAGATTATTTGCAGAGATTTGTGAAGGTGTTTCTCAATGTAAATTGTCGTTAAGTGTGCGGACTCTTCCAGATGGGATGTAAGCGAGATATTAGATGAGCTAAATATTATTTAATATATTGATATAAATTTATTTATTTTCTCATTTACACCAATTTAATAATGATGAAACTGTAATGTCATTTCTTGTTTTATATAAAATTTTGAGAAACAAAGTAAAGGTGTGTATAGCTTCAAAATTTGGCGTCCCTACTTTCTTTTTGTGTTTTATCTTTGTTGATTATTCCTTGTTGTGTAAGATTTTTGAGGAAATTACATTATAGGTATTAAATACGTCTATCCATCCACTATCCTATTTTCTCAATAATAAATGTATAATAAGGAAATAGATATTGTTAAGACACACTTTATGCAATAAAATGGAAATTACAAAATATTTTTTAACAAAATCTTAACAGTTTATTTACTCTAATCTACGAGAATTTTGCTGGAAAGTCAATGGCTGGTTTTGTAATAGAATAGAGTACTCTTAAGTGGCTTCATGACAGCATTCAGGACGGTTTTTTAATAAAGCGTACCCGACGTCTTGACGTCTTTTCACAGAAATGAAGAACGATGACTGCATCATAGCAGACATCCCATCAAATCAAAACAGATTCGAGGTGGTGGTCTTTTTCTACCCTCGACACTAGACACTAGTTTCGCGGCTTTACTAGACGATCGGTCATAAACCCTGTTACTTCGCTTATTCAATTTTTGTTGTAAATAAAAATTTAAAAAGTATGAATACCTACTTCATATTATAGCTATACTCTTAGATATAGCGTTACCTATTCAATTTAGAACAAGTATTAATATCAAATGAACGTAAAGATATTTCTATTTCGAAATCTATTGCAAAAACTAGCATCACCAAAAATGATCTTACTCGAAAATAACTCGAATGGCTTTCATTTTAACAAAATTACTCTCAACTGTCAGTGAGATTAATATACCATGTATGAGGCTTTCTAAATAATCTGTAAATTTATCATAGTAGTTTGTACATCTTGGACAAAATATTAATAAATAGCAACCAATTATTATTAAGACCTTCATAAACAACAAACAAAAAAGTGCTATGAAAACGCTCCGAATGTTTAAAATCGTTTTCCGAGACAATTATATATCACAAGCGTTTAAGTACATGTAATTGCATCTGTAGATCAAACAAGATTCTATAAATTGATATTATTATTACTGAAGCCAAAGAAGAAGTGTTAGATATAATTAAATATGATGGTCAATGGTATCAAAGACTCGGCTAAAATCAACACAAATGCAATTGATCACTCTCATTTAAAGCCTCTGCTTTCTGAGTTGTAGAATACAAATAGTGACTATAGATTGCCTGGTAGAAATCTTGCATTTGAGAGATGCGGTTGAGCTACTTAGCAACATTGGTATTATTTCTTTTTTGGAAACGGGTTAATATAATTGCCTAGAGGATTAGCGGGACGTGCTCACAATATTTTATTAAAGTGCGACGTTATTCCATTTTTAGTTATTTTATTGACTAGATTACATATTCGTTTTTGTTACTTTATCAAGACTTATGGAGGAAATGTCAGAAAAGCGCAAGATATCGGCTAAACTTCGGAAAAAGTTATTGATGGAAGTGGATCTTTGAATACCCGAGAAAATAATTCATTGCATTTTAACCGAAAAACGTAATATTCAGAAGATAAATTCAAATCTTGTTCCACATCGATTAACGGATTATCAAAAATTATACTCAATTGGGCTAAGACATAATAAAAGAAATTCGAAGCGATGAAAACGTTTTAAAAACGATTCATTGGTTTTTTGGTAATATTGATTTTGCGATTTTTGTGAATTCTGTGTTAATTCTGGCTTTGGCGGCTTTAGTAGTTTGCGGAGTCCGTATTACGCGTGTATGTTCGGACGGTCTTTCTTCTCATTTTTCTTCAATAATTTAATACATCTATACGCAAACATTAGTTTATACCGTGCGGGCAGGGCGTTTTGAAAATGCTTCCACAATAAAAAAATTATTATTATTATTATTTCTAAAAGTTTGTACAATATATGTATTTATTTTGTAATATATACATTCGTATTTTGCATATTGATCAATGGATACTAAGTATCTGTTCATAATAATTTACAAATTTAAAAATAATCCTAGTTTAGTGTTATCTTCTGGTTCTTTTTTATTAATTGTTTATATTTTTTCAAAGACTAAAATTAGTTTAAATGTTTTTATATAGTATGGGTAGTTTACAATACATATTATCTTTTGTATTATTTTTAATATAATAGAATATAGCAATTCTTATATAATTATAGTATATACGTAATGTAGTGTAATATATTGAAAGAACAACCTATATGTAAATAAAAATCAATTTTTAACGTGTAACCTACTAGTGAAAGTTTTAACACATTTAAGACGTTGCGCGAATTTCCGAGATCTCCCTTGAAAGACTTCTGATAAAATAAGAAGTGCACGAGTTATTGAACGGAAAATGTGCTTAATTTCTAAATTGCACGAAGTTTATCGTCGGAAATTTTCAATAACACAATTACAGAAATGTCTTCTCATTCTGATATGTTGTACAGAAACGTATTTATATTTGTTTTTACCATATGACTTATAGCTTTTCATTGAATTTAGCAGATTACTACGCTGTACATTATTATTGGAACAGTTAAGGCTACTTCCATTGTTTGTAGATTTATGGTATTCCAACGTTTCGGCAGTCATTTACTACCGTTTCTGATAATCCTGGGAAGGGCTGTTGCTCATTAAACTCATTATGATATAATTATATTGAATATAATTTCATATATGTTGACATAATTCATGTCAAATATTTACAATTTTTTGGGCATGCGTTTTGTTCGCGCATTTGAACTTGATGCTTTTTTATATCTCAATCCATTTCTAGTACTGTGACGGTCAATCTGCCTGACCGACACTTTTCCTAACTACTGGTAACTATATTTTCTTGACTTCTGTATCTGATGTGTTGATGGCCATGTGAGCTGTTTTCATCAGCTCCTTTTTATGTACACATTGATTAGGGTTGTTTTTCTATCCCATGTAATTCTGTGATCTTTACTTTAAGTATGTTGAGATAATTTCGATTTATCTGTTCCCCTAGTCGAGTTAACTTTTGATGTTCATTGATACTGACAAGTAGAAGTCTGCTAGTCTCTTCAATATATAGTTTTCACATTCACACGTAATATGATATACGCGCTCTTTTTTTCTATTACAATATTTTCATTGTATGATTTTGTCTTAGTTAATATGGATTTATTCGTATTCGTCGATTTCATTGCCGTTTTAATCTTATAGTCACTGGCTATTCTTTTTATTTCTTCTGATATATAAAATTACCGTGGTACTTTCTTTTCTAATTCTAGATTGTGTTTATGTACCAAGAATTCCTTCGCTTTAGACAACGTTTTATCAGTATAGACATTCAATTGTAGCATTCTTGTTACAGTTTCTAGTTCTTTCCTGTCTCGGTTTTCTAAATATATGCTCTTTCATCTGTTATGTAAACATCCCGCAATTAATTTTAACATTGTGCGGTTGGAAGTGTAGATATTGTTTTTATAAATGGCTTCCTGTATGCCTTGGTGTTTAGTGCAGAGTCACTGTTCTTACATGTTTGGACATATAGAAATGAAATTGTTTTTTTATATTTCCATTGTAAATTTTGTGGAATCTACTATATTGTTAAGACCCTCTTATACAGTCATATGCAAAAGTATCACCAACGTATCGCAATTACTATTTGGGCCTAAAATTGTGAGTCTCCATAGTTTTATGTTTAAATTCGTCCATTTATATATTATATATTACTTGATATGGAGAATAGTAAGGAACCCATAGCCTAACCAAATTCTTGTTAATAGAATTTATCTCCCTCCTGAAAGTATGTTGTAATGACACAGATGAATAATAGCTCCAAATTGTTTCTGCTTTCAGAGATGTCCTTTCTTGCAGCGTAGGCCCCGTTGAGTCTGTTTTTCAGTATAGCCAGGATTGCTAGTACAGGAACGTTATCAAGCAGGCTGGCGACGTCAAAGCTGATCAGTTTGTTTTGTTCTTCTAGTCGATATTCATTTTTTTCATATGAAATGTACGATGTTTTCGCTTGTGTGTAAAATACCACTGAAAGCTTGAATTATATTTGATGCAAATCATGAAAATCCCAAGAGATATTGTTCTATATATATTCTAAATATTTAGTAAATCTAAATTTGAAAAATATTTAATTTTTATTATTATTGTTGTAGTTTATTATAAGATGTTAGTAATGCTAGAAAATACATGTACAGTAGTATTATATCTTCATAATCAATTTATTCTACAAGTTAACAGTCGCTGTTTATAAATTCTACCAGAATATTAAGAATTTTTTGTAATTAAACAAATTTCCCCTGTATTCGTTATCTAAAAACTATTGCGCAGTCGAAATAAACCTCGACAATTTAATCGAAAGGTAAATACCTTTATTTATGAAAATATTTAATACAGGAATTTCGTGCATGCTTTTAATTAAATGTAGACTAAACCGGCGGAATTTTGCTACTTTGCAAGAAATTTTTATAAAAGCAAAATACAACGCAATTTTAGAAACGGATACGCCGCGAAATAATTACTTTTATGATGACTTACATTAATTATCTACAGAAAATTTCTTACAATACTTTAATTAATTATAAGTGCTGAAATACTAAATGTTCATTTGCTACACCGAAATTCTTCTTTAAATATTAGCGGAAAATGCTACACATGGGTATGCAAATATAATGTATTCCATCCATTAATGCATTAGAGGTTTTCTACAAAAACGAGAGCGTATTCTAAATTATTCAATGTATTTCTCAAGTTATATGCAGATGGTGACCATTTCTGATGAAAACTTGTTAACTTGACGACACCCAACTGAATGGTAGATATAATATATACGATGAACATACATACAGGTTATAATTTTTTGAAAGCAATAACTGAAATTATGTGATATTATATTAATTTTATTAACATATAAAATATATTATTCTGAAACAATATTTAAACAGTTTGGAAGGTAATTTATAGATTTTATTTTAATATGCCAAAGAAATCGTTATTCTATATGTAAATTAGAAATTTGCATATTTTCTATTCTTCTTCTCGAATATATGCATATGTATACAGGGTGTCTATAAAAGAACTCCGGGGTTTAAGACAAAATATTTTAATAAAGTAAAAAACGTACATACATGTTTTATACATGATTAGAAAGCTTACATTTTCAAGATTTTTTAACAACTTAGTGAAGTTCAATGTGAGCTCCGTGAGTGGCACGGCACACGTCGAAACGGTATTCTACCTCTTCCCATGTCCTGGCGAGCATGTCTGGGGGAACGGACGCCACGCAATTCTCTATTCGTTCCCTGAGATGGCGAACATTTCGAATTTTCTCCGCATACACAAGATTCTTGATATGCCCCCAGAAGAAAAAGTCCAACGGAGTCATATCAGGGCTCCTTGGTGGCCATGGAATAGGTCCTTCCCTTCCAATCCACCTGTTGCCGAAACGAGCGTCCAGTGACTCACGCACACGCAAACTGAAGTGTGGCGGCGCCCCATCTTGTTGGAAGTAAACTAAACCTTTCTCCGCCTCAATGTCATCCAACTGAGGATAAACATACTCCTCTAACATGTCACAATAGACATCACCATTGATATTCCTTTCGACAAAAATGAAGGGACCTATGACTCTGTCACGCATAAGAGCACACCAAACATTTACTTTGGGCGTGTCACGTTCGTACTCAATAAACTCATGGGGCGGCTCTGAACCCCAAATTCTGCAATTATGCCTGTTTACAGTTCCGTTCACATGAAAAGTAGCTTCATCACTAAAAACCACACTTTTTAAAAAATCATTATCTTCATCAATTTTATCCAGCATGGAAACAGAAAATTCGAATCTCTTAACCTTGTCTGCCGGTTTGATATAGTGTAAAAGTTGTATCTTGTAGGCAGTTAAACGAAGTCTTTTACGAATTACCTTATGGACTGTTGATCTTGGTAACCCCAAGTCCAGACTGCGTCTTGTTAACGATTTCTTAGGGCTTCGAGTGCATGAAGCTCGGATTCTGTCCACATTTTCTTGAGACACACGCGGCCTACCCGGCGACTTTTGCTTCAAAACACTTCCTGTTTCCTTGAACGCACATAACCACTGACGAATTGTTTTGTCTGTAGGCGGGTCAACACCATAGCTACGTCGAAAGTTTCTTTGTACAGTAACAACAGAATTAGTTTCTATGAGCCAAATAACACATTGAGGCTTTTGTTGAGGCGTCGCCATAGCGCGGCAGTCCAGACGACACTGACTGCCTGCCGCAGCCGCTACGTCATTTCAAGGTCAACGCTCCGCAGCGCTGCCAACTGTTGAGAGAAACATTCCCAATTGGTATGAGTAAAACTCTTTGAGCTGCTTGTTTCAAAGGAATTGATCAAATTTTGCTATCTTTTATAGTTTAAAAAATATTAATTTTTTAAACCCCGGAGTTCTTTTATAGACACCCTGTATATATATATATATATATATATATATATATATATACACACAGTGACGTTCTAGTATCAATGTAATTTCTTTAGTGTCGTTTCGTAATTCGCTCATGTTAGCAAGCTATTGACGAAAGTGAAGATGAATTAGATGAGGTCGTCGAAACATCGAGATAAAAAGTGTTTCTTTTAAAGTTATAAAAAATCATAAAATTGTCGGAAATGCCATGACGCATTTTTGCAAGATTTAGCACTAGCTCGTTTCACGTGTTGAGTTATTTGCACCTATATTTATACTGT
The DNA here is from genome assembly GCA_031893035.1 of Dermolepida albohirtum. Classification (NCBI taxonomy): domain Eukaryota; kingdom Metazoa; phylum Arthropoda; class Insecta; order Coleoptera; family Scarabaeidae; genus Dermolepida; species Dermolepida albohirtum. The sequence continues at coordinate 146,342 of JAVIWB010006358.1, forward strand.
CACATGACATAACTTTGTTATGGAAAAACAATAAGCGCTTTGGTGGAGCGTTTTTTCGTTATACTTTTTTCTTTTACTCCAATGAACGAAACCATAATTTCAAGAGTGTGCTACCAGAAATTAAGCTAATTAATCGTGAAAGAGTGGCATTTCATCATGACCAAGTTTAATCGCTAATTACAAATTATTGGATGGGGTGTGCTGTCGCTGAGAGAAGTCAATACTAAACCTAAAAGTGCAATTTTGATTGGCTTTTCAATAGGGTAGTGAATTTTTTGTGTATATAAGTGAACATAAAATTCTATAATTAGATTTAATCACTGAAGGTTGATATACATATAACCAAAATGTACACTATGTACGGTGTACATTTTGGTTCTCAACGGTACGGATCGCGTACGGAGTTTGTTTCGTACGGGTATTTTTCGCCGTAGTTTACCAGGTGTGACACTTTTTAATTATCTGCTGATGATGACAACTTAGTTGTCGAAATACGTATACATAAGTCGAATTAATGTGGCAAGGGGTTATATATCAACCTTCAGTGATTAAGTGAATCAACCACAGACTTCATCAAAATTACCTTCTATAATTAGAATTATAAAAGATTAAAGATTCTGAATTTACTTCTTGAACTACATACACTAATTAGTCTATAAAATTATCTTTATTTAGTTACCGAATAGAATTAATTAAAAAGTTTTCTTATTTATTTAAAATAGTTTATTTGCTACTACCTTTTATTTTTTATGTATTAATCATATTTTTTAAGCTATCAAGTATATTATTATTTTCATAATACTAAACGTTCATTAGATATAAAGCAAATGTATTATTGATAGTTTTTATGAAACTTTAATGCGTTAGTTACGAAGTTTATTTGGTTTAATATTTGTTTTTTTTGTACCGAAAAATTTATTGTTAATAAACTAGTCTCTAATTTTCCAGTTGCTCTTTCATATTATTTTGTTAGAGATTACATCAATCCTTATACCAGCAATCAGTATTAATTAAACAGTAATTCTATTGGGAATTGCAATTAATAAACTATATAATTTATTATTATATAGAAGAGCAAGTGGATTTATTACATTATAAATTCGATAACTTAGTCTTGACAAGAGCCATGTTGCTCCTGAAATTTAGATAACATCGCTATCATCTTTCTAATGAGGTTTTTACCATAGCGTGCATTGATTTACAAGACTGAAGTCTTTTTTACTTATATAGATATACACAGTCTGTCGCAGAGAAAACCGAACTATTTAAAATAAAAACAAACGCTTACTATTTTGGTATAATTAATTTATTTTATTCAAAGTAGTCGCCTTCGGCTTCAATACAACGTTTTGCTCGGATGCTTCTATTTAGAGCTTTGACGCTTGATCTCTGGATCGTATTGAAAACACCGCGTCTGAACGCTAGTTGCAATAGAATATCTGAAGTTTTCGTCCTTTTTTGAGTCTTTAATCAAGTCTGTACAATGTTGAATTCGGAGCAATTTTTGATTATCAGTTAGCTTGGGTGGTACAAACCTTGCACAAATCTTTCTCAATACCAAATGCTGTGTCAAAATGTGATGAATTGAATCTGTGGAAATATTTAATCCCATTCGTATATATCTCAATGAGGATTTCGGCTCATTTTTGGTAAATTCATGCGCAAGTTCGATGTTACTTTCAGTAACCATAGATTTTTTGCACTAGGATGTACGTCATCATTTATGTCCGTACGACCGTCTTTAAATCGTTTATACCACTCATACACACTCGTTTGTGATAAACACACATCACTATACACTTGTTTCATCAAATTAAACGCTTCAGTAAACTATTTACCGAGTTCAAATCAGGACTTGATATTTGCTCTTTCTTAGAAATTTATTTTCGATCAATGTTAAATACACACTGTTAAAATTAAACGATACTTTTTCTGATTGAAAAACCTGATTCTCTATCAACAAGAGTGAACTAAGAAAAGTAAAAAAAAGTCTGGTAAACTCATTGAAGCTAAAATGTAGAGTTTATTAGTAAAACTATTACTATCTCGCTCTATAAGACAGTAAAAATAGATGCTATTTATGTATAAAATTAATTGTAAATTATGGAAATTGTTTTAAAGTACATACATTAAGTTCGTAGATTTACATTTATATGTTAAAGAAGATAAACTATAGGATGAGTAAAAAAGTTAAAATTATATGTATGTACATATACAGAACGGAAGGCAGGATGCCTGTTACCAGATAGTTATTTCATCGAGAAAAGGAGTTATTTTATATTATTTTCTAGTTAGTATTTAGATAATAATATATTTTACTTATAATTAGGAAATATTGTTCACACCTTCACGAATCTGGTGATCTCCTGCCAGCTGTCGTTTCTAGATTATATTATTTGTACAACGTTGTCCGGCGTCATAGAGCCTACTTCCTCTTGTAGTGCGTCTCTCGTACTCGATCCACCTCGCGCACTCGAAAAGGATGCCTTGAGCATATATAATGGATATATTATATCAATTAGAAATTGGTATCAGTAGAATTAAACATAATTAAACTATAAAAGCTAATATCGTAGAAGGACTTCTTAGAAGAAGAAGAAGACTAGCCGAAACACGTCTAATGACGTGTTTCGGCTAGTCAACTCTCATTCAGTAAACTATGGTATTATTTACGAATTTATTCTCGGTATGTTTTCTTGTACCGTTTTCATATACAGCAGAAAATGCGAAAACATTACCTACCTTTCTCGTCCAGACGACCGAAAAAACCAAATGAGTTCTCGTCTTGCCATGGTGAAAGTTGATAATTCGAAACGTGCTTGTAAACAAGGTACTATTGACATTAGAAATTATTTTTATGCGACCACTTACAGCTAGTTTGCCAAGTTAAAAGTATTCGTGCATCGTGATAACGTAGTTATCCTTTTGGCAAGACGAATATGCATTTCACTATTTCGTTCATTTTGACGAAAGAGGGAAGTAATTCTTTATTCAAAAGGATACATCTTACTTATGTTAACATATAAAGTAATTTAAATTCGTATTATACACTTTTCATCATTTTCATTTACTCTTATCAACTCTTTTATTCATAATAATATCGCTGTGTGTATTATAGCGATAAAAATTTAGAAAATTGAATCTAGCTATGCGTTTAATCAAAAAGCCTAAGGAAACGAGAGCTTATTGAATAGTATATATGCATATGTATTTCTGTATTGGGTAAAGATTTGTAAACTCACAATATACAATATAACAAAATATAAACTGCATATTATGGTTCACTTGAATAATAAAATTAACAGATTAGGTTTTCACTATTAAATGACAATTTAAAAAACGATCTTTAGAGATAGTTCCTGGATTGGGATCGTGTCTCTGGTATTAGTATTTCGCAACGTTTCGTCCACTCTTGCTGGGGACATCCCTAGAATATTGATCTTGTCGTCGTTGCATTGAAACTAAAGACTCATGAGTTACAGTTGTATTCGGTTGTATATGTTATTCTGCACTACTGGAGTATCGCGTCTACGATGGAACGATTTTGATAGAAGGGTTTATTTTATATTGTGTAAAGAATTATTGGTATTCTTTAGAATTTCTATGGGTTCTTGAATTTTGTGACTGTTAAGGGGAAGGTTGCGGGATAGAATCCGGGCTAAACCAAATTGAATTTGGTGTTCGATTTGCCATATGTGTTACCCAACATCCAAACACAACATTCGTGTTCAGAAAACCGAGTGCCAATCGAATAGAGGTTCCTGTACACATCAGAAGCTGCAGTTATTAAGAGAGAACGGACTCGATAGTGTGAAATTATGTTTGAAGAAGTTTTTTTTTGTTGTATTTCAGAAAGATACATTAATACGGTCGATGGTATCATTATCTTCACTAGAAAAGGGCGCATTTTTTCGGTGACAATTTTTTCTTAATAATGTATGCTTACCACCTTTTGTTGGAGCGACTATAAATCTCCGTTTCGTAATAATGTTTTTTTATGGAATTTAATACAAAAGGTATTTACATATACATATTTATTGATTTAAGTTGAAAGTGCGAATTGATATCTACAAATTATGTATAAATGTATGTACACATATTATATTGGGTGCGCAACTAAGTTCTCGCTGTTTTTTCGATGAAAATGCAACTTTATTGTGAAAAAATGTTTACAAATGAATCATTCAAAATATTGCCCATCGCTAGCAACAACTTTTTCCCATCTTTCTGGCAGAGCTCGAATACCGTCACGGTAGAGGTGTTCGTCTTTTGAGGCTATCCACGAATCAAGCCATTTTGAGATGTCTTCATATGAGCGGAACTGCTGATTAGCCAGACCATATGCCATCGAACGGAACAAGTAATAATCGGAGGGCGCAATATCTGGGGAATATGGCGGGTGGGGCAGGACCTCCCATTTGAGCGTTTCTAAGTAGGTTTTAACGGGTTTGGTAACGTGAGGACGAGCGTTGTCATGCTGTAGAATCACTTTTTCGTGCCTCTGCTCGTATTGTGGCCGCTTTTCGCGCAGTGCTCGGTTCAATCGCATCAATTGAGTTCGATACCGTTACCCAAATGATGGTTTCGTTTAGTTTCAATAGCTCATAATAAATAACACCGCCCTGGTCCCACCAAATATACAGCAAAACCTTCGAAGCGTGAATATTCGGCCGAACCGACGACGTAGAAATATGACCGGGCAGTCCCCATGATTTTGTTCTCTTTGGGTTCATTAATGAATCCATTTTTCATCACCCGTAACGATGCGATGAACCCTTCCTTTTTTGCATCTGGAGCAGTTCTTCTCAGGTGAAAAAACGACGCTCAACGTCTCCTGACTTCAAATCATAAGGAGCTCAAGTTCCTTGTTTTTGAATCTTTCCCAACGCCTGCAATCGCTGGGAAATGGCTTGGCGGGTAACTCCTAATACCAAAGCAAGCTCTTTTTGAGTTTGGCATGGATCCTCATCGAGCAATACCTCCAAATCGGCGTCTGCGAAGGTTTTTGGTCTTCCTTCATGCGAACGGTCGTCAACATCGAAATCACCGTCTTTGAAACGACGGAACCAATCATGGCACGTTGTTTCACTTAGAGCAGCATCTTCGTAAACTTTTTGGAGCTCTCGATGCGCTTCAGCCGCCGTTTTCTTCCAATGAAAGAAGAAAAGCAACACTTCCCGCAAATGACGATTATTTGGCACAAAATCAGACATTTTCACACAACCAAAAGTATATGACGCAAAAACAAAATCACTAATGTGTCAAAGCGGTTTGTTTATCATATGTCTAAGCTTGGTTCATGACGTTTTGGTTATGTCACAATCGATCAGCACTTTCTACTGGAGCCATCTCTTGAAAAAGAGAGAGAACTTAGTTGCGCACCTAATATTGTTTTCTAAAACTAATTAGTTACGAACAATTACAAATGTAAACAATGCTTGAGATGCTTTCTACAAAAGGCATTTCAGTAGCAGATAATAATGAAAATGTGCATGAGTATAAATAGTCTATATAAGATTCCGAAAAGGTGAAAGAAAATGAAGTGGAGTGTCTGAACTTGACTTTCATATCCTACGGATATAATTAATTATGAATCGTAGTTTACTATTCTATATTCTCCTTAGTTAAATGTCGATGTGTTTTGTTATCAAAAGTTTAGATTTTTCTTATTTAAATTATGATTTGGGTTCTAAAGTGTAATCGATTATAAATCAATTATGCAAAATAACTTATACAGAAGCGAGCGAAACTTTTGTAAATGTGCATTTGTAAAAGAAAAATAATCATCAATCCAATTGACTTAAGTAAATTCTGAAAAAAGCCGGAATTTTGCGGAGTCATTATTTTCAGTCATTACAGTCCATTAATTCAACGAGGTGGGCGCGCACAAACGGAAGTTGAACGAGAAAGGTTCGCTTCTTTATAGTGTTTGTACCTAAATTATTTCTTTATTTAGAATACTTATTTTGTAAAACAAGATATTAAATACCCTTAAGGGTTTTTTATTATAAAAAGTATAATAGTCGTATGTTCTATTCATTTATCAATATAAATCACATACGAATATATAGTATATGTATATAAAACGTACAACTAAATATGAACATATGTATGTGCGTAATTTATATAAGAGTAAATTAACTTAAAAAAAAGTATAGATAAAAGTGAATTAATTAAAAACAATAGTAAAATTTTTATTTTCAGCCAAGATATTATTAAAATAAAGTGATTCTATATTCTCTAATTTACAGTTTTTGTATATATAATGTCACATGTGAACATCCGGTTATAATAAAGTGCATTTACTTATATTTAATTACATTAAAAAATTCTAAGAACATCTAATAACAATATGAAAACTGTTATTATTTACAAATACGAAAGGATTTGCTATATATTCTAACATTGAATGTCACAAAAGTTTTCGATATTTATCCATTGTTAGCTATAAATTTAGAAGGAATTCGGTAAATCCTCTTCATAGTATCATGTATTTGTCAAAAATATGCATTTGATGCTTTTACAAAAATGTATGTGTTATAAATGTATTCACATCACAATTGTTGAAATTGTACCGACAAATAGGCTTCCAAAGATTCAAACTGAGTGCAATCAGAGAACTGTTATAAGTGCAAAGGTCAAAATTCATGATCAAGAGACAAATAAAAAAGTATAGGTAAATATTAGTTAAGAAATTAGACTGTAAGTTTCAGTGCCTATTTTGGAGATCAGATTCATCTCAAGCTCTAAAATGTTTTGAACTACAGACAGTTACGTATGGTACCGCATCGGATTTCTTCATAGCTACACACTGTTTAAAACAATTCGCTATAGAATACAACTCTCAATTTCCTGATGTTCGCAATGTAATTCTTAAAGATTTCTAAATGGATGATTTGTTAGCCGGATCCGAATCGATTAAAGAAATAACTTACTCACGAGAAAATATTAAATCTTTACTTAGCTCTACAGGTTTTAATTTAAGAAAATGGCTTAGCAATTATGAAGCCAATCTGGAGAATTCTGTCGATCAACCACTTTTTGGAATAGGGGATAAAATTGAATCGAAAACATTAGCTATTTTGTGGAATCCTATTGACGTATCTTCCTAGCATGCGGTGTCATCTTTAATTATTAGAAGGCACGTTAGTAAAAGGAGCATATTATCTACTACAACGAAAATATTCAACCCTTTAGGTTTACTAAGCCTCATAATTGTAATTCCAAAATTAATTATATAAGAACCTAAAAAAGTTAATGAAATCTTAACTTTGTTTATTTATTTGCTTCTCAACAAATCTTATCTACAAAGACGCATTTAAAGCGGGGTATCGGTAATGATTCTTTGTGTTTCGAGGATTTCTACACAAATAGAAGGTGTTGTTAACTGCCACCCATTGTCTCCACTCTCTCGCGACCTGAATGGTCTAAACCCTCTTATAACCTCTTATGTCCTACTTTTTTGAAACAAGCGTTGGAGATACCAAAAAATAGATTATCACACTACCAACACATACAGATACTAACTCAACGACATTTCTGGAAAAGCTGGAACAAGGAATAAATTTCTGAAATGCATACCATATGCAAATGGAAAAACGGAGTTTCCGATGTACTGCTGGTGGGCTGTCTAGTCCTTCTTCGAGATGATAATCAACCAACTCAATTTTGGAAGCTAGGACGTGTGTTCAAGTTGATGATATTGACATTTAACTTTTAAAAGTATTTCACTTTTCAAGTTCAACGAATAGCCTGTGAGGTGCAAGATTTCGAAAGCTGATGTTTTCAAGATTCGGCGTGAGAACGATACTCGTAATGTTTGTTTTTCAATTTTCTCTTTTAACATATGTTTAGTTTGTTTCTCGTTACTTGTATAGTTTGTGACGTCAAATTGTTAAATATGAGTTGTAAAATAATGAATAAGATAAGGTCTGGAATTTTTGACATTCGTTTACTATTATATAAAATATTACGAACGGTCGTGCAACTTATAAATTACTTAAATTACTTAAACCCTTAATTGATTCATTGTAACCGTTCTTGTTAGCATGACAGATACAAAGCGGCATACATTTACATGCTACTCTTATTAATATTACATTTGCCAGGTCGCATTTAGTTTAATTTTTCGTAAAGGTTTACTATGGGATTTCCATTTCCATTTAAAGCTTTATTTAATTACTTTTACTGATGTTTTCAGCGAATTTAAACTATTTGCATTCAGGGATTTATAATATATATGTATATTTATATAATAATAACTACGTAGAATTTAAATACTACCTGCTCAGTTTTGAAGACACTTCATAATTCACCTGGCGAATAAAAGTTTATAATAGAAGAAGTATCTAGCAAAAATTTAAACAGATAACATCAACCAAGACTAGTATCATATATGCAAGTGATCGAAACGTTAGGTTTAAGAGAAATACTGTACGTAAACTTGTATTTTATTAATCAACTAAAGGAAGCGAAAACCTTCTACAGCGATAAACCTTATAATATTTCGTTTTGTTACAGCATGAATATTAATAAACAAATTTAGAATAATCAGTAACTGCTAGAAGTATGTCCTTTGAATGAAACAATATCATATCTAGGAATAATATCATATCTCCCTCTCTCGACCAATACATAAATGTATTGACCGACAAAGCAAGAACGCTTCTATCTCACATAGATCGGAGACTATGTTTCCAGTGTGTAATAGACAGAAACTTGCGTCTAGGCTTTATGCCAATTAAAGAATGTTAAAAAGGAATCATTCTATTATTAATAACACCCTATCAACTACATATCTTTCATCGAATGCACGAATCGTCAGGTTGATTTGTGTTATTAATGAACGATTCCTTCAGAGTGTTTATCATATCATTTCGATACAGAAAATAATGAATAATATCATATCTCCCTCTCTCGACCAATACATAAATGTATTGACCGACAAAGCAAGAACACTTCTATCTCACATAGACCGGAGACTATGTTTCCAGTGTGTAATAGACAGAAACTTGCGTCTAGGCTTTATGCCAATTAAAGAATGTTAAAAAGGAATCATTCTATTATTAATAACACCCTATCAACTACATATGTTTCATCGAATGCACGAATCGTCAGGTTGATTTGTGTTATTAATGAACGATTCCTTCAGAGTGTTTATCATATCTTTTCGATACAGAAAATAATGAATAATATCATATCTCCCTCTCTCGACCAATACATAAATGTATTGACCGACAAAGCAAGAACGCTTCTATCTCACATAGATCGGAGACTATGTTTCCAGTGTGTAATAGACAGAAACTTGCGTCTAGGCTTTATGCCAATTAAAGAATGTTAAAAAGGAATCATTCTATTATTAATAACACCCTATCAACTACATATCTTTCATCGAATGCACGAATCGTCAGGTTGATTTGTGTTATTAATGAACGATTCCTTCAGAGTGTTTATCATATCATTTCGATACAGAAAATAATGAATAATATCATATCTCCCTCTCTCGACCAATACATAAATGTATTGACCGACAAAGCAAGAACGCTTCTATCTCACATAGATCGGAGACTATGTTTCCAGTGTGTAATAGACAGAAACTTGCGTCTAGGCTTTATGCCAATTAAAGAATGTTAAAAAGGAATCATTCTATTATTAATAACACCCTATCAACTACATATCTTTCATCGAATGCACGAATCGTCAGGTTGATTTGTGTTATTAATGAACGATTCCTTCAGAGTGTTTATCATATCATTTCGATACAGAAAATAATGAATAATATCATATCTCCCTCTCTCGACCAATACATAAATGTATTGACCGACAAAGCAAGAACGCTTCTATCTCACATAGATCGGAGACTATGTTTCCAGTGTGTAATAGACAGAAACTTGCGTCTAGGCTTTATGCCAATTAAAGAATGTTAAAAAGGAATCATTCTATTATTAATAACACCCTATCAACTACATATGTTTCATCGAATGCACGAATCGTCAGGTTGATTTGTGTTATTAATGAACGATTCCTTCAGAGTGTTTATCATATCTTTTCGATACAGAAAATAATGAATAATATCATATCTCCCTCTCTCGACCAATACATAAATGTATTGACCGACAAAGCAAGAACGCTTCTATCTCACATAGATCGGAGACTATGTTTCCAGTGTGTAATAGACAGAAACTTGCGTCTAGGCTTTATGCCAATTAAAGAATGTTAAAAAGGAATCATTCTATTATTAATAACACCCTATCAACTACATATCTTTCATCGAATGCACGAATCGTCAGGTTGATTTGTGTTATTAATGAACGATTCCTTCAGAGTGTTTATCATATCATCGACCAATACATAAATGTATTGACCGACAAGAGAGAGGGAGATATGATATTATTCATTATTTTCTGTATCGAAATGATATGATAAACACTCCGAAGGAATCGTTCATTAATAACACAAATCAACGTGACGATTCGTGCATTCGATGAAACATATGTAGTTGATAGGATGTTATTAATAATAGAATGATTCCTTTTTAACATTCTTTAATTGGCATAAAGCCTAGACGCAAGTTTCTGTCTATTACACACTGGAAACATAGTCTCCGATCTATGTGAGATAGAAGCGTTCTTGCTTTGTCGGTCAATACATTTATGTATTGGTCGAGAGAGGGAGATATGATATTATTCATTATTTTCTGTATCGAAATGATATGATAAACACTCTGAAGGAATCGTTCATTAATAACACAAATCAACCTGACGATTCGTGCATTCGATGAAACATATGTAGTTGATAGGGTGTTATTAATAATAGAATGATTCCTTTTTAACATCATATCTAGGCTTTATTAGTAGCTTTATCAACTCAACACGACAGCAGAATTTCAAAACGTCTACTTAGGATTAATATTGTACGTAGACTTTCGCGGTCGTGGTCCATGCTATCTGCTTCTGGGCTTCCGGGCTGGAACCGCGCCACTCGTATATGTATCTGCTGATGTTTCGTACCCATTCGTATGGGACATTTTCAGGGCTCAACTACTGCAATAAAACTGAGTTTCAGTGCACAGTTACAGTTTCAGTGCAGTAGTTGAACCCTGAAGATGTCCCATACAAATGGGTACGAAACGTCTTCAGGTATATAAGTAACGCGGTTCCAGCCCGGAAGCCCAGAAGCAGATAGTCTACTTAGGAATATATCATTACCCGATTTCTGTTAACAATTAGTTCTAGAAGCTATGCATTATTTAACATTATTTCTTGAACTCTGAATTACATGACACATATAGATTAGTCCAAATAAGAAGTTATATACAATTGGTTTAGACAATAAAATTTCTGAAAATATCAGCCTTTCTAACATGTATTATTATTATATCAAAAATATTATTATATTAAAAATATTATTATATCAAAAATAGATATCTTTTAAATTGTAGACTATATTAATTAATAAATAAGTACTACAAAATTAAATGTAAATACTATAATCACTTAAATTTATTTTACCTATATTCCACATTACTTTATATATGATTTAAAATCGTAAGTTTCGCATTTAGGAATGACAAATTTTCTCTTAATCCAAATGGTGCCAAGTGAGTTCTCATACATTGCCAATATTTGCTCGTCAAGCAGCGCTCTGCGCACTGTAAAGTGGGGATATATTGGACAAATATTTGAAAGTTGGATCAATGAAGTCTATAAAAAGAATATGTCGGATTTGGCGTGTGATATAGCAACAAAATCTATTTACGATTATTTGTATTATATACATATTTACCACTATATGATGTGAAATATATGTATATATATATATATATATATATATATATATATATATATATATATATATATGTATGTATTACTTGCTGTTGAAGATTAAGCTTGGTTTTCTGCAAAATTAATATTCATATATTCAAAATTGAGATTTATGTATGTAGGCATATATACGTCTGAATTAAATATAGATTTTGTAATATAAACAGGAAAGCTAGATTCTACTTATTTGAGAATTTGCTTAATTTTCAATAAGGATTTGAAAGTAGCATATTCAATATATGTATACAGCATATTTTGAAATTAAGCGCTAAATATCTTTCTTGTAATTATTTGTTTAATTAACGTGAATGAAAATTTTATGTAAGAAAATTTTATCGATTAGATTTAGCAGGAACTCAAATTGAGAGGAATATTATTTGTTTGATAAATACGTATTCTCGTGAAATGGAAATGTGTTTGAATTTATATTAATATTAAAATTATTCTCTGCGATTCGCATTTCGTCTTCACGGAATTTGAGAAACATTATTACGGAAAAAAGACACGAACTTGTTCAAAATGAAATGAAACAGAAAAGCTCTTTATGAAATCTTTCATATTAAAATAAAAATATATAAATTCTTATAGAATGAAAATGATCTTAATTTTTAACGTAAACTTCTCTCACATTGTTAACGTTTCAATATAAATAATACTGCTCTAATAGAGAAGTATTTTGAAAAAACTTTGTCTATTTTAGATTCTAAACATGGAGTTGTTCGCCGTTTTGTAATTCTTTCTAAAATTTATTTATTTGGATACTAATAACAGACAGCTTAGATTAATTTAACATCTTGAGGAAATGAAATGTTATTATTTTTATAATTTTAATTCAAGGTTTTATATACAATTGTTATAAATATGTGCTTGCTTTATGTCTTGAACATGATTATATAATTGTTTCGAGACATACAAACATTGCATTTGTGGAAACAGCAACAGTTTGTTAATGTGGATGATGATATTCGAATTCATCTTGAACGAAGTTTAAAAAGATCTTTATGAAAATATTGAGTACGAACAGGTAATTTTAAAGTAACCATATAATTCAGAAAGTGAATTTATTGGGTTGGGTTAATTGAATTAATCAAAAAAAAAGTCAAAAACCTCTTGCCACATTAATGTTCGTATTCTGTATACGCATTTCGACGACTAAGTTGTAATCATCAATTAATTGATTAATATAATTCTTAGCCAATTAAATACATCGATTATTTGCAGAATTATTCGTGATGAGCTATAAAGAAACCTAAAAAGAAATATTACGTGAACTCCAAGTTTTCATTGTACTGAAACTGTATCTCCATGATGATGAACCTAGAATGGCTTACAATTTAATAGTCATTTAAACGATATGATATTTGAAATTTAATTTAGAGAAGTTGAATGAAAACCCGTATAACTTTATTAAAACTGAATTACAATTACTATCACAAAGAAGTTTACAATCTAAATTGTAATTGTTGCTGTATATTTTTAGGTCAAGCCATACCTATTTTATGTTTCATTAAAAAAAACGTACAATAGTCTACATAGTGTACAATTCAAACAGCATACGAGTTTCTTTACATTTTCGACATAATAACAAAAAGCTTCAAACAACTGCATTCTCTCTTGTTGTGTGAGCAGTATTTAATAAATGTACATATTAACTTCACTGCGCAAAATAGCGAGAATTATAGAACATGAGAAACGAACTTTCACACTTTGATGAAGATGACGATGAACTTTAAATTATTATTATTAAATTTATATTAGTTATAGTCAAATTTTCTACAATTATTACAGTTATAGTCAAATATTTTACAATTTAATAGTCTAAGGTAATGTGATGATTGGGTGTAAAACTTTTTATGTCAATCATCTGTTAAAAGATCAGGCCCAACTGTATTTTATTAATAAACAGTAAATGAAATTCAAGTAAAAAATTTAGATCTAAACAATTAGATTATTACATTTACACAAAAATATGTTTTTATAGACGTACGAGGTTTGTTCAAAAGGAAAGGTGAATTTTGAATTTTCGTGCGCTGTGTACATTCGATTATCGAAATTCTTTTTTGTTATGTTGGTACACATGGGTTAGTCATATGTTGGCATTATCAGCCAATTTGGATTAGTAGTTTGTTGTTGACAACTGAAAAGCTTAGTCACGTTTGTGAGTGTTCTTCGATTTTTGACTTTTGAAAATAATGGATCAAAGAATATGTATTAAATTTTGCGTTAAAAATGGAATAAAGTGTTCCAAGGCACTTGAAATGTTGACTGTGGCATTCGGCGAGTCCACTTTGTCTAAAAAAATTTATAAGCGGTACAAGCGCTTTACAGAAGGCCGAGAAAATTCACGCCAAGTTCGATCAAATGTGAAGGTTTTGCTCATTATTTTCTTCGATTACAATAGCGTAGTGCATCATTAGTTCTTGCCAACATGTTTCCTGTTCCCAAAACTGAAGAGACCAATGAAAGGAAAGCGTTTGCCACAATTGATGAGATAAAGTCAGAATCGAAGAACGAGCTGATGGCCATATCGAAAAGCGTATTTCTGAAGTGTTTCGAGGATTGGAAGAAGCGCTAGCATAAGTGCATTAAAGCTGAGGGGGCTTACTTTGAAGGAGACAAAATGGATATTGATGAATAAATACTTTTCAAAAAAATTCAAAAATCACCTTCCCTTTTGAACAGGATAGTTATCTTATAAACCAATTAGAAATTTTATTTAATTGTTAAGGGATATAATTGTAAATAACATCAAAGAAAAGCATTATTCGCATAATACCGGCATTATATATATATATATATATATATATATATATATATATATATATATATATAAATATACATGTCCTGCAATACAAATCTTCTACCTTCGGAAAATAATGTGTTTTTGTACTACTATGTTATGAATACGACATGCTCCGGATGCCAAAGTTTTGTTTACACATGTTATAAAGACCGTTCTACATGAACTCGATGTATAAATGTTCGTGTACATACAGTAGGAATTGAATAGCAATATCGCAATTGATGATTATGAGTTCTAGATTTTTCCATATAGTAATTACTGCAGAAAGATATCCTACAATTATTTGTAAGAATGCATGCACAGTTAGATGATGGTGAATTAATTTTGAAATATTTCTAACAGGATAGTAGGGTTCCTCTTCTCTGGTTTTATTTAAAACCCACACAGATGTTCTCTTGTTAATATATAATATGTTCGCTGATAGCATCTATAACTACTCGACTTTACACGATTACGTGTTTAAATAATTAATTAAGCAAATATAACTGTTAAAAAATAGATTGAATAAGCGGTTGCAAAATAATTTTATACTGTGCGTTAGAGAACAGTAGTTGTTAACTTTTTTATTTCCATATTGAACGAAACCTAAAAGAAATTAGGTCAAAAAACAATTAATATGTTAATGTGTTATAAAATCGTCTCATAGAAAACAACTCATTCAACCTTGTACATATAGTAGATTAATAAATTATTAGCTCTCGTATACTAAATTATGCAATAAATTAAAACAAAAATTTGAAGTAGTGATATTAGAAATATTTATATATGCAAAAGGAAAGTAACTGATAGAAATCGTAAAGCACTCTTTGACAATAATGATTTTCTTCTCAAAAAACTAAAAATGAAATTGATTGATTCTCATATGTCTATTGGATGTGTATAAATTACGAGTAGAACAAAAGCTACATATGGCATTATCCCTTGTTAAATTCTGACTCGACAATCTCAACATCAAAATAGAGTACCATGCTTCGTACGTCTTCACGAGGTTCTCGTCTCTTGAAGTTCGGACTTTTAGTCCATAAATGAGCGTTACTGTTTAATATCTGTTGATAGAGATAGCTACAATTTCTTTTTCTTTTGAATTTAAAATTTGTTTTTGACATTTCCTCATTAACATACTTTCACCCAAAATACATTTGACAACGTTATAGATCAATCAGTTTGTATTTTAATGTGTTTTCAATGAATGCGAGTAAAGTGTTGCCAAATGTATGTTTCTGTCAAGTAGTTCCTTAAATCGTACAAAGTATGACACAACATAAAAATTTTCAGTTTAGAACCGAACGAAGAATGACTTGCCTGTAGCTCTTGTGCCAGTTTATGCACACCCTGCATGTACTAATAAAATTCATTAAGGAAAAAATCTACGAAAATTCCTGTTGAACTAAATTACTCACTGTGACATATTGTCATATCCATAACTTTTTTATCCATGCACTTCCAACAATGGTTTCAAAAACGCGAGAATTTAGTATCCAGGAAAAGGAACGCATCATTGTTTTATATGAACAAGATCATAGTATAATAGCGAAGGATAGCAAAAGTATTGAAAAATGTATATAATACAGACTTAAATTATCAAACATATCTCATATCTCCCGTAACACATCTATATCATCTTATGGTTGAGAGAATTATGAGTTGCGAAGGAGTAAGTCGCTTGCGTATTATTAATGGCACTTTAAACACTCGAGGATATTTGGTGATATTGCGGGCTGAATTGTATGGCGACGAACTGGAGCTAGGGACTAATTACACTTTTCGACAGAATGATCCAAAGCGTTTCGCTAAAATCGTTTAGAAATGACGATAGGGTTCTAAATATTCTCTCTTATCTATTTCCCAACCTAAACTTCAATTCGATCGAGAACTTCTAGCATATGTATCTTGAATATGTCCATGAAGTGCAAACAAAATTAACCAAAAATAAAGGACCTTCATCAATACAATATTAGAACTGTAACAAACATCACCATTCCATTTCGCCAATTAATTAATACGAAACTAAGCATCGCATTAGGTGATGGAGAAATGGCTTGTGGAGCAATCATTATATACTTTTGAAGGGTATTTTACTAGTGATGTTACTATACTGGATAAAGTTCTGATGCTGTGATTTATGTATATATGTATATACTTACTTTTTATGCGCTTCTATATCTGTTATTCGTTCTTAGGACATGTTTTTCATTTATACAGACTAACTGACGATATATTACGTTTTGTATTATTATGTATATTTCTTATTACATTGTGTTTGAATATACATACACACACAAATATATATATATATATATATATATATATATATATAGTCTTATTGTGAGCCAATAATTTATTGACTAGAATTTAATCTTTCGTAAATATCATCTCTTTCAGAGAATACTTTATTCTTTATTTATACAGTTCACAACAGTTATGATTAGGTAATGAACAGCTCAGATCAGCTATAAAGCAGACAATGAACAGTTTTAATCAGCTATTGCACACGTAATGAACATCTCAGATTAGCTATTGAACAAGTAATGAACAGCTCAGATCATTGAACAGATAAGCTATTTGAAGATGTTTAATAGCTGACCAGAGCTGTTCATTACCTGTGTAATAGATATTAGTCATTTTCTTATCGGATTATTTATTAAATATACCTGATATATTTCCTTTCATAAGACTTTTAATTGCCTGATAACCTCTACCGCCAACCAATTTTAAATATCTATAAGGCTTCGGATCGGCGAATACTAATTACTCTTCTTTTGTATATATAAATATCTTTAGTATTAGCTTTTCAAATTATTCTTTTAGTTAACTTCGTGAGTCAATAATGTATTAACCCACTGCATACAGTATATAGCTGTTGCTGTTAAAAACATGTCTAATATGCACTAGGACTAATGTTCGAGTATTAATAATTTAACACGTATTAGTCTGTCTTTCTTTTCATAAGAAAAGTGGATAGCTTACGTGTATTTCATTGTAGTATATTTGACTCTCAGTGTTTTCGTTTTTTATATGTACATACATATATGTAAAAGAGATCTCATATGTATTCTCCAAGAGCGGTCGCATAAATCTACAATTCGAAGATGTAACGCAAACCAATCTGAAAACCTTTAATACAATACTACAGTGATTCTATTGTTCCTTTGAATCCTTTCTTACAACAAAAAAGAAAAATCAAAGAAATTTTAAAATGCAGATATTGTCTCGTGTTAGCAGAAAGAGTAACAAGCGTTTAGTAGGGCCTTTGTGAAAAATATAAAGGTAACTTGTTATACATCTACAATATAAAGCTTTATCACGCTGACGAGGGTTTTATTTTAGAAAGTAAATATTTGAAACGACCAGACAAAAAATCAGTCCTAAAAGTATTTTATACACACATAATATAATTCAAAAATATGTCGCAATACACTCGTTAATAAATAAAATCTGGAAGTACGGAAACAAGACAGAAAGGTTAAAAAGAAACAAAAATAGAAAATTGTGATTTACTTTGATATTTTGTTACAGGAATACGTAGCTAAAAGTACTCTCCTTTTTAATATACAGAAGTACAAGTAACATTTGTCTAGTGTTAGCATAGTTGTCGGTTCTATATTACATGTTTGATAAAGTTTACTTTCTTCTCGACATTTTTTAAATGTAAACAGTAGTTCTTTGTAAAATAACAAAAAGCTACCCAAGAGATCTGGCCCGTATCCACGAAAGGAAAACAGATGACGATCAGTATACCTAGCAAATGCAAAGGGACCTGAAAAGCTTCGCAGTAGAGCTTTAATTTTCACACTCCTTGATTTCCACCACAGTCTATGTACTTGTTCATGCTTTGAAATTAATCCTTGATCCAATGCTTCCACGTTTCTTCTGAAAGTTGTCCACATTCGACATATTGTGCGAGATCTCTTTATGAAAATTTCGTGTTTAAAAATAAACATATAGATGCTGTACCTTGAACATTAATGATGTTTGATGTACGTTCGGTTTAACCAAAATGTAAAAATAATTATAAAACATGTCAATCGTATATAATAATGGGTGTTTTATTACGATGTACTTTTTTCAATTGTGATTTTTTGACAGATAAAGCGTGAGTCGTGTCAAACTTCGACGCTATTTTAGTTTAAGTATTATGCGTCATTTTATTATGGAAAGATTAATCCCGGCGCAGCTACAAATTATTCAGCTGTACAACGCACAATTCGCTATGCCATCGAAAAATTTGGAACGTAATGTTCATTATTGGATAATACGTCCAGCATGTAGTGAAAAAAATGTAGCGGACAATCTTCCCAATCGTCACTGTTTCAGTTTTTGGGCTCTCGAAAAGCTTGAAGAAGATCCACTGTTTTCAACCAAAATTTTTCCAGCGATGAATCCTATTTCTGGCTTAATGGCTGCGTCAATTGTGCTTATACAATTGCCGTATTTCTAGTGAAGAGCAACCCGAAGAGGTTAAGACAAAACACGGTTTGGTGTGGTTTATGAAGAAATAGAATCATCGGTCCATATTTCTTCAAAAATGAAGACGGCCACAACGTAATTGTAAATGGTGCCCGTACTTGAGATTTTTTAATCCAATCTTATTTGCAAAGTGATAATAAATGATTTATTAATTATTTATTAATGAAGCATGATTTTTTAAATCCGTTTCCCCAAATTTAAAAAATACTAGAATTCGAATGACTAAAAATTTACGTTGTAATAATTGGGCCAATATTTTATTATGGAAAAATTTAACAGAAGAAATTATTTGAATTATATTTTTATTATATTTCTTCAATTGGAATACAATCTGCGCGAATATATCTCATAGAAATTTTACAAAAAAGTCTCAATTAATTGCATGATAACATTCAAGATAAATGTTTTTCTGCAAAATGGAAAAAACTTGCTTGTACAGTAGAAATTGAATTTATTTGAAATATTTTGTTGGCAGTATAATTAGCCAAAACATACAAATTCCTTAGTGTATGCCATGGTTTACTGATTTAACACCGTTCGATTTTTTTTTGTCAAAAATAGTATATATCTAGCATCTGTTTAACTTGAATGATACACAGCGGAGAATTGAACAGAATGTATGAAAATTACCAATAATCAGATAGTGTTACAGGATGTCATCAGAAATTTTTAAAGGAGACTTTTAAAATGTATTGACCAGGAACAACAATATTTTCAAAATTTAAATTAATAAAATAAATTTAAGTTACCTACTATTTTTATCTTAATTTAACGTATGAAAATGCAGAAAGATAAATGTATATGAAAGTTAAGTATAATTTAGGACACATAAAATGTTCAGAGAATATGAAAAACAACTATTTTTTATTTGAACACATTATATGTTGTGTACTTAGCAGAAAAAGCTATAAATTCTCGCATGATGATACAAATTTTTGATTTTACGTAACGCCTCTGTTAGTAAACATGGAAATACGGAAATTTGATTTCCTGTACCCAGTATTATTTTATATTAAGAGTAAACTTTTTACTCTAGGATATTCACTATTTTACGATATGAATTGTTTTTTAGACGACCACTACAATAATTAAAAAAAAGCAATACTTCGAAAATAATACCAGGTCTGAACCAGAAAACAGGAAAGAATATTCCTGGGATTCGTAAGTTCAAATTGTGTATTAAATTTTTTTATATAGCTGGTTGCAATGGTGATGAGATTGCTCGTTGTTAATCATTGAATGTTTTTAAAGTTTAGGGAATAAATAATAATCGCACGGAACTTAGTTGAGGTATAAACAGAAGATGTACGAGGGAGCGTTTCTATATTCGCGGAATGAACGGGTTGTAGAGGGGTGAGTAGGCGAATTGGGGGCGTGGCCTGTGCAGCGACTCATGATTAGTATAAATACGAAGTTTCATTGTTATTAGACAGTTAGTCTTTGAGCTATCGTCAACCAAGTAACATAATTAGGAGTGAAAAGTGAAATATGGAAAAAATCGAATATCGTGCCGTTATAAAGTTCCTTACCAGGCAAGGAAAATCAGTCGCGACCATAATGAATGAGATGTCATTGGTTTACGGCGACTCTTGTCCAGGAAAAACCATGGTGTACAAGTGGCATAGTTTATTTAAACAAGGAAGGGAAACCCTTGAAGACGACCCGAGGCCGGGCAGGAGCATTGAGGTGACCACGCCAGCACTTATCCAAAAAGTTGAACAAATTGTACTCGAAGATGCTCGACTAAATAAGAAACAACTCGCAGAAATGGTTGGAGTATCCGATACAACAATTTTTAAAATCCTACACGATCATCTCGGCATGTCTAAGGTCAGCGCAATATGGGTGCCGAGAATGCTCACGCCGCCGCAAAAACAACAGCGCGTAGAGTGTTCGCGTGCATTTTTGGACCTCTGTAATGAAGACAAGGATGGTGTTTTGAGTGGAATTGTTACTGGAGACGAAACTTGGGTTCATCATTATGAACCTGAGTCTAAACAAGACTCCATGCAGTGGCTAAAAAAGGGCACAGCACCTCGCAAGAAATTTAAAGTGTCACAATCAGCTGGGAAACTCATGGCAACGGTATTTTTGGACTCGGAAGGAATATTGTTGATTGATTGTAAAGATAAAGGTGTTTCTATAACCGGAGAATATTACGCTTCAATATTAGAGCGACTAAAAGAAGCCATTAAAGAGAAAAGACGGGGAAAATTGACAAAAGGTGTTCTGTTTTTGCACGACAACGCGCCCGTCCACAAGAGCCGCGTTGCGTTAGCTGCCCTGCATAAGGTGGGTTTCGAAATTGTGAATCACCCACCCTACAGCCCAGACCTGGCCCCGAGTGATTATTACCTGTTTCCGAAAATGAAAAAAGAGCTGCGGGGTAAAAAATTTACTGCCGATGATGAAGTCAAGGAGGCAGTTTCGGCGTATTTTGCAGATAAAGAGAAATAATTTTTTTATGAGGGTATAAATAAATTAATTGAAAGATGTGAAAAATGTATCCGTCTTGCAGGTGAATATATTGAAAAAGAAAAATAATTTGGTTTTTTTATTTCCACCCCTTGTCCCCCATTCCGCGAATATAAAAACGCTCCCTCGTAGAAAGAAAAAAGCGACAGTAATTATTGTATAACGACCATCAACTGTCTGTATATATCAGGCGAAAATGACGAATATGGTGTACCAAACGTTTCAATACATCAAAGTTTTCCAGTTTTACTACATATTTTTTGTAGCTAGAATAGATCAAAAAGTTTGATGTTTGGTTTCTTCACGAGTATGAAGATGTATAAATATCTGCCATATGACCCTCAAGAGAAAAACGTTTCTTTTTTAAGCAACCTGTAACTGATGATGAAAAGTAAAGAATTGCCTATAACAACTGAAAATGGCCTCGTTCCGACCTGAAGATTTTATTCAAGTTCAGTAATTAATTCAAGTGTGTGTTGTCGACAATTCGATGGTTCGAAAGATCCAGACACGCCCAGCGCCCGTTGAGAGTAAAGACGTGGTATTTCACCTCGAAAATGTGAAACCACACAAGTTTGATCTCCCATCGAAAAGATAAAGCTGAGGGGTTATCGAAGAGTATTAAGAAATGACTTTTTCAACAACTCAATATTTTGTAGGTAGATTTAAAACAATTTGAAAAAACTATTCGAAACATTCACAAGTAAATTTGAACACAAAGCGTAAACGTTCCTTATTCATTTAAGTAATTTTTTCTGCAATAAAACTTCACAAATTTATTTTTTTATGTGGTGTCTAAAAGAATGTAAATTATCAACCAAAACCAAATATTTCTTAAACTTAGACTCTTCGAGAATAAATTACATACATACATTCTTAAAATAAATTATAAACAAAATTCTACTTGTAATAATTTTACAAACGTATAAAAATATAATAAATTTAACTTAAATTTAGTTGAAACATCTTTATCAATTATACTTGCAGTTAATTAATATTTCCTTTGAATAAATGAACAAATTAATAGATTGTACAGCCTAATTAATTAATTCTAGAAAAGGTACGTCAATCAATACATCACCACCACACACACACATACACACTCTCATGTAGGATTGTCCTAATTTAATGATGCTCTAGCTAAGTGAAGTCTGTCTGTAATAAACAAATCAACCAATACCAGAATCAATCAACGCCAACTGGAAGTATTACATCTCTTGAAACTATTATCATTTACATTTTAAAATTGCTTGTTATTTAAAAAATAATAATAAGTGTATACGCTTCTCATTACCTGCATAGGCATAAAACGAACCACAAAACAAACCGTTAAGAAGTAAAAACATGCAAGAAAATATACACTTTTGGGCAAGGACATACATAGTTGCATATTTTATTTTATTGGAATAAAATCAAAACAGAAGCACTACTTAGATTCAGATAAACCCTTTTAGAATATAGAACAGAATATTTACAAAATTATAAAAATTATTCAACTAAGGAAAATTTAGGCCAGAAGATAGGACACAACATTACAGAAGCGAACACAAAAATAATTAAAGCACTGAATAGATTTATATGATACATGACAAAAATAATAGAACGAGATTGGGAGAATTTACAGGGTTAATTTTAAAAACGATGGTGGAAAGAAAATTAAAAAGGACGTTACATTTACTATGAGTAATTTAACGTTGGGAAAGTTAAGTTCAATTTTGCAAAACATTAAATACAAATGACGACGCAAATAGCAAAAAAGGCTTGATCGATATATTGTGTAAAAATGTAAAAAAGTAATTTGTTTACTCCAAGTAAAAACAAGTTACAGACGACGAAACAATGAGATTGAAAACGAAAATGAAATTGTATGTTAGAACGAAGCAAATAACGATACAATCAGTATATCATCTTCTAGAATTCACTTCCATGATTTGTCATCTAAATTCACAATGACGTTTAAATATGTTGAAGAAGCCTTACAGGTCTTCGATGACAAAAAAGACTATCCAGTTAATAGATGGATAACGGAATTTGAAGTGACTTCTCCGTTAATGAAATGCAATGAAATATAGCAATTAATATACGCAAGACGACTGTTAAAAGGAGAGGCATTGCCTTTTATAAGAGCAGAAAGGTTACACGAAAGAGAAGGCAAGATGAAAGTGTCTCACAATATTTTTTAACCATGAGAAAAATTGCAGCACAAGAAAATATTGAGAGAGAAAACGTATTGATCGAATATGTTATTGAGGCCATTACTGACGACGAAACCAACAAGGTAATGGAATACGAAGCGACAAGCATAAATGAATTTAAAGAAAAGCTGAAACTTTAAGAAAGACTGAAAGAAAGACAATTGATACGGAAAGGAAATGTAACGGAAGAAAGAGAATTCAAGGCAAATTTATCAAAGCAAATCAATGTTTTAATTGTGATAAGTTAGAACACTGAGAAAAATGTACGCCTCCTTCTATACGATAAGCTGTTGGTACATAAGTCAGTATACTTTACAGTATTTGAATAGGCTGGCGTTTAAATTCACTTGCTTATATTGTGTATAATTTTATATTTTAGCACTTTTAAGCAATAAGAATTATTTCGTTTCTTTGTGACACTTTTAATATTTCAGGTAAGTACTATACATACATTTGACTATGTATTGCTAAATTACTTCTCTCGTCGAAAACTTGTACCAATTACATATACATAAGCTTTGCATATAATAACAAAAGTTTTTGCATGTTTCTTATTATTCTTAATTATTTATAGCTTTTTATTCACTTCTAATAATAATTTAAATTATATTCAAATTTCTTAACTTTAATTATCATAATGATTATTCCTAATTTACATTTTATTTCTCTTGTTTTTACAAATTTCTAGCAGTAATATTTTAGTTATCAAAATATTTACTTTTTTACTGAGTTTTTACCTTTCAAACAAGAATTTCGAACATTTATATGTTTATTTCTTACCTTAAGCATATTTATCAAATACTCAAACGTTAGCCAGACTTTTAGTTATTTATTTCCTTACTTTCTAATGTTGTCATAATTTACCATTTTGAACAATATTTTCATACATATTTGAAATATTTATAATTTATTTTTCATATAGAACTCATCAATAACCCTTACCGCATACATGTAAGTTACTTTTACCTATCAAGTGTCATAACTTGGACTCCTTAATCAGGATGTCATATTTATCACTAACTTATGTGTTCTGTTACAAACTTCTACAATGAAGATAATTTTGACTGATACTAATGTGATATCCTGCTTTTTCAAGTCATAATCGTTATAAATACATTAATTCCAATTGAATTTGATATTACAATTATGTTATATATGAAAAAAGAATTGGACTAGAAAATAGTGTTTCATGTAAATTTAAATAAATTGTTATCATAAGTCAAATTATTGTAAGTATGTTTTTAAATGTGATTCAAATATATACATTTGGGTTTTATTTTATATAAACTTAATACATGCATGGTAAAACTGTATTTCTTTTACAAACCTTTACAATGTTATTAATTTTTTTCTCTTTTCAGATAGATTTGTATAAACATTGCTAAATAATTATAGAAGTATATCTTTATTTCTATTATTGTTGTATCGTTTATTTATTCTTATATATTATTTCATTATATTTATATAATATTTATGTAAATAATACGTACTTTCTATATGAAATATAATATTTAACAAACATAAACAATGCTTGCCTAAACATTTTCAATAATAAAATAACGAAGTCGGTTGCGAAAATTTGTCATGATTTTTTTCGCTGTAATTTTATTCATTTAAGCTTTCGTGGAAGCGTTCCCATTTGCCCTGCATATTTAGTTCATTATTATGTTAATATATATCTGGGGAGATTATTGAAATGAAAATGCCATTAAAAGCTTTTGCAAGCTATTTTGAGACTAGTGACAATGACGTTAAGGATGTACTTTCTTTCACTATTTTCTGAAATTTTTTCAACGAATTCGATGTATATTTTAGCGCATTATTCTAACACATGATATTTAAAAAGTTCTCTTTTGTTTAAAACTGAGCAAGTAACTAAAAACATTTTTCCAAATGACAATTTTTATATAATTTCGCTTAATACGTTCTCAGACTATGTAAATACTTTAATAAATATAAAATATTGGACAAAGCATTAGAATAAATATTGTAGAAAAATTAATACGTCGAAATATATTTCATTACTTAATTAATATGTGTAGAGAAGATAGTATAAATAATAAAAGGTTACGTCAATTTGGAATTACAGGGTGACGCGCAGAAACTTCCTATTTTTTTATAAAAAGAAAGTATTGCTAATAGACAAAATTTATTTTTTGCTAATGAAAGAACGTATTTAAATCACGTAGAAGATTTCAGGATCTCTAAGTTGGTCAGTTCGTAAACGTGCAATGACATGCATCTAGGAAGTGTCTAGCTTCAAGAGAGCCTCCCCCCCCCGTTCTATAGGAACTTGGATAAGTTTTGAAGATAATTGACATCTCAATGGGCACCGGCCTCACACGACATAATAATAGAATCTTTAGCCTGGGGTTTTTAAACACCACAAGTCTATTTAAACTGAAGAATTTTATTCGGCAGAAAATAGCTCGAATTCCGATGGACAATTTCAGATGAGACCATAAACAAAGATGGGCACGAACTTTCGAGATATTTTATTTAAAATTACATGATTTAAAATTTTAAGACATGTTCTTTCATTGGCAATTTTGTCTATCAGCAAGTTTTTGTGCCATACCCTGCAATATAATGAAAAGGACACATACACAAACAATTAATATACGTGGGTGACTGTTTATATTTCGGGAACTGGCAACACTGTTAGCGCTGCCTCCTCCGATCTGATGATTGCATCGTGAAGTTTATCATTTTTGACAATATATTTACCTCGACAGTTTTATTAGACAGATTTTATGTCAGCGAAAAAATGGAATTAACTCGGGAACATTTTCGTGCAATTACTTTTTAATAGCTTTCGGCGTGTGGATTATCTCAATAAGAATTCCTCGACGAGCTGAATATGGTGATGAAGCAAAATCGAAAAGGTGGTGGCATGGTGGATCCAAACTTGGACGGCGTTTTTTGGACAATGAATTTCGTGAAGGTCGTCCCACAAATCTTGTTGTGTCGAAAAACATTAATGCACTGTGTGAATTGATAATGCAAGACCGTCATGTGACATACCGAGAGATCGACTCATCTCTAGGTATTAGTACCACCAGTGTGCATAAGATCCTGCATGAACATTTAATCATTAATACCACAAAATTTGACAACCGCTCAAAAAATGACTCACGTCGATTGGTGCCAAGGACTGCACAAAAAATACATTGGCGGTGCTTTAAAGAACATTTATAAAGTCGTCACAGGTGATGAGTCTTGGATCTTTACGTATGAGTCCGATAGTAAACAGCAATCAACTGTGTGGGTATTCCAAGATGAGTCAAAACCAACAAAAATTGTTCGCGCTCGAAGCACAATAAAACAAATAGTCGCCTGTTTTTTCGGAGAAACCGGTCAGGTTGCAACTGTGCCTCTAGAGAGTTGTAGAAAGGTCAATTCCGAATGGTACACAAGTATTTGTTTGTCAAAAGTTTTTGAAGAAATAAGGAAAACAAACTGAGAAAACGACAGATCATTCTCCACCATGATAATGCGAGCTCTCTCAGGTCGGTTCAAACAGTTGAATATTTGGCCGATCAAAACCTTGAATTGATGAGCTATCCGCCGTACAACCCTGATATAGCACCCTGTGATTTCGTTTTGTTCCCAAACGTGAAGAATAAACTTCGTGGTCAACGGTTTTCTACCCCGGAAGAGGCAGTTGAGGCATTCAAAACTCATATTTTGGAGATACCACTTTCACAGTGGCAGCAATGCTTTTCGGATTAGTTTAAACGAATGCAAAAATGCATTGATTATTATCATATATCATCATATATTTTGAAAAGCAATAAAACTATTTTCGATAATAAAAAATTTTTGTTTGTTTGCTATTCTCGAAACATAACGCCTGCCCTCGTAATACTGCAGCAGTTGCAGTACGTAATTAAAAGACACAAAACAGATTAAAGAATCGAAAATAGATTACGAGAAGAAGAAAATGAATGCCCCAGACGAGATGTAGTCACTAAGAGAAATAATTAAAAATCACCTTATCGACTACTCTAAACTTGAATGAGAAATTAGTAAAAATTTTAAAAAATGCTAGTGTCGAAACAATCAGGCGTGTATTAGCAAACCTATTTGCATAGTCGCAATGCATGTAATAAGTTATATTATTAATTCTAGAAATATAATGCGAAAGTTAGTGTTTACCAGAGAGTATACTAATACAGATTTTTATTACCGGAAAAAGGTAGTTTATGTAGATGACAGTAATTTCAAATAAATAAGATGACACATTGTATCTGTAAACATGGAAAATCAATTGGTTGGCCATATTTTATAATTTCACCAAAATATGAAATATGATATACGAGGGAGCGTTTTTATATTCGCGGAATGGGGGAGAAGGGGTGGAAATAAAAAAACCAAATTATTTTTCTTTTTCAATATATTCACCTGCAAGACGGATACATTTTTCACATCTTTCAATTAATTTATTTATACCCTAATAAAAAAATGATTTCTCTTTATCTGCAAAATACGCCGAAACTGCCTCCTTGACTTCATCATTGGCAGTAAATTTTTTACCCCGCAGCTCTTTTTTCATTTTCGGAAACAGGTAATAATCACTCGGGGCCAGGTCTGGGCTATAGGGTGGGTGATTCACAATTTCTAAGCCCACCTTATACAGGGCAGCTAACGCAACGCGGCTCTTGTGGACGGGCGCGTTGTCGTGCAAAAACAGAACACCTTTTGTCAATTTTCCCCGTCTTTTCTCTTTAACGGCTTCTTTTAGTCGCTCTAATATTGAAGCGTAATATTCTCCGGTTATAGAAACCCCTTTATCTTTATAATCAATCAACAATATTCCTTCCGAGTCCCAAAATACCGTTGCCATGAGTTTCCCAGTTGATTGTGACACTTTAAATTTCTTGGGAGGTGCTGTGCCCTTTTTATGCCACTGCATGGAGTCTTGTTTGGACTCAGGTTCATAATGATGAACCCAAGTTTCGTCTCCAGTAACAATTCCACTCAATACACCATCCTTGTCTTCATTACAGAGGTCCAAAAATGCACGCGAACACTCTACGCGCTGTTGTTTTTGAGGCGGCGTGAGCATTCTCGGCACCCATCTTGCGCTGACCTTAGACATGCCGAGATGATAGTGTAGGATTTTAAAAATTGTTGTATCGGATACTCCAACCATTTCTGCGAGTTGTTTCTTCTTTAGTCGAGCATCTTCGAGTACAATTTGTTCAACTTTTTGGATAAGTGCTGGCGTGGTCACCTCAATGCTCCTGCCCGGCCTCGGGTCGTCTTCAAGGGTTTCCCTTCCTTGTTTAAATAAACTATGCCACTTGTACACCATGGTTTTTCCTGGACAAGAGTCGCCGTAAACCAATGACATCTCATTCATTATGGTCGCGACTGATTTTCCTTGCCTGGTAAGGAACTTTATAACGGCACGATATTCGATTTTTTCCATATTTCACTTTTCACTCCTGATTATGTTACTTGGTTGACGATAGCTCAAAGACTAACGGTCTAGTAACAATGAAACTTCGTATTTATACTAATCATGAGTCGCTGCACAGGCCACGCCCCCAATGCGCCTACTCACCCCTCTACAACCCGCTCATTCCGGGAATATGAAAACACTCCCTCGTATATAATTGAACTACAATATATTGTATGTAAAAATTACTAACAGGTGAAAACTGGAACATTAAGTAGTTGGATGCAATAATGTTAAATATAATTCTAAAGAAATAAATAAATAGTTCGGAAAAATTGGTATTACGAATTTATTAACAGGCCTGAATAATTACTATCTTTAAGGCAATTGGATTCACTGTCTATTACGCGCATTAAAAGATTTAATCTTTTAGAAGTGATTGTGGATGTAAATGGGCTATATATGATCCATAACATTGCAGGAGAAAAATGTTATTCTAAGTGTTTCTGTAAAGGACATACAATACTGAGTACTTTTGTAAAAATACCTACACATGTAAAAAGCAAAGCTCAAGGGATGCAATTTTTACAAAAATCTAAAATTAAAGGTATGACCAAAAGTATATATAAAGTAAATTGTAAAGATGGAAAGGCCAAATCAGTTGTCTACTCTATACATCAATGTATGTAAATATATGAAATACACATTAACGAGCAGATATTGTTCTTTATGTGATATAATTTTTCTAAAATGCCGTAATTATGTATCACAAATGCAAAAGTAATATCAAGATTTAATATTTTTGTATTTGTTATCATTTTATAAAGAAAAAGAAAATTGAAATTGCTTTATGTATACGAAAGATGTTTACTCGGCATTTTTGAGACATAAGCACCATTGTTCCAGTTGTTAGTACAGTTTATCAAATTGGTTCTATAGATTGCACTGATGTAGAAGAATAAAATTTTAATTTAAATAAGAGTTATTTGATATTAAGCGGTAAAACGCATATTGTAATGCCACGCACAACATATCTAATGGTGAAGTTACCGCATACACAGAAGTTCCTTTGCAAAAATATCATTTAAAAGCAGGCATTGGGCTAAGCCTGAAGCTTTGGTCGAAAAGAAAGTTTTGACAACTTTAGTCGAAGATTCGACGAAAGTTATACGTAGATTAAATAGTAACTCTTTTACAATACTATGTAATACCCACGTTACAGACAAAGTTAAGAAATTGAGATCAAAAGTGAAGACAATAAATTTTAACTATTTCTAGACAAATTCGTAAAAGACACAATCAAAAACGAATATTGTATATATATTATATATATATATATATATATATATATATACATATATATAGAGAGAGAGAGAGACAGAGGTATATGTAGATAAATAGGAAGTTCTAATTCCCGAAGTCTAATGTGATCCATAAACTTACAGGAGGAAGATGTTATTCTCAGTGTTTCTGTAAAGGACATACAATACTGAGTGCTTTTTTCAAAGTTCGTACACATGCAAAAAGCAATCCACACTGTTTAATTAAATATTCTTTTTAACCCAATAGTGAAAAGATAAGAGAAAATATGTAGGTATAGAAAATATATTCATCAAGTATAGTTTGAAATTGTAATTGTCTATTTTATACGAACGGATATAAAAATTATTTATTTATTTATATATATATAACTATATATAAGCTATGGAATTCTACTATATTGACCAGACACGAAGGGGTACCCAAATATTCTCGAAATTTGGATTACACGCATAAACGGATACATGTACATTCTGTAATTCAATATGTTAAGCGGTGTTACTGTAAAGTGGAAATCTTCTTTATTGATATGCAGTTTATCATCGTTGTACCTGCTTGTGCTTACGATTTTTTAATGGTCGACTAGAGGGAACAGTCTATCTGTATCATGTTCTGTTTTAAACTTAGTAAGACTTACAGAAACACACAAAAAGTTAAAGGAAGCAGGACACTTTGCATGAAACACAAACTTACGACTGGTTTAAACGTTTTATATATAGCTGTCAGTTGTCAACATTATGCTCTTACTGATCTATTTTTCTTATATCAGTGGGCTTATTCACAAAGAGTGTAACTCCTTTACATCCAGGGTGGCTAAGGGAGGATATGGGAAGGAAACTCTTAGAGTAGCGATGCAGGAACGGATAGTCAGAACGATACCGCGGTGGGGTCCCCACCACGGAATCATTCTAACCATCTGTTCGCAAGAGCATGTACCGCTTTTATCATAAGGCAGTTTCTGACAGGAAACAACGGCGGACGAATGAGCTGACTGAGAAAGCCATCCAGCTTTAACCTTTTCAAAGAAGAAAATCATGTTAAAGGGGCGAAGATTATTACGTGTTAAAGGGAAGTGATGCTGAATTATGGGTGATGCTGAATATATTAATAAAACATGATTCCTCGTACTCTGCAATTGTATTTATCACTGTATTGCAAGAGTTTTTGGTTGCTGCATTGTTTGTCCTACAGATTATATGTTTATATATGTCATTGCTGTTTAGAGGAATATAAGTGCTAATTTTGTGCAGTAGTGTATTTAAGCACATGGACATTATTTCATGCAATATAAATTTGTTTTTAAAAAGTTAAAATTTTAAAATTTTATGTAAGTTTTTCTGGGCAGTTAAAGACCATATATTCGTCTTTTTTGCTAATATAAAGGGTTTTTAAGAAATAATAGTTTATTAACAAAACATACAGGTAAATTAAAATGTGATTAACTATAAAAGACTAGTAGAAAAGTAATAACAAAGAAAAATTGTTGACTGACCCTTTAAATATTAATATAGAGTGTTGCCTCCATGAATTTGAATAGACATATATGTAAGTGCATCCTTTTAGAGGTGTTTTGAAATACCTTTTATTTCATTTAGTTGAATATCTCCTACTCCTTTAAGAGTGCCGTTCTGAATTCATCCAGCGTTCTGGAAGCAGGAACATGGTTTTCAATCATTCTACTGAGCATATCGCATACATATTCTATTGGATCTATAGTAAATCCGGTCTACGTACTAACTATGCCATTTGCGAGATATTAGTTTCAGTTAGTAATAGATCACGATCCAAATGATATAGGGCAACGCGTTATCTTGCATGAGGAGTAAATTATTGTCTAGAAATGTCTAGACTCTTTTTTATTCATTAGATCTCAAGCTATACTCTTATGTAAATAACACATGTCCCTAGACAATTGAATTTGAATTCCGGCGTAAGCTTTCCAATTATCACGGCTAGGCTATTCGATATTCTCGAGTTCTAGTCCTGAAACGGGTTTCTATGCTACAAGATTCGCTTCAGGTAGGATAGAGACATGTTTTATGCTGTAAAATAATGATGACAGAACACAATAATAATTGATAAACTGTTGAAAATAATAGACTCAAGTAAAATCATTATGTTTTCGAATAATATCGAATTTGATTTGATTTAGTTACACAAAATTCTAATAATAAAATTCTAATTACTTCGTGTTTCTATTACAGTTCATTATAAAAATTGTCAATTAATATAATCAAAAGACAAGATCTTTATGTTACGAATAATTAATGTTGTAATCTCAAGAAACAAAATATGAAAGTTTGAAGCGCCTCAAATATCACAAAATATGAGGAGCTGACAATCTTGAAAGATCTATTTAACCGTGAAATGTATTAATTGAACTTGAAAGAAAACCTAAGAGTATACACGCCCATAGAAAGACTAAGTAAAGGTGTTTTTAACGTAAAATTGATTAAAAACGAGACAAAGAAAATGTCTGCTATTAGTAATATAATTTACTCAAGACGAAGAAAAATAAGTTTCTTCTCTTAATTTGAGATAGCGAGTATTTTAAACTATATTCTACATAAATACTAATTGAAATGCAATGAGGTTATTAAAAAAAGAATGAAAAATCCTTTATCTTAATTTAATATTCGTAGCGAAAGAATTTTTATAATATATTTTAATGTATATTTTCTGTGTACTAACACGAGTTCACAAAAAAACATTTCGTCTTGGCCATGCAATTTTTAAGTATATCCTAATTGAATACATTTTCCTCAATTATCAAATGTAAATGTCATTAGTGACATTACTTAAACACGTTTATTATTAGATGCAGCAGACTTTCAGAGATTTATATGAGTAAAGATTCACCTTAAACGTAAAAGAGAAGTCGTGACTCATTGAAGTGATTTTTTTTTAACTAATGTTAGTATACCATACCACATCGTAACGATAGATTTACCTCACCAGTAGTATTCTAAATTCGCCGGCTTAATACAGCATTGGCGGGTACATCAGTCAGCTTTGCAAGTTTATTTATCTAGAATATAAACCTTGAGTACCTATGCGTTGGAATAAAATGTTCTCGCCCTATACAAGGAATCATTTTTAATTTTCAAAATAATTATTTTTCTACATAGTCTATTTCCAACTCACACATATAAATCAGTGGTGCTCAAGTTTTTTTTTCCTCCATAAAGTATGATACAATGGATTCAAGTTCTTAAAATAGGCATCAACATTATCTCCACATTTGATTCTAATTTCGTTCCTGTCAGATTTTTTCAAATTGGAAAGTAGGAAGTTATTAGAGCCTAAGCATGGCGAGTAATGTGCGTACAAAAAAAACTCGTAATGTAAATCATTTTGCCTAATCAATAATGAATAAGGTGTATTGGACATGGTAAAAGGGGAAGTCTTTCCTGAGTGTGATTCTTTGCTTTTGATTTAGTGTTTATCTTGAGTAATAGTGCTTCACAAAATTTTTCCTGTGATGGTTTTTCTTTTGACAAATAGTACTAGATGTACCGAAAAGTCACTACCGGTTTTTCTAACAGATGTCGCCAGGCTCAAGCATGCAATATTTTTATTTGACGCATATGTTATTTTATTCTACTGCCATCAAGCTTCAAAGCCATTCATTTTATATTTTGCGAAAGTAACACTGTCATAAGTTTATACCTATTTGAAAATATCGAGTTTCGTGCTTGAAAAAGTGCATTCGCGGCACGGATTACTTTTTTATTTAATCAAAAGAAAAAAGTCGCCGAAAGTCATTGTTTGCTGATAGAAACTTGCTCCAACCATAAAAATATGTGAAACGTGGTTTTAATAATTCAAAAGTGGTGATTTCGATATGCAAGATAAAGAACGTTCTGGTAGACCGAAAAAGTTTGAAGATGCGAAACTGCTAAAGTTATTGGATGAAGATTCAACCCAAACTCAGAAACAATTGGCAAAAGCGTTAAATATGACCCAAGAAACGAGTAGCGACCGATTACAAGCAATAGGAAAAATCCAAAGAATAGGAAAATATATGCCAGATCAATTAAATAACAGGCAAATGGAAAATCGAAAAATCGTATGTGAAATGCTGCTTCAAAGGTATGATCGGAAGTCATTTCTGCATCGAATAGTGACGGGCGATGATAAATGGATATATTTCGAAAACCCTAAGCGCAAAAGATCATAGTAATCACGTGATGAAGCCGCCTATCAACTTTGGATGGTTTTGGTTGTAACACAATGCTCTGTATTTTGTGGGACAAGTGTGGCGTAGTGTATTATGAACTGTTGAAATCTGTTGAAACAGTTAATACTGACAAAAAATTATAAATTTGAACCATGCATTGATAGGAAAACGTCCAGAATGGGCCCAAAGACACGGTAAAGTGATTTTACAGCACGGTAACGCTCCATCTTATAAAATCGGTCAAGGGAGTGTTGAAAGTACTTGGATAGGACATAATATCGTACTCGCTGTACTCTCCAATTCTTGCCCCATCCGACTATCACCTTCTCGCATCAATGAGACCCGGGCTTGCTGACCAGCCAATTTTGAAGAAGTTAGAAAATGGCTCGATGAATTGTTTTGCTCTAAGCACAAACAAGTTTTTTGGAATGGCATCCTGAATTTACGTACAAGATGGGCAAGATGTACAGACACAAATGGCCAATACTTTGTAAAAATAAATTTTCCATTTTCTTGAAGTTTATGTAGTTTTTTTACGAAAAAAAGCCGATAATGGAATGATGTAATTATTTTTGCTTTTTTGGAGCGCAATCTCAAAGTAATTCATAATTTTACTAATAAAATTGAAAATAATGACATTATCTAGGACGTGTCACCACAGTTACTACTAAAAGATATAGTAGTTTGAGCGACAAGCGTGCAAAGCGATAGTTTTCTC
This sequence comes from Dermolepida albohirtum, assembly GCA_031893035.1. Classification (NCBI taxonomy): domain Eukaryota; kingdom Metazoa; phylum Arthropoda; class Insecta; order Coleoptera; family Scarabaeidae; genus Dermolepida; species Dermolepida albohirtum. The sequence goes on from JAVIWB010006358.1 coordinate 181,726, forward strand.
ACGACTGCACACGTAAATATTTTATATGATTATGTACGTTGTCGCATATACATCTGCAACTTTTTCGTTCAGAAATTGTCTACTTTGCAAACGGCGATTGATGCAGAAAAGTCTTCTTTGAATAATGGTTGTAATAAAAGTATTTCTGTTTAACTTCGCACTTTTAGAGACAATTAATAAATGAAGTAGTTATAAAAACTTTGTCAAGTTTAACATATAAGAGATAATTAGAAACAGAAAATATTCGAAACGATAGTGAAAATGATGGAAATCACTTTTAATAAAGTATCATTTTTAAACGGTATGAACGCAGTTGGGTTTTAACAGAAAAAGGACATTAATGGGTAAGATAATGAAAGCAAGTTGTTTTTACAAATGAGAAACGATTTTGTTTAAATGGCCGGGGTCAATTCCAGTGCTGTAGACACTATATATGGAGAGAATAAGAATATTGGGTAGGAAACCACAATCAACTCTGATATGGGGCGTTATTTCTTTAAGAATCTTCGCCTAAAAATTGTATGTGGGGAGCTAAAGGGGAAAAATATGCAAATGACTACTGTTTTATTATAAATATAAAAATGTTGTCTATACACTGAAACCAAAGCTAATTGTAATTAAATTCCGTACATTAAGAAATACTCTATCGAACAAGATGCAGAATCAGGTTCCGACTGCAGTAGAAATCAGAGATAGTGTACACGAAAAAAATTTTAATGGTAATATTACGAAATAGGCCATGAATATTGTACAAGGTGAAATTCATTAAAAAAAGCACTTTGTTTGTAAACGCAATAATTCGACATATTGGCTCTTAATAATGACAAGACACAAGATATATGTATGTGTAGAATGAATGTTTAATTTTGCATTATCTTTAAACATATTTATTTCCCTTACAAATATATTTCTTTCTTTGACAGAGTACCTGTAAAATGTTTACTTTTTAAATGTTTTACTGTATTGCTTTGTATTGTCATAGTACTGGACTTGCTGACTTCTGTGAGCGCGTTAATTTCATGATTAGTTTTATGACGCATAAACTCATTTCTATCAGCACATTAATATTTTAAATAGATAACAATGGATTGAAAGTTCTTGAAATTAAACATTTGCTATTTATGTACAGCTACAAGTATTATTTTTAAGGAATAATGTTGGGTCATAAATTGAAGTTCTCTGAGATATACATCTGTATGTAAACGATGTCTTTATGCCAATAATATTGATTATGTTTTTGGATTTACCTTTTTCATATACGAATATCATCGGAATTTTGCCACAACTAACAATAAGAGTGAATACAGGCAACAACAAATTAAGTTCATTTTGATCCATACTACACGATGATTTTACTTAAATATATTTCATCGAATCGGATGAAATTCTGCATTAGAGTTATTACTTATAGATTATCCTTTACATAAAAGTATATCTAGGATAGTCGTATGCAGTATGTAAATCCAGCATAATCGACCTAGTCGAAAGCTTCAACTAGGTTAATTATTATGTGAAAATTCAAGTACTGACTGGCACAAAGCCGACTTACATTTTTCAAACTCTAATATTTTGCAGGCTCAATAGCCTATACAGGACAGCGTCGGATAGAGAAGAAGGTCATTTCATAAAGTCAGTTTGAATGGAGCGCCGAAACATACAGCATCGGATTACTTCAGTTCCTAGTTATTAAGAAATTAAGTCTGTGGCAGAAATGCAAGGTTTGGTCGACATGATCAGGGACCGTTTCCGAATACCACATTGATTTCGATGAAGATAATTGAAGATAATGGTAGTGTGTTAGATGTAATGGAGATCAAAGTATAGATTGCACGTTGAAGGACTTGAAAGAAGTGAGATTTGAAGAAGTTTATTTTAAATGTCTGAGGAAATCTAATTTCATTTTTAAAAATTTGTAAACTATTCAGAAACTGAACCCCAGAAACAAGGAATTACGGCTTACTTTTCGGGGTTGTCATGATTGATTTGATAAGGGAAAGCTCTGACAGCTTGAATAATTTGTTAATTATGTCCGACAAAGCGCATTTTCATATTTCAGTGTACGTTAACAAACAGATCATGCAGTACTAGTCTCCAGTGAACCCTAAAGCTCTAAAGAAAGCCGTTGCACTCTCTCGTAGCTACGGTTTGGTGTGAATTCGATATCTTTGGAATTATATGAACATAAACTTTGTCTGAAAATGACACTGTTCCAGACTTTCTCCTATGGGAATTCTTGAAAGCTTATGTGTTCCGGAGGTGGTATTGTAAATATTTAAGAATCCAAACAAGCCATTGCTGACTCAGTTCCATCAGACGCTGTCTGGCGGTGAACTACAGAAGGGGGAGTACGGCATCTTCTAAAAGCGCTTACAAGAATGAATTGATTTAAATGAAGCCCATATTTCTGATACAATTCAACTCTGCCTCCCCTGTAAGATGAGTAGGGTGTTATATAGTTTATTTTTTGCACATTACAAACTTTTATTAATAGTCATACTAAAAAAATTTTTATTATATATATAATAATATGTTTATGCGGAATTGTTTACTGAAATTTTAGAACAAAGAAGGAAAATATAGACATATAAAAGTTAATACATTATCAGTCGTTTCAGTGGCTTAGCTCCTGGATGTTGATTTGACCGTTGCTAGTCGATACTGTTGTAGCTACACCTAATAATATATCACACATTTCAAATTGGACTCCGATCGACTTCTTTTCCTTCAAGAAAAGACAATGTGCGCGCAAGTGTCGGGTATTGTTCTATCGAACAAAGAGTTTCTGGAAATTGATGAAGGAAGGAATATGAGTTCTAATATGCATTATTCCATTGCTTTCACACTTTAGTAACTGATGTAAAGATTAGTTACTTGTACTTACATATTACTTCACAAATAGCACACATATATCGAAGTAATTTTAGAAGGTATTAATGTAAATAGATATACTTTATGGTTTTAAGAGATATATTAATTCAAAGAAAAATTCCTTGCTAGACTTTCTATACTTTAGTAATAAAGTAGATACATAGAATATATATATATATATATATATATATATATATATATATATATATATATATATGTATCAGTTTTTCGTATACCGATAAATTATTTTAAATAAACTTGAATCAATTAAAAAGTATAACGTAAAGTATTGAATACTTGCGAAAAACGATCGATATTAGAAAAGTATGTCAATGGAATTACTCAAAGACCAATAAGTGTATTTATTATATACAGCATCTATTACTCCCAAAGGGGTTTCACTCTTTTTATTTTTAAATAAATTACTCGCCTTTCCCACTCTGATACTTGGTTCTATATTTTTGGACGTTCGGACCTATTGTTTAGTCTGTAATCGATATGTGGAAACTCATTTATTTTTGAACGATCAACACCAGTGAAGTTATTAAAATTCTATGTTTTCTATTGTACATGTTAACAAAGAGATGATAGGACAATTGAAAAGTATGCTGCATATTTAAATTTCATCATACACAATTTTTCACGTTATTAGAATTCGATTAATTGTTTTCGATAAAAGTTCCTATTGAGGCGACAGAAGTGGATTTGGACATGACATGTAGAGTGATTAAAAGTCCTTTTGTACCTATTTTGATAAACGTTTAACACGCTTGGCTTTAGATAGAGATTGTGTTTAAACTGTTCCCTTCCAGCATTTATAATATCCGCTTCGTGTAGAGAATTAAATTATAATAAAGGATAGTCGGTAGAGTATAGAAATATATTTTTTAATCTACTTGTTTGGTTTCGAATGTTAGTAACATATATATTTGTTAAAACAGTCTTGTCCATTTTTACAAGTTTAGTTACATAACCAAATTTATATACTGAAATACGTGTTTATACGCAGCTTTTTAAACTATTCTGAGCATTGATAAACACAAGGCGTATTTAATTCGAATTAGATATACGAAGGAATCAGATAAAAATCTACCTAGCCATAATAGAAACAAATATTTGTGCGCTGTCTAAAAAAGTTCAACTGTGACAACATTTTTCTTTTTAATGAATCGAATTTGGCTTCAATTCATTTATTAGTTTGTGCTTTGTAAAGTGTTTGGCCACAAAAAACAAGCAATAAACAGAATTATTCTGAAACTATTGATAAATGATTGATTGCAATGTATGGAATCGAGACTCATGTCATATTTTAAAGTGATATATTAATCAAAACAATTCCAGTAGAGTCATGAATCCATTGAAGATTATCCAAGAAGTGAAGAGGTTTCGAACACAATCAATTCTGATGTTTTGAAACAATGGTTCATAAAAATCATGATTTGCTGAAATAACAAATTTCTCAAAATTATTTAGCATTTTTGGAGGCAGAATCTGACTTTCCTCTGACAGACAATAAGACTTGTTAGCATCGTTGATATTCAGAAACAGAGGAATTCTTAATACTTACAAGAATTATGATAAGGGTGTTCTGCCTCTAAAAAAAACCCTTACAAAATCTTCAGCTGGAAAATTGATAACTATCATCTTCTGCGATCGATCAGGAGTTATTCCTATTAAAACGATGCCAAACGTTACTACAATAATAGGAGTTTTCTACAGTAATAATTTAATAAAATTACGTAGTTTGCTTCCGAAGGAATGTCTGCTTCTTCATGACAATACGTGAGTTCACAAGGCATCCCAAATCCAACCCATCCTTCGCGGGAGTAATTTCATTTAGATGAACCACCCACTGTATAGTTCGGATTTAGTTTCGTCTGACTTCTTTCTCTTTAGAAATTTCAAAAAGCACCTCAGAGGAATGTCATTTTGCATGCGATAACAACTTGAAAGAGAAGAAACTTGTTTTGATTAACAGAAATGACGTTTTCCTCGCGGAAGTTAAAGCATATTGCATCTGTTCAATAATTTTGACTTTATTTTGCCTTGTAAAGATATTGGAGTAATATGGGAAGAGGTGAGTTCCTATTGTTTAGTATTGAGTTCATTATTCTTGCAGAATTTTAAGTAGGAAATATTGTGTACTATGTTGTGGTGATCGTGTTCAAACAGCCATGTTCTAATTTTTTAACGTATCGATGCGTCATTAAAAGAATATAAGTTTCATTACCTGTGACAATTTTAGAAATAATATAGGATACTTAATAATTAAACAAAAGGTAAGGTTTGTTAAATGCTTTCGCATGTGTGGACCTTCCCACTGTTCTGTTAAGTGGTGTATAACTCAGTGCAAAACAAAGAAGAAGTCTTCTATTCTGTGTATCCATCACAGGGTAGAACACGGCAATTCTTTTGAAAGTTCCTGAATTAACTAAGTTATATTTGGGATTAATTCGTTATTTCGACGATGAAATTAAAACTTTACAAAATCCCTTATTAATTTGCTTGTTACCTATTATGTTCAATAAATATGTTGAAATTCACCACTTCATCACTATAATATGATTTGTTAAACTAATGGAAAATGAGCGAACATTGTATTACGATATTATACTCTAACGAGATTTGTAAAGAAAATTAAATTCACCATCGAACAACAATATTTGAAATAATAACGAATTTTCAAGGGTATTAATATATTTTTGTAATATGCATATATGTACTGGTGGAAATTTTCAAATTAATATATAATTATGCGAAATATAGTAATAATCGAGTTACCTATAGTGTGATATGAAACTTTATACATTCTTCTAAAATTTATCTCATTTTACAAAATACTTTTCATTATAAAATCTTGTGTTAATGTATATCAAGAAGTACAAATTTAATTATATTTTACTATATATTAAATCGATTTTAATATGAATGTAAACAAACAGTCAGCTAGATGGGAATTTGAGGAGGTAATTTTGGTTGATTAATTTAATCACTGAAGATTGATATATTAATTGTCGTATTCTGTATATGTATTTGGACAACTAAGTTGTTATCATTAGCAGATAATTAAACAAAGTCGTATCTGGAAAACTACGGCAAAATGCCCGTACGAAACAAATTCCGCACATGATCTGTACCGTTGAAGGCCAAAACGCACACTGTGCACAGTGTTTGTTTTGGCCGTAGTTTTCCAGGTGCGACACTGTTTAATTATTTGCTGATGATAACAACTTAGTTGTCGAATTACGTATACAGAATACGAAAATTAATGTGGTAAGGGGTTATATATTAACCTTCAGTGATTAATTCCCTTTTAATCAATTATGTTTATTAAACATTAATATTTGACTAATTTGATTTCAAATCAATTTAATTGCATTAAGGACAATTCGAAAAATAGATTTCTCAAATTTTATAGACGTAAATAGAAGAAATATCAAGTACGATAGCTGTATTTTTTATGAGTATTTTGCCTAGCTTTACCCAGCGATCAAGCGGCTACATATAAAAGAGAAAACATGGACGATCCAAGAAAAGAAGGCATCATTATTTTGGTCGAGTAACATTTCATGAATAGTTAAAACAGGACATCATTTCTTAGTCTAGTGATACCTAGTTAAAAAAACATTATTTCTTCCCTTTCTACAAAAATTTCGATGCTCTTCACGCGTGATCTAGTATATTGTTTAAATTTTTATTTTATTAATTTAAATTTATTTGTCTTTAATTTCTGAAAATTGTAATTTGTAAACCTCTCTGATTTATTCTTATGATTTCAGATAATTTAATTGGTTTATTCTAGAATAGAAGATGATAACCCAGACTAATTTTTATCTTATACGTTTCAAAGTAATTTTTCATTCGTGGAGGTATTAACCTCAATAATTATATTGAACACTTTACACCAGTAAACGAGAAGCGGATGATGACCGTCCTGAATCAAATAGCAGGGATTTTAATAATTTTGTTACATTTTTTCATATTATACTGCAATAAAAGTTTATGGAAATAAAAATTCTTTCCTTACTTCAGTTAGTGTCATTTTTATGTATAAAAATTTTGAATTAATGTATTCGCCTTAATCGTTTCAAGTGTAGGAATATTAAACTAGTGAAAACTAGAGAAGGGATGCCAGGCCTAGTGGAACCGACGAACTTTTGAATAAAAGTCTCAATTTAAAAATATGCTGCGACAAATATATATTTTTATTGACATATGAGGGTCGCAGTAGTATGTACGTGTATTATAGTATATTTTAACAAATGTAATATATACTAGTATATATATATATATATGTAGTATATATATATATACATATATATATATATATACTACTATATATATATATATATATATATATATATATACTACTATATATATATACATATACTATATATATATATATATATACTAGTATATATTACATTTGTTAAAATATACTATAATACACGTACATACTACTGCGACCCTCATATGTCAATAAAAATATATATTTGTCGCAGCATATTTTTAAATTGAGACTTTTATTCAAAAGTTCGTCGGTTCCACTAGGCCTGGAATCCCTTCTCTAGTTTTCACTAGTTTAATATCCTACACTTGAAATGATTAAAGCGAATACATTAATAAACCAATCATATACATATATATATGATTGGTTTATTAATTCTGAAATTGCTATTTTGTTTATCTAAAATGTTTTCTTCTATTCATTCGTGGAACAAATTGCGAAATTTTTATTCTTACAAAGTGTGTGTTTAATACGTTTTCTGGTTATATGTATACATATGTACACACATTTACATTGTTATAGAACAGAATAATGTATTTTATTAGTGATCAACCCTTTCAGCAGAGTTTATGGAAACAACATTCTAACTATTCATAAGGACTTCAATTAATTGTTATTAGTAAGAACAATAGCTTTGTGATGTTTCGATAGTAATATGGGAACCGCTATTTCATTTAAAGTCCTTTGAAGTTGGATTAGACAGCCGAAAATTACTATACTTGGAATCTACGTAGACAGAAATTATACACATAGGAGTTATTGTAAAAGCAGGTGCTCTCTATGTACCCTTTGAATGGACTTTGAAGGCTATCCCTTAGTTAAATAATAATTGTAAAGATATTTGCTTAACATTTTTAATGTAAATATTGGATAATAAATTGCTTTTTTTTTAAACTGAGGCATTTTCATTTTAAGGAAAAAGTTGACATTTCTAGAAAACATATAAAAAGTTGACAGGATTATTAAAAGTAAAAATGACCTCTGGATAATTATGTACAAGGATGTTTATAAGAAAACAATCTTTTGATAATATTTAAATATATTATTTTAGTACACCTTAATTAAGAAGAGTAATTAAAATCTAGATTTTTCGGTGAGCTTAATTAAAAAAATAACTATTCTTTCTTCCTGTTTCGAAGACCAGACTACATGTACAGGGTGATTTAAGTTTCGTACCATTAATTAAAAATTCAGTCAAGTTTAATGCCTAACGGCATTGCCATCGTTGGTTTTATACAAATTCTACCATTAATTGTTCATACGACTACTTCCAAAATGCACATCTGTAGGAAATATTGAAATAAGTGTAAATCAGTGGATATGAAATTCTAATCATAAGATATTTATGGTGCTATATCTTTTGTAGAGCTGCTATTTAAAACTTTTTTGTTACACGAGGAATGAAACGCTTAAGGAATACATATTCGAACGTATTACCACGGCTATTAATATTTTATAAAAGTAATGAGTGTTTTTCTTAGAAGTGGCGATGCTTATTACAATATGTGTTATTAATATAAGACCAGACTACATGTACAGGGTGGTTTAAGTTTCGTACCATTAATTAAAAATTCAGTCAAGTTTAATGCCTAACGGCATTGCCACCGTTGATTTTATACAAATTCTACCATTAATTGTTCATACGACTACTTCCAAAATGCATATCTGTAGGAAATATTGAAATAAGTGTAAATCAGTGGATATGAAATTCTAATCATAAGATATTTATGGTGCTATATCTTTTGTAGAGCTGCTATTCAAAACTTTTTTGCTACACGAGGAATGAAATGCTTAAGGAATACATATTCGAACGTATTACCACGGATATTAATATTTTATAAAAGTAATGAGTGTTTTTCTTAGAAATGGCGATGCTTATTACAATATGTGTTCAAGATATTCTAGCAATTACAATATATTACTAACCCGTACCAAACAAAACTCCGTAAAAGAGTTGTTAATACATTTTGCAGTTGCAGTGAATATTTGAATACATAGTATTGTATAACTATTTCATTGTCTATTATTTACATATTACTGTTCAAAGTTTAAGGAATTATTACCTCCTTCTTTGTGAATGAGACAATTTATTACCTCTCTTGTTTTAATAAATAATAATAGAGATATTATTTAATAGAGAATATTTATTTGCACGTGATGGTTAGTAAATTTATTACGAGCGCGTGTTCGGCTAGCTGAAGCGCTGTAATAAATGCAAATAAAAAAAGAAAGTAATGAAATTGAATGTAACGTAAGGAGTTAATAATTAGTAAGTTTACAATGAGCATCATAAGTCCAAGATGTGCGCCAAGCTGAAAGAAAGATTATTAGTGGAACTAAAACAACAGGATTGCCCTTAAAATTTTATGCACTAAGTTAAAGTAATTTTAAAAGCTTGAGTATATTAAATAAAGATAATTAATAAGATCGAGAGCAACCAAAAAAAGAAGATAAGCGTAATGGCAAAGCTGTAATACAAATAAATCTAAAGATATTAAGCTGTTTAGTAAAATAATAAAAAAGGGTTAGATTAAAATATGCATCGGACGATACGTAAAATACTTGCGGTTTGTGTGTGTATATATCTTGGGCCAGGATGTTAAGTATATTTTGCGGTCGCAAAAGAACCACGTAGACATAACAAGCGCGGGAAAACAACTTTACGATTACGTCAAAGGAATGTGGACTCGATCATCGCAGAAGGCGGAGAGAGGCTGTTCTTTTACAAGCTGTGGCATTTTAAGGAACCCCGCGGCAAACTGGAGGGTAAGGTGTGCGTGTCATGTTTGAACGGACTAATGACACTAGAGAATAGAGCATACATATGGTAAAAATTGTGATCTTAATTTCAATATAAGTATTAAGCAAATTATCTACATAGAATAATAGACGTGTATTCTGTGTAAAAGAAAGAAAATCGGGATTGGTATTTGAATCGCGAATTGCATTTAGATGTCAATATAACTGAATTGATATCGAATATGGGTCAGTGGAAAGAATGTACCAACTTCCAGTATATTATTGGGTACCTGATTACGGTTTTTATTGCAGCTTTGACCGTTTGTACATGATTAACACAAAAGGACTCTGCATCTGAATATATACGAGGACCGGACAAATAATGACAGTATAATAATTTATGAATTTAATATCGAAATGTATTTTAAATTAAATAATTTAATTTAAAGACGATATAAGAAATTATTATATATAGAGAGTGTAATAATTAAATAAAGCACTAGGGAATAAACAAAAGACTTTATCTAAATTTCACACTATATAATATATTTACTGCAGCCAATTTTGTCTGTTAGGACATTATCAAGCTTAATAACGTTTAGAGAAAGTGTTTTACTTATTCCTTAGTGTAATAATTTCCCAAAGTAATGACTTCAAAATCAACTATATTTTATTTGTTTATGTACTGTAGTTACTTTTGAAAATTCCTACTTTTGAACATATGTCAAAAAACGTCGTTTTTTCCATAGCTGTAGAAATAATTGTTATGTTCCTCTACACATATGTAGATAATCACCAAAATTCGTATTGCTTACATTAACAAATATCCTTAGTTACTTCTGAGGCTGAAACTAATCCGTATCACACAGAGAGTTAAATATAGAAGTTATGTGCCAACATTATAGCACTTGGATGTTAATTACATGCTATTGGAACGTTCCTGCTGATCAGAAAGGTACAATTGCAATATCAGCTAAAGGGAGAAGACAAGGCTAAATAAAAAAGACCAATCGATTAGGATAATAATTTATCAGTTTATTCGAACTACTAGAAGCAAAGAATTGAAGTATTAATATTAACGAATTGAATTTGACTTTATGCTAAGATTTAGTCACATTAAGTATAACATTCCTTGCTTAAATCAGAACAGTATAATTTCAACAAGTATAAGAACAAACAAAAAAATTAATCTCAGGGGAAAATATTAAAATATTTCGATAACACATTTTATATATACATATATGGCTTTGAATACTCAAATCACATAAAGTTTGTTTGCATGGGTATTATAAAATATTACAGATGTGCCCCTTAATAAACACAGCTAAAATAGTCAGACACAATACTGACAATGTGTGTACAATAACATAATAATATCATAATAAGAAATTAGTAATAAATATGAATGTTAAACAATTATAATAATTGTATGTTATGTATACAAAATTGAATGAGTATAACAGATGTCTCATGACAAGAATAGATGTGTTAAATTATTAAATGTATCCCAGATCAATTATTTATAATAGCTTGTCAATGAACAAAATAGCTACTTCACCTATGAAATATATACGAGATTAACTAATTACAAATATAACAGCTGTTAAATAAACAAAATAATACTTATAACAGCAGTCGAATGAATAAAGTATCTATATTAAATCTATTAAATGTATTTTTTGCTAACTAATGAATATAGCATCTATTTAATTAAGTCACTATGTTAAAACAAGATTACCGTCCGTAAGATTAATTAGGAGTCTTTTACGCGCTAATGATCTTATAACATAGAATGCTTCACGCCCTATCCAACGAAGCACTTTAAAGTTGAGATACCATATCAAATTTGAGTTCTACTAGGCTGATTGCTACCTAGTTTAATTTGCTCTAGCTTTTCGTAGTTTAGTAAAATGATATCGTTTCAGATGACACAAGAAAAACTTATGCCACTCTAAGATTTCTACACGCAACGTAAAAGAAGAACAAATCCCAATTAGACACAAGTAATGCAACGACTTCATACTTTAATTAGACCGAGGGTCGATTAACCAAAATTAATCTTCTTTCGTGTAAATTAAAAACCCACAAACCAAGATGGATGTCCGACTAAACAACTAGTGTAATTTATCGGCTGTTTATACCACGTATCTCGTTAATCGATAAACGTAATCAATTTGAATTATTTTGATCCGACATAAGGTCGTAAGGAAAATTCTTTTATTTTTAAGAACAACGCCCAATCAAACATCCAATATCCATTTTACTTCAGACATATAACATACTATCTGAAATTAGGTTTACGAATAAAAGCGGAGAAGATACCATTTCTCTCGTATTTCAAACTCCCGTCGAAATGACGTAGCGGAAAAAAAAGAAACGAGAAGGAGTTAGTGAATTACAAGTTCACTATTACAACAATTAGTTATAGAAAGCTTAAAATACTTCAAATGATTTTACTGACAATACGAAAATGCAAAACGAACTCTGGGTAATTTAAAATAGGACGATAAGGAGAAAACTATCGCCTTTGCATCTCCACTTTAGACTAAATGATGAAGATAGAGTACTATGTTCTCTTAGAAAAATAATTATTGCTCCAAACAACAATGAATCGACCACTTAGCTAGAGAATTTTATAGCAAGTGGTATTAGTACATTAAAAAATAAAAAACACAGGGCCGTAATGAAATAGAAATTTATAAATCACGCAAAGTAAGTGGAAGCTAGAAAGAATATGAAAGCATCTAATTTTAATATTCACGAAAAGTATTTACACATCAATCCAACAGCGATGTACATAGAATATGAAAGAGAGATAAAGTAAACCCGTAACATAATGCCCAATATTGTGTAGTATTTGTGGAAAAAAGATAAATTTGAACGGATCAGCTAGTCTTAGCAATCAAATATGTATTAATAATTAATTGGGCGTTTGCAACTCTCGATATAAACGATGTTTATAACAAGGCTGCAGTATACAAAAACAATTGTGCAACGATGGTTTGAGAAGTTTTTTGATGGAAAAGGGTGATATAAAGGTGTGCTTTGGAATAGATCCGATAACTTGATAGATAGTAAAGTCTATACTGCTCTAATAGTAGAGAGAATTTGCCGGCAGATTACCGTACATACCAATAGTATAGTCAATCTAATAATACATTCAATAAATATAGAATAAATTTAATGTGCAGTGTTTAGTTCTCATAAACAAACAGGAATATTACTCAATACTGAGGGACTTCCACATGTCCAGATTTCTAATTTTCGGCACTACCTATCATTGGCAAAAGGGCAGACGGAACATGAAATATTGTTCTCAGAATAATTTCAGCAAATTTTATTCATTAAATCTCTCATAATTTTTATTATAGACTTATTATAAACACACAAAATTTACTAAACATGTTAACTCTCTGTTGTTTTATGTACAACTTTGTATATTAGTACTATTTAACAATATTCCCCATGTCTTTTAATTTTGATTCCTCGAGAATAAAATACAAGCATAATTACGTAAAATGTAGGTGAATTATCAATCTTCGGTGTTTTTTGCATAACCTTGTACATCCTAAAATTTAAAATTAATTTAATGCTTTAAAATAAAGAGATTTCGAAGTCTATAAAATTAGAATAAAAACTACTTTAATTTTTAACTTCAAATATTTTGATTATAATGGTTATAAACGCTTTTCGTTGTCATATAACATTTCAAATTCAGTATACCACACGAAAGATGTTTTGCTGACATTAAAATTTTAAATTACTGCATACGATGTTAATGTTACAGAGATGCGACGGTCGTTTCCGTTCTTTTTTTACGAAACTTCGTGTTTTTTCGGTCTCCTTTGTCGAGTCCCTGACCGTTGGACTTTTCAGGTCAGCACCACCCTGCTTTTAATGAATTGTTTATTTATTCGTTTTTATAAAATTATGTTGATACCTTTTATTGTTTGTTTGTTTGCATGAATAATTACCAATACTTGAATATAATAAAATAAAATATAAAAATATTTCTGAAGCTGCAACAAAGACATCGCTAGAAACGGTGAGTAAATCTATAGACAAATAACTCGGTCGTTTACAATTGTTTCACTTTAAATAAATTGTATTGAGTTGCCGGAAAAGTCATGATATATCCCTTCTGTCTTTCGTAGGTTATTTATTAATATAACAAATATCAATCAATTATATATTGCCTTTTTTTTCGCTACGTTTTTGTCATTTTTCGTTGAGTTTCATAATTTCTTGTTAAGGTTCTCTATTTTGATCGGGGGAAAACTTTGGATGGTGCTGTCCATGGTCTCATTTGAGTCAAACATTACCCCATGCAAGAAGTGGCAAATGGCATTCTGAAAGCATAAATTTCGGTGAATACGATGAGTATGATAATACATCGCGAACACGAAACAATAATTTTTGGGGTGCGATTTAACTAACGAATTATGGCTGTTTATTGCTTCTGTATTCTACTGTATTCTCTCGAGCTATGTGGGATTTGACTCGCTCAGTACCTTTATTTTGCCGTCATTAATCACAATAGGCCTCCCTGATTGAGGAGTGTGAACTGCGCGTGTTACTGATATTCTTTTAGAGAATCGTTCCCGTAAACCTTACACATCTTTTCAAAAGTTTAACAAAGGTTCGTTCCTTTAGGTAAACGAAAGTGTAAAATTGCGAAATATTCGGTCTTTCATTTTTAATATTAATAAAATTTGAAACACCCAACCCAAATGCTCAGATTTTTCCGAAATAAAATTAGAACTGTTAGCTATCATATGGCATAGTATTATGATTCGAAAATTCAAACACTTGCAAAAATAAAGAAACCCTGTCTGTTACACAAATGCGTCGTAAGTTTCCCGACAATCCAATATACAGTCTAAAAGCTTATTTTCTATACTTCAAGGATACATGTAAACCAATAGCACAGTTCTGTTCGCGTTTCAAAAAGAATATACGTCTTACAGTATTATTTTGTCCAAACTATCGATCGCTGCGCCTCGGCTCGGCTATTCAAGAAACGAATACATAATCTAGTTTATTTAATAGCCGCTAGATGTCAGGTGTCTTCTATTTTTCTTGGTAATTGTTTAAAAAGGCTACTATGCAGCAGAAATCATTTTGTGTTCTCGAGTTGGCGAAGTGCAATTCTGTGATTACAGTGCAAAGACGTTCAAGGTTGAGCTACCAAATTGATCTTCCGAATGGGTGGAACATTCGCAGATGGTATCGACAGTTTGTAGATACAGGATTTGCATGTCCTGGTCGCCCTCGTGTTTCTGAAGAAAATGTTGCACGAATTCAAACTGCTTTCCAACGTAATTCTTCAAAATCAACTCGTCGTGCCAGTCGGGAGTTACAACTGCCTACAACAACAATTTGCCGTATTTTGAGACGTCGGTTGTTTATGAAGCCGTACGAGTTACATACCTTGCGTCCTGATGACAAACGGCAACGTGTGGCATTTTGTAACAAGATTCATGAGGCTATTGACAATGATAACACTTTCGCACAACGCATCGTGTTCAGTGATGAAACGGCTTTCCATGTTAGTAGTCTGGTAAACAAACACAATGTTCAAATTTGGGGTCTACAAAACCCACATGTACGAGATTCGCCTAAAACCAATGTGTTTTGTGCGATATCCCGATCATCTGTTTACGGCCCATTCTTCTTTGATAGAAACACGGTTAACGGTCAGCATTATCTCGCTATGTTACAAAACTGTTTTTTTCCGAGGCTGCACGAAGACAACTTCATTTTTCGACAAGAAGGGGCTCCCCTCACTGGAGTCTCCAAGTGCGTGAATATCTGAATGAAACTCCGAACCGTTGGATTGGTCGTCAAGGAGCTGACGACTTAGCATATCTTAGCTGGGCTCCACGGTCCAAGATTTGACACCCTGTGACTTCTTCCTGTGAGGTTTCGTTAAAGGCAACGTTTATGTACCATCACTCCCTCAGAACTTGGAAGAGTTGAAGAACCGGATCCGTACTGCCATCACATCGGTCACGAAGAACATGCTTGCCCGAGTGTGGGAGGAATTTGAGTATCAATGTGATATTGTTCGTGTCGCTGATGGAGGACATATGGAACATCTGTAATCTGAACTTGAGAGGTTCGTAAATATGTGTGTAAAGTTTCATATTCGTATGTCTTAAAGTTTAATAAATATATGCATTCGAAGTACGTATATTCTTTTTGAAGCACCCTGTATTTCAGACAGTACTTATTCCTAGGCTAAATATATATTTTATGGTAAATGGGTAGTAGTATACTTCCTTCCAAGGACGTGCCCTGTTTCCTTGTAATATTTATTTTAATCTATCTGTGTGAAAATAAATGTGACACTTTTTTGTATTTATTGCATTAAATTTAGCCTACCATAAGTAACTATTGTCCAACTTACCCTTTCTTTATTTTTTCGCATGCTTAAATGTTTTGCTATGTCTGCGTCCTTCCAAGCCAAAATTATTGATCTTATCTAAACCACCATTAATTAAATAGAATTTTTAACGACCTATTGTAATTTTCTGGTGAGATTTTACGATCTTTTTCTGTTCCTCAGTCCCGTTTATTCTAATAATTGATCTTATCTAGGAGTTGTTATTCGTTTTTTGCTATGCTTTGTTTCCAAAAATTTTTAGTTTCATAATGTACTTGTTCTTGTCTGTGTCACATATTATTTTTTGTTTGTTTGTAATTTAAATTTGATTGGCGATGTTCTGAAAACAGTTTGAGTCCTTTTATCTACACTTAATTGCTTTCTAGTAGATATATTAACTTCAATTTAATTTTGAAGTAGTATAAAAAGTCTTTACTAATACTTCGAAGCGATACTTTAAGTTAATGCAAAAATATTTCTAGCAAAGCTGACTATAAAAGAGTAATTATTAGCACGTTACGTTCTAAAACGCGTGTGGGTGAAAACTCATAGAATTATTATGAACTCACAAAATGAGAGGTAATAGTTCGCTACTCACTTAATGAGATTTTATAAATACTGAATTTTTCCAGGAATTCTTGCAGTGTATGTTATATACTATTACATTATGTACTAATACATTCATACATACCTATATCAACAGCGCCAACTAATTAGATATTTACTGAAGTGTTTAGTTAGAGAATTTATTAATTAATAAATTCAAAAGAACGCAATACTAAAAGCAATGAAATCAACACAATGTATTTAGGAATAAAATAAGTTAACTAATTATTACGTGAGTAATTAATCAACTACGTTTTACTCATATACTAAAAGATAGGTTAATCAAATCTGATTTAAAATTTTTCAGGTAATACTATCTAATCTATGTATGTATCTATATAATTATACTAGTCTATAAGTTTTAACTATTTTTAATAATCAGAAATAAAATATATTTTTTAAAGTATATAAAGTTTTTTGTGCTTCTTTAAAATTTGGTAATATTTTTCCCGTTCATAATTGTTTTTATATATAAAATGTATTTAATTTTACATAATTAAGTAATTTAAATATCTTCAGAAATAACGGAAAAATTCAAAATTTCAAATGCATCTGTATGCAAATTTAAGCTTACATTGTTAATGCCAAAATAATAAGGCAAATCCTTTATTCGTTAACACTTCGGCTTAACAATGCGTTTAATAGAATCGTTACGATATAATATTCAACAGTAATCCTTCACCATGTTTTGATTTCGAAAACCTTGATATCGTTTTTCCATTAATTGAACGTTATGCTGAATGTTCCTAAGATACTTAGGAAACTAATTTAATGTGAATATATGAAGCAATTTCCAAGATATTGGGCAACTAGGTTTTTTTACGTGCACTTAAAAAGTTTGTATACACCACCTGGATCAAGCGGATACTTTTTATAGCTGAAGCTACTGTTTTACATACTCTATGCAATGCTTGCGACTTATCGCAATACAATTCCGTTTTAAATTTGTACAAACGCATTCTTGACTTGATGTTTTCAAATATTGATATTACTTTATCTATACCCTCCCAACTCTCTCCTACTCAGTTTTCAGTCTCCTGTAAAACTCATTACAATTTCCGTAAAGGCAACCTCAACAAACTCTACACAATGATCTTGGTCTGACTGATTGGCCTTTCCTTGACGATTTCGAAGATATTAACCTAGCATCGAAAGCCTTTTATAATGCTATTTATTAGATATTCAATAGATCTGTTCCTAAGTTTAAATCTTCCACTACATCTTCTTATCCTTGGTGATTCGCTAGGGAAATTATAGCAAATTGAAAACTAAAACAGTGCTATAACAACAAATGGAAATCTACTCGTTGCGTTCCTTACTATGAAGAATTTAAGAGAACTCGAAAATTATCCAAAAAATTAATTTCCGACCGCTACAAGATGTTCTTATCGAATATTGAGCACTTTATTAGAAATAACCTCGTAATCTTTTCTCCACTCCAAGCAGGGTGCTACTCGTATACTGGAGTTATGCGGGATGACTTAAGAGAACTTGATGATACGCAGGGTATTGTAGATTCATTCGCACAATACTTTTCTAGGGCACGTACTATCCCCTTTGCTACGTACAATCATATTAAAATTTCTATAGATCTTCCCTGTTTCTGGATCAACCTAGTTAATGAAGTAATCCCGATTCCAATTATGCATTCCTTTGCGAATAAATTTACTGCGGTAGATGATATCATTCCGAACTTCCATTCAAAAAGATCATCAAACTTGACATCTGTCTGTCCTTTCACATGGAAACGTGCAAGGATTGTTCCTGTTTTTAAGAAGGGTAATAAATCTAGTTTTTCTAATTATCGGCCTGTGGCAATCTTTTCGAAGATATATGGGCAATATTTACACAATTGCATATTCTCTAATATGTGTTCATATATTTCTCCACGTCAGCACGGTTTCTTCCCTGGGAGATCTACAGTGACTAATCTGACTTGCTCCATGCAGTTCACCTGTGAAGTTATAGACAATCATAGCCAGATCGACTGCATATACACTGACTTTTCTCGTCCTGGATAAATTATCTTGTTATGGTTTGGCACCTTGCCTCCATCAATTAACACAATCCTATCTTGAGAACAGACTTAATTATGTATTATACAACGAATTTAATTCATCAACATTTGATTCATCATCTAGGGTTCCTCAGGAGTCAAACCTTGGCCGACTATTATTTTTACTTTATATAAATGATTTATTATTGACCTTGCTTTGTCCTGCCTTGTGCTATGCCGACGACGTAAAGATTTTTATAGCTGTTTCTTCCATTGAAGTTGTCAATCGGCTTCAAGTGAGTCTAGACCTTTTTTCAGCTTGGTCTAAGTCTAATTGTCTTTGTTTGAACACAGACAAATATTTTGCCATGTGATTTACCCGCAAGTTATTTACTATTTCTTTCTCATACTTCCTAGATGGACACACTTTTATGAAAGTTGACTCCATCAAGGACCTCGGTATTTTCTTTAATTCCT
Organism: Dermolepida albohirtum; assembly: GCA_031893035.1. Lineage (NCBI taxonomy): Eukaryota > Metazoa > Arthropoda > Insecta > Coleoptera > Scarabaeidae > Dermolepida > Dermolepida albohirtum. The sequence goes on from JAVIWB010006358.1 coordinate 201,085, forward strand.
CACTCAGTTTTAATTTACGTATTGATAATATTTGTCGTTCTGCGATTAAGAGTGCTAGCTTTATAATGAGGATAACACAGTATTTTAACGATATTGACTTATCGAAATCACTGTTCTTTCAATTGGTTGTCAGTAAACTGGAATATGGATCGACTGTATGGTATCCCTTGTACAGTTCCCGGAAAAACGCAATAGAACGCGTTAAACGTCGATTTCTGAAATTCCTCGCATTAAAATCTACGGGTGTGTATCCTGAGCATGGTGTCGAATACAACGTCATGTTGGAGGACCACAATGTCCAATCACTGGAGAAACACAGATCCAGACACAGTGCTCGTTTTCTTAAAAAGCTGGTAAATGGTCGGATTAACTGTTCAGACCTCTTGACCAAACTCGCTTCTCTTCTAGAAGCACAGCCGCATTTGGCTACCGTACGCTAAGGACGAATCTCCTCTGGAAGTTATATGTTATATATTTATGTTATATGTCGCAGAACGCCAACAGACTCTATAGTGATATTTTTGTCGTTTCTTTTAATTCTTAATATTCGATTATTTTAAGTTATTATTAAGTGTTTGGTCGTAGTATTTTTATTTTTACATTAATAATTACTTTTGAAATTTATTTTTACTGTATGTACTTCATCTTATTTGTATTATAATATTTTGTCCTATAATTGAGTTCGCTTGTTGGGCAATAAATATATTATCATTATTATTATAATAACCAAGAAAGTTATAATATAACCACTTGAAGGATCTTGAACATAGTTTCAACCCAAAATGCTCAGATTTACGGTTTGCTATTTGTTACTAAAAAATCTATACACCTTAGTTCATATTGTTAATCAAGTGAGTTTAATCATTAATAATAAGACAGTTATTTGAAAACTATGTATATGTGAAATAAAACGATAACACAAACTTTAACTTATATTTATCTTAATATTTTAAATTCGCATAACTTCATATTCAAACTGATTCCGGGATGCCTTGGTGGAGAAAAAGAGGAATTCCTTGAGGTAATGAAAATTTTGAAACCAGAAGTTAGTTTGTACGGTTTTGTGTAGCGATGGTTATCAATTCGACACTGCCAGAAGGCATTGGGACACCACATCACCGATTAAAAAAAAGTTCAATTTAACACCATTGAAATGGAAAGTAGCTTTTTTCGTATTGCTTAAATATAAACTCGGAATAACAGATATTAATAAACTGAGTCTTGCTGTATAAAAAAATTAATAAGTAGTTTTAATGTACATATTTTCTTAACGGCAAAACTTAAGGTTGGCGTACTTGGCTAGCCAAAAGTTAACATTTTAAATCGTTTTGCCATAATTGCTTGAGTTCATTTCTCAATAAAAGTGTTGCACTTCCACAAGCCAATTTAGGCTAACGACAAAATTTATTACACTTGAACTAGGAATGTACCTGTGTGTGTATAATAAACAAAAAACTAAGAATAAATGTCTGCCACTAAGAAAGAATACAAATATTTTTCTTTGAAGAAAAAATTAAACTAAATACATATATTGTAATGAAGAATATGCAGCACGTACTAGGTGTAAATCTAGCATCGCTCCACACATTTTGTACCTTCACATATTGTATTCTTACCTCGGATTAGATAGCACTTATTTACAAATTTTAATTTTTTCGAATAATCGGAACTAAAAAAGCTTCTTCAAGTTATTCTATGCTAATATCAAATTTGCTAAAGTTTATTACCAATACGTAACAAATTTCCCATTTATATTAGTGATACGGCCTCTTAATAAGGCATGTGAAACGATTAAATTCAACCTGAATTTAACAATTTGTTATTTCAAATCACTTAGCAAAAAAGCAATTAATTTCAAAGTCTTTTCAACTCTATGAATTTTTGGTGAGATGAACAGTGTTGAAATTTGCACATTAAATACTATTCCTTCAAAAGCTTATTAGCAACAGATATTCATAAAGAGATAAAGCCTGATTGAAAAATCGGCACCTTTACTTACCACTGTTGCCAAATGGATTCGTGAATTCAAATGTACAACCGTTACTATACTGGAAATTGTTGGTAAAGTGTGTGCTATTGTATTAAAAGATCATGGCTTATCAATATCTGAGATGGTCGAAGCTGGAAAACCTCTAAAGGTGGTGCAATATATAATTTAAATGAAAAATTTGCTATTAAGCAAATAATTAATAAAAAGCGTCCTAGCTTAACCAAAAAAAAAAATAATTTTCAACGAAGATAATGCACGATTTTGTTTCAATGGAAAAAATTAATGAATTACATTTCAACTTGTTACTGTACCCGATTCATTTGTCGGATTTAGCACTATTGAATACCTTCTTCTTCGCCTAAAAAATATTTTGCAGATGAGAAATTTTTGACAGGCAGCTTTAAAGCTGTTGTAGAGCTTATTTTAAGAAACTTTAATATCTGAATTTTATCAATACAAGACCTTGGATTATCGCTATTCTAAATATATCGAGGTAGTAAGAAATTATATTTAGAAATAAACGCAATTTCAAACCGCAAAGTTCTTTTCTTTATTCTCATTCCACGCTCTGGCAGGAATGCAACTTTTCGACAAGAAGTAAATGTCTTTACTTATCGCTGCTTATCTTTGTGTAATCTTTTATGTTTTATTTGGTCAATTCCAGCAACTTTTAATCATTGGACTAGATATATGGTATTAGAGGAGAATTATTTCGTATTAGACACAAACGTAAATCAGGTTTATAATCGGCATTCAAGAAATCCACTCAAAATTGTGCGTAAGACGGTTTTTTTCTTTTTAGACCAATATAAATGGACCAACAGCACATTATCGTATGCAGCAGAAAACTTAGTTTACCATCAGACTCATCGCTAATAATTTCTAGGTAAAACTAGACAAGCGCGGGTGTCTTAGCTAATTGGGTTAATTTTTCTAAAATACTTCATTATTATATTGGTACAAAGGGTACTAGGGAAGTTTTGCAATACAGCTTTGTTTATTTAATTTTTTTAAAGTAATTTCCTCTAGACTCAATACATCCCTCCATCCTCCAAAACCAATCTTTAAACCAGTTCCGCCAAGTTTCAGTAGGGAGTAAAGCGCACTCGTTGTCCCAAGCCCGCAACAGGTCCTCATCACTGCAAAACCGCCTCCATTTTAGCTTCATTTTCATATGCGGAAACAGTGCAAAGTCGCAGAGAGTAAGATCTGCACTGTAGGGAGGGTGCTCGAGAAGTTTCAATCCTGTCGTGGTCAAATATTCGGTGCAGGCTTTGGCGCGGTAAGCTGAAGCGTTATCGTGATGGAGGAACCAGATGTCCATCCTTGATTTTGGTCGCAGGTTCTTCATAGATCCAATGACTTTAAGCAGGCACTGTTCAGTATACCTGCAGTCAGGGCTGCAAGGGCGTACGCGACCACGTCGGCGGAGGCCGCGGCAACAATCGCGGGATTGTTGCCCGCGGATATACGAGCAAGAGAACTCGCCAGAAGAAGAGACGCGGTTAGACTGGACAGGCAGAAATTCGAACATTGTACAGGATTGGACATTGACCCAGAGGATGTTGAGAGCAGCAAACTAATAGCAACGGAGATACATCCTGCGGAAATGGGCACGGTCGATTTCTCGCGGGACGAGGATGTGCGGGAGAAGACGAGAATAAGTATCTATACCGATGGATCAAGGAGCGAAGAAGGCACGGGTGCGGCGTTCGTTGTATATGCGGGCGACGAAGAGATTCAGAATAAAAAAATCAAGCTAGCCGATATTTGCGACAATTACCAGGCGGAACTGGTAGCCATAAACGCAGCATTAAATATTGCAAGGAAATGAAAATAGGGCAGGCAACATTGTTTACGGACAGCCTGTCACTCACGGAATTGTTGTTAGAGACATGGAAGATGATACGAGATGGGAACGTGCAGACGGTAAAGAACGCGATAGCGCGGAAGTGCGAAAACGAATGGCAACGAAGATGGGAGGACGCAGAGAACAGACGCTGGACCAAGAGATTTATAGGCAGCGTTGAGAAGTTTAAAGAAATGAAGGTCGCCTTGTCATACCAAGAAGTGCAGCTGATAACCGAGCACGGGAATTTCAAAGCGTACCTGCACAAGATCGGAAAGAGAGACGACCCAAATTGTCATTGTGGTGCGATCGATACGGCGAAACACGTTCTCTTCGAGTGCCCAGACACCGAAGACTGGCGCGAAGTCACAGCGAGGGCCGCTACTGTGACCGGTCACAGGTGGCCGCTTCGTGTCGAAGACATAAAGGACGAGGAACAAGAAGGATGGTGGCGATTTTTCAGCATTGCGGCTGAAAAACTTCAGCGGCTTAAGCATGACCACCGTTAGAAGGAAAAAAAAGGGATAGTGAGTTCGAGAACGCGGGGTGGGCGAACGAACTTATCTTGTAAGGCGTCACGGGTGGTTCTCCGAAAGTAAGGATCGAAACGTTCGTACATGAATAGACATCACGAGCGCGCCAGCACATAATACACACAGAGGCGCGCCCGCACTTACACTAAAACACGGGAATGCAAACAATACACACCTACACGCTTGCTCGCACGGATACAAAGCCACAATTGCTGGAAGGATTAGAACGACGACCACGGCGGAAGTTACATAGAGGATTCGGCATTCTAACTGGAGCGCGATGGCGGCGATCCCACAGTATGAGCACATCAGCACACACTATACACAGAAAGGCGTGCTTGCAATCACACCAACACTCACGGGCACGCAAGTCATGAGGACGACCACGATGACCAACCATGGCCAAAGTGGAATAAGTTAAGTATAATTCTTTTTTATCTTTGGGTGAGCACAAATGAATGCGAGAGATGTCCACACACACACGAGCGCGCACACACATCAACAATAAGGATACACATGGCACACACATGAGTACGAGCGACACACTAACACGCTCAAACACTTGCGCGACGTATACAAGGTGAGCATTTGTAGATCTACGGAATAAAAGTCCGAATGAACGTATTGAGTGGAGAAGCTACCGGCTTCTCTGTTGTTACAGGGGCCCATAATCGCAAAAGGAGGAGAGGCGGCGGAGAGATTCCATCGGGAAAAGGAATGCCAAGACTGTAGAGCGGAGACAAGACGACGGTGAAGAACGATCCATCGGCCTCTCGACCTGAAGGGATGTGTATGATAGAATATTGGACATTTTAGGGAATGAGATTTATAAGTAGCGGACACATGTCGGCACATCGTAGTAGTACAGCTAAGTCTCGTCACCTGTCACGATGTTGTTCACATACCGTCGTGTCAACAAAGTTTCTTCACGTGCAAATGATCATGCAGAATCGAACAAATTGCTGGTGCATTTACTTCTGAAGTAGCCCCTATCTGTTGGTAGGTCACTCGCTTGTCCTCGCCAAGCATTTTCCTCACAGTAGTAACATTTTCTTCCGTGACTGATGTTCGTGGCCTTCCCGGCCTCTCAGCATTCTCCACAGTTAAATTTTCCCTTTGGAATTCTCTATACCACCTGAATATCGTTGTGCGATGTGGACAAACATCACCTAGTGCAAGAGTCATTTCTTCGAAGCACTGGTCTATATTTAAACCACGCATGAAATTATAACGCAAAACTGCCCTTATCTCATTTCGTGACCATGATGCCATCGCAAGCACTTTACACTCTCACTGCTAATGAATAACTGAGCCCACTAACATGGCGCGACGGCTACTATGCACGTATGCAGTAATATCTCTCAACATGCAGCAACAAGCAGCTTCCTACGATTCGTTGTTGCGTCATATTGCATAACTTTCCTAGTACCATTCGTATCTAGCTAGTTTAGTGGTCTAGTGAATTCAAAAGCATTACCGATTTGGTATTTACTGAGAATGACGATTTTATTATTATCTGTATGCGTTAAGTTTTACTCTTGTAAAATTAGTTATGTAGCTAGTTTCCAAAATTTTCCCTAATATGTTTTCTATTATATTATGTATGTCATGGATTTATGTTTTAAATTTCCATACAATTTTTATTATTATACAAAATATTAATTAGTAGGTATCTTAATTTCCAAATTTTCGTTTTCAGTAGTTACAAATCGCAAATATTTAACATATTTCAAAAAATAACTTTGTTATCTTACATTGTCAATGAATGGATAATCGCTTTTGAAATTTTCATTGTGAATTGTTCATACATACAAAATTAATCTAAATGACGTTGTTACAATAATCATGAATAATCAATTAGTTAAAAATTATTCACTTACCTTTTTATCACTTCCATTAATTATTTCAAATATCTAAAACGCTAAATTAATGTGAGATGTATCTATATTATTAGGAAGAAGAGAAAATCTTTGACAGCGTCTATTATTGATAACTTCCTGTGAGTATCGTAAACTAGATATTTTTTGATTGACTTAATCGCCATACGCAAGCCAACGAAGTACATATTTTCAATTGACGTTTATTGACATTCATATCTGAAACCTTAGGTTATATCATATAATTTACGGTTATTTTCCACTTACAATTTGTATTTATTTTTACATTTACAAGTGTAAGGATTAGTAAAGTGATAATGAGCTCTTAATACAATAAATATATTCGGTTTGCATAAAAGCAATTAGAAATTCGTAGGTTAATTATAATTAATAGGTTACACGTAGGTGGTATTAATTGGACTATATGTACATTAGCTAGCTGTTATCTACACGTATCTATTTTGTACTCATTTAGCAATAATTAGATAACGAACCTACACGTGGGTGCAGTCACTAACGTTTTAAGGTAATGTGTTATTTATATAAATTTAGTGTAGAAAAATTTCTAAAAATTTCGTGTTTAGTACATTTTTTTTGCGGTGGGTACTCAACTAGGTCATAAGTCTTTTCAGATTGCCACTACCATGCGTATTTGGAATTTGTATAATGTTCCATGGCTTTGTTACTAACCTCTCCTTGCCATAAGATGGGAAACAGTTCTTCCTCAACACTGAATGGTGTCGGGAAAGATACCGACCACCTTCAAGACGGAAAACGATTTTAAAAATAGCATTGCTCGGAAGGAGGTTCGAACTGCATACTGCTTTAGATAAATTAGATAAATATAGGCTACGCCTACATTACTAATTATAGTAAAGCCGTTTATTCCAGATGTCTTATGAGAGATGATATTCGACGTATACAAATACTGCAAAATTCGTGCATGAAATTGATTCATGGAAATAGAAGTAAGTGCGTTTTACAAGTATTGAATATAATATGGTTCTTAACACCGTTCTTCTGTATAGGAAGATAATTACCAATTAGTTTCGATCTAATTTGGTGAATTTAATATTGCATACGTTATATAAAAAGCTCTTACCTTTAATAAACGAAGAAATACTTAGCGCAATTAATAAGTTTTTTAATTAGACGAAAATAGGAAAGTATGTAATAAAATACTAATTGTGAACTTTTATATAATTTATTTGGTTACGTTTTTCAGCAGTATTAAACAGAAATAAAATTCTACATTGTTATATTTTTATAAGTATCTATGCACGTACACCAAAGTACCTCAATAATAGTACCGTTATAATTAATTCATAAAATAACTAATTTTCATTAAGCTGTACAGTATATAAGTACATACTAATTTATTCTTTATAATATATTATATACAAATAGATACATAAAAATCTTACATAAACAAGAAATCGAAAATATATATGCCGTCCTTAAATAAAATATATTCTTTGTAATTATGGCACAGTTTCAAATTTGTGCAATAGTACATATCTACATACATATGTTGTGAATGTAAGTACAAATTAAGTAAAAATAAAAAGTAAAAACCTATTTAAGTTTGTTCCGAAATATAGCGGAGGTGACCAAACAAAGTTTAATATACATAAAACTAAGAAATATTAGTATAACCTGTAATAAAGGAAAAACATTTTAAAACGTAGAATTTTTATTTTTAAAGCTTGCTCTTTGCGATTGACACCAATAGCCTACAAGTATTAAGATTAAAATGTCAAGCTCAGTAAAGCGCATGATCGAAGCATAACTTTTGGGAGTTGTTTCAATGACTATAATACATTTCTCGACATTTCAAAACGCATAGTTAAGCGTTTAGCAAATTAACCAAAATTTTAAAAAAGTTAGCTTTCGCGTTGCTTTTGGTTCAAGGTTTCAAAGCCAATTTATATTTAACTAGTATGGGTAATTTTTAAACTATACAGACATCATTTATATATTAGGTACGCAACTAAGTTCTCGCTGTTTTTCAAGAAATGGCTCCAGAAGTAAGTGCTGGTCGATTGTGACATAACCAAAACGTCATGAACCAAGCTTAGACATATGGTAAACAAACCGCTTTGACACATTAGTGATTTTGTTTTTGCGTCCTATACTTTTGGTTGTGTGAAAATGTCTGATTTTGTGCCAAATAATCGTTATTTGCGGGAAGTGTTGCTTTTCTTCTTTCATTCGAAGAAAACGGCGGTTGAAGCGCATCGAGAACTTCAAAAAGTTTACGGAGATGCTGCACTAAGTGAAACAACGTGCTGTGATTGGTTCCGTTGCTTCAAAGACGGTGATTTCGATGTTGACGACCGTTCGCGTGAAGGAAGACCAAAAACCTTCGAACACGCTGACTTGGAGGCATTACTCGATGAGGATCCGCGCCAAACGCAAAAAGAGCTTGCATCAGCATTAGGAGTTACCCACCATGCCATTTCCCAGCGATTGCATGCGTTAGGAATGTTCAAAAACAAGGAACTTGGGTTTCTTATGATTTGAAGCCAAGAAACGTTGAGCGTCGTTTTTTCGCCTGTGAACAGCTTCTCCAGCGGCAAAAAAGAAAGGGTTTTCTTCATCGTGCCGTTACGGGTGATGAAAAATGGATTCATTACAGCAACCCAAAGAGAACAAAATCATGGGGACTACCCGGTCATGCCTCTACGTTGTCGGTTCGGCCGAATATTCACGCTTCGAAGGTTTTGCTGTGTATTTGGTGGGACCAGGACGGTGCTATTTATTATGAGCTGTTGAAACCGAACGAAACAATCACTGGAAAACGGTATCAAACTCAATTGATGCTATTGAGCCGACGACTGGGCGAAAAGCGGCGACAATACGAGCAGAGGCACGAAAAAGTGCTTCTAAAGCATGACAACGCTTATAATAGCCAAATTCTATTTTGATAAAACCGATATTAGAGTCTATTATTAGGTGCGAAACTAAGTTCTCGTTGTTTTTCAAGAGATGGCTCCAGTAGTAAGTACTGGTCGATTGTAACATAACCAAAACGTCATGAAGCAAGCTTAGACATATGATAAACAAACCGCTTTGACACCTTAGGGATTTTGTTTTTGCGTCATATACTTTTGGTTGTGTGAAAATGTCTGATTTTGTGCCAAATAATCGTCATTTGCAGGAAGTGTTGCTTTTCTTCTTTCATCCGAAGAAAACGGCGACTGAAGCACATCGAGAACTCCAAAAATTTTACGGAGATGCTGCTGTAAGTGAAACAACGTGCCGTGATTGGTTCCGTCGCTTCAAAGACGGTGATTTCGATGTTGACGACCGTTCGCGTGAAGGAAGACCAAAAACCTTCAAAGACCCTGAATTGGAGGCATTGCTAGATGAGGATCCGTGCCAAACGCAAAAAGAGCTTGCTTCAGCATTATGAGTTACCCGGAAAGCCATTTCCCAGCGATTTCATGCGTTGGGAATGATTCAAAAACAAGAAACTTGAGGTCCTTATGATTTGAAGCCAAGAGACGGTGAGCGTAGTTTTTTCGCCTATGAACAACTGCTCCAGCGGCAGAAGAGGAAGAGTTTTCTTCATCGCATCGTTACGTGTGATGAAAAATGGATTCATTACAGCAACCCAAAGAGAACAAAATCATGGGGACTACCCGGTCATGCCTCTACGTCGTCGGTTCGGCCGAATATTGACGCTGCGAAGGTTTTGCTGTGTATTTGGTGGGACCAGGGCGGTGTTATTTATTATGAGCTGTTGACACCGAACGAAACCATCACTGGGGAACGGTATCGAACTCAATTGATGCGATTGAGCCGAGCACTGCGCGAAAAGCGGCCACAATACGAGCAGAGGCACGACAAAAGTGATTCTACAGCATGACAACGCTCGTCCTCACGTTGCCAAACTCGTTAAAACCTACTTAGAAACGCTCAAATGGGAGGTCCTACCCCACCCGCCATATTCCCCAGATATTGCGCCGTCCGATTATTACTTGTTCCGTTCGATGGCACATGGTCTGGCTATTCATCAGTTCCGCTCATATGAGGACATCTCAAAATGGCTTGATTCGTGGATAGCTTCAAAAGACGAACACTTCTACCTTGACGGTACTCGAGCTCTGCCAGAAAGATGGGAAAAGTTGTCGCTAGCGATGGGCAATATTTTGAATGATTCATTTGTAAACATTTTTTTACAATAAAGTTCCATTTTCATCAAGAAACCAGCGATAACTTAGTTGCACACCTAATACTTTAAAATTGTAGGCGATTTCAAAATCAATGCATTAATTTCTAGCGCAACAACTTTGTCTAGAACATCATCTTATTTGGTGACATCATAATAAAGTACTTAAATACTATTCATTGATTGCATAGAGTCACACGCATTTACACAATATAGCAAAACAACAACGAACACGAACTGATCTAATCGTTCATCGTTGTGAATATGTTCAATCGTCGATGCGAATATGCTCGATTTTAAACGTGTGATCGCAAACGGCAAGCCTTATTGTCAATATTTCAGCGAGTTGCTTCAAATATATTTCTTAGTAACAGTAAATGCAAAAAACTGTAGCTCTGATACAAGAGAATAAATTCGTGCAATTTAAAATGCAAGGTTGTATTAAACTGCTTCTTTTTAGAGCAAATCGAAACCTAAAGTTATTAAATTTATAATACAACAAGTATACTAAGTCTTTGGCTCACATTTTTCATTTGCGGACTTCTGCATTTATTGACACAATTTCGTTGTTAATATTGTTCACTTAATTCTTTCGAATAGGTCATTTTGTAAAATTTAACTAAGTGCTCGATTAAAGGATCTGTGCCAAAATGTTATTAATTAATTTACTAACTTTTCCAAAAATTTTTGTTAAGCAACACTTGGTAGAACAATACTCGTATATGAATTATGTATATAATATTGTATAATAATCTCCAGTTTTGATATACCTTTTAGTATAATATAACATAGTATAAAATTAATACCCTTTTCGGTATATTTCAATTCAAAGTATTATTTTTTGATATCTTTTGATAAATAAGGGGAAATTTTTTCATATTATAAACTTTTACTAAAAATAATAAAGTCCACCTATCTTAATCTGATATTCTCTAACAATTTATAATAATTAGAATTAAAGAAATTAACCTGCAATTTTCATATTAATAAAAGAATTAAAGTATATGAGGTATCGTCAATTAGTAAACACTATAAGGCTAAATATCAGTTATTATTTACGATAATCATCTATTATTCGGTTAAACACAAGAAACAATTATCATTTTCTATATTTTCAACAGCTTTTTACAAAATTCGAAGTATCATCTTTCTCTTTGGCAGAGCTTTCGTGCATTACAGGAAAACAGACGATCCTGAGATTATTTCCTTATTAAGTAAGTATATGTTTATAAAAGGGAATTGGTCATTTCTGTAATTTAGACGCATTGGTCAGCTGGTGCTGATATACTGCCGACTTGAACCATCACGGTGGAAGAAACTCTTCTGGCCGCTATCCACTGAGATGCTCGCCGACCGATTTTTCCTAGTCATACCTTATCTTCTCCTCCGTTTGGAAATGAAGATCTTACAAACTAGAAATAAAGAATAATTTCCTATGAATTTTTCAAAGAAAATCTATCATTGCCTAAAAGCTATTTTATGTGTTTTAAAAGTCGAGAGTGCCATATTTTTGGTAACATGTAAGATTTTTTCTTTTGTTTTAGATTGCACGTTTTTCTAATTCAAGGTATAAACTTATTTTAATCATAAGAAAACATAAAAATCCAATATTTTTATCAGTAACGATGATAATGAAGTGATTGTGCTTTGAAGATTATCCAATAACAATATCTTATATTACAACAACTTCCAAAGTGGATTATAATACAATATAAATGAAATTCCTTGACAAGAAATCAGTACGTATTAATGTCTTATAGTCTTATGTGTAATTTGTATTTAAGTTGAAACAATTGGTATTAGATTAGAAACAGAAAAAAAGTTGAAAGGTTAGAAAGAGACTTGAATTGAATTGATCGAATACATACTTGAAAATTGTTTGTAAATTTTAAGTGAAAGAAGATAGAGCGAAAGACTCTGACCGACATACATGGATGTCATAGGATCTGCCAACTGACATTCATTAATGTGTATTCAACAAGTCTTTATACGAGTTTAAAGTAAAAATATGTTGTACATTTGTTAAAATGGTATAAGGTTCGTTCTATAATGTTTAACACCTAATACAAAACTGTGATAAAATCAACTATTAGCAATAATAGTCCTTCATATGCGTCAAAAAAGCTGGATTAAATGACACTTTAGGCTGTGCCTCAGTCGTCTTCCTCTAGTTCAGAGCAGAAACCATTATATTTGTATAAAAACAAATGCAGAGCGAACTCGCTTACTTTAATTAAGCCTTAGTGGAAAATCAACAGAACGGGTTCCTAAATTGTTTTTAAAGATGAACAGTGCTTTTTCGAATTAGTTTCCTCGATATCTGAAAATTATTAACATAAAGTGGAAGAAAAATTAACAAACCCATAAAGGCATTATAAGAATAAAATTAATTAAAATATGTATAATGGGTTTTAGGATTTAAACAAAAAACAATTTTTTAAAAAATAAATTCATTGCATTCGCAATGCGCAATTAAAAATTTACCTTCGCTTTAGTTCTCCCCTAGAATTCGAATGGAAATACTTTTGTATTTACATACATAGAACTATTTTATTCACATACTACAATGATCACTTTGGTCTGCTTTCTAAGTGACCGACTGTAATAGTCTGCTATCCCAATATATTTGTAAATCAGAATTTTTCGTACTGTATTTTTTTAACAATTTCGGATTATAAAATGAAACCAAAACAAAGTGATAAATTCAATCAATAGTCTACAATATTGTAGTTGGTAGGTATGGTCATTAGTAATTTTTTTTAGTAATTATCTTTATATTTCTTAAGAAATTAGGGAGTAATATTGTAGCACAATAGACACGTATTCTATTTCCTTCTGTACTAACTTTTTACTCCTCCTGTTGAAGGCTACCCTGTTCCTAATGTGAAGTTAGTCGCTTCTGTTTGACCTAACTGATTTTTCTAGACCGACTACCAGGGAGCCGGTATATTTGGCATAACCTTGGTAAATACAAAAAAGAGGTGTGGCAATTTAAAAATAACATACACGCCCAGAGATATGTGTTATAGCTCTTTGGCAGGGGTTTCAGATTTAACATTGAAGGATTTATAAATAGAGTTCTTTTAAATGTTAATTCACACGATATATGCTCCTTTAAATTTAAATAAAGGACCTGTTGATTAGTCATCAACATTTTGCTAGAGTACGCCAGACATAACACAATCAAGAGACTTGGATATGTTTTTTCTTAGGAGATGATAAATTGTTTGAATATCTATACAAGCGCCCGCTTATAGATAAATATCCTAAAACAATTCTATGCTGATAATATTGCAATAACTAAGGAAGGAAAAGTTTGTCATATCTTTAATAAAATAGTTGATGGCTTGAATGACAAAATATAATTAATATTAAGTACATTAAAATTTACACTAGAACATTGTCTTCATTTGTCTTCATTGAAGAGGTTAGAGAATAGGTGACATGCGTCCTAAGCACGTTCCTTATTCAAGCATTAGGCATCCGCAGTGGTAATTTGACTCGTCATGCGTCGTATCTACATATGTATTGTGGGATAAGTTCTTCTACTGTATTTTCCTCCATCTGAATACTTTCATTTCTATTCGAAAAATGGAAGTGTGTGTAGTTTCTGTTCTCAGCAAAAACCATATAATACAGCTATGTCTAATTAAAAAACTGGGATCAAACTGGAACGATTTGACGAATGCCATTCTTACAGTGATGAATAGTCAAAATTCGTTATATGTTAGATTAAAGTTTTCTAAAATTCTATTGATTTTGTAGGCAAAACCGTACGATAAATAAAAATAAATAAAACTAGAAATTTAGAGCTGACAAATCGCTGGTGTAAATCTCGATTTCATTCATTAAACAGTATTCTTACAAATAGATATAAGATGTACAAATTTATCTGAAAGATCGTTATATATCGTCGTGATATATACACAACAATTATATGTAGCAATAATATGAATTATGTTGTATGGCTATAAATTTTAAATTGTTTATGAACGTTTTAAATACTTTAAAATTTTTAATATATATTTTCAATTAAGATTACAAATAATGCATTTTCAAATTGTTTTTCTAATTCGACTTATACTAGGGAATTACATTATATGAGCTAAACATGGGAATTACTTACCGACACTGTAGTAACCGTACATGAGTTTGCCCTTGTCCTGAAAGCGAGGGCCGACCATTTTCTTTTTACTTGGGCAATAATCTGAAATATACAAAAACTCGTCATGCATTATAAAAAATAAAAGTTATAGAACGTAGACGACAACCGCGACTAAAGTTTTGATGCCGTTGTTCGGTATTCAGGAAAGTTGAACAAGAAGAAATACCGAAACACTAAAACACTTTTTTACATTTTTTTTATTGTAAATTCATACGAATAATATTTATTGAAAGAAAAGTACGACAATAAAAGAGATACGGTTTTTGTCGCGTAAGTTTGTTGTTTTCAGCACAAAAGTTATAACTCAATATAAGAGAAGAAGTAATAATGTTCCTTTATTATTGACATATTAATGATTACGCTTCACTTATAGTCTTCATTATTTGTAATTCGTTTACCAAGTAAATATCAAGTGGTTATATTCAAGGTATAATTTAGGAAAACAAAGCACTACTACCCATTAATCACAGCTAAATGTAATAAAATGGTGTGACGTCGATTCCATGTTCTAGACTCTGGATAACAATTGTACTTAACACATTAAGTTATAAAATAGAGTAGTATAATGATACTTAATGTAATGCAACACATGTATACAATAACGATGGTATTGAGGGAGGACAAACTACAGTAATCACGTTTACTTGTGTAAATTGATTTTTTCAAGTAGAGATAATAGAGTTAATATAATTGTTGATTTTATTTAGAATTGAGGAAATTGGTTCAAAACTAGTTCTTTTAGTTATTTTTACAAAAGTTATAATACCATCATTTGAACAAAAAAATTTTATTGTACAATTAATGAATATTTTCATTGTCACGTTTTCTAATTTAGAAAATTTTTATATAAATTAATTTGAAAATTATTAAATATTATTACGATTTTAGCCATAAAATACTATTACTAATTTTGGTAGAAAATCTACAAACATTTGTTTTAGTAGTCAAGTGTAATACGAACACTTGACTATTTCTTCTATTAATTCTAAAGAAGAGTCTGTGCCTTCGTAATGTTCTTTTATGTCTGCGTAATGTTTAAAATCATCAGTTTTCTAAATCTCAAACAATAATCTACTAATATAAGCAAATTACATTTACTTAAATACGATTTTTGTATAACCAAAACACCTTGAGGGAAATATATTGTGCGCATCCATCTTTTTAAGTTAACAATCTCAATGAAGCCGGAGAATGTACACCTTCATGATTACATACAGAGAATGGAGAACAATATAAAATAAAACTCTTCTTATTTATGGAAATTTTGGAATAATGCCTTACTCAACGAGAATACTTGGAAAGCTTGTTTGTCTGACAAAAAGCCTAGTATCCTAAATGGTATAGTTAATGGGTTGCACGACACCATTGTTTTTAATAATAACTGCTCTTTGACTTCTGTTTGTACAATTAAATCTGATTACTAATACATTATCAATTAAAACTACAGCTGGAGATGATCTAATTTCTAGTTTCATTATTTGAAAATATCATTCATTGTCGAATGTGCAACAAAATTTGCTGTCTCCTGACAGTTGGAAACGTACTGGTATTTGTCCGGTTCACATGAAGAAATCCGGCAGTTGTATTATCCAATGATGGTTCTATTTTGATTTTATCTAAGATTTTCGTATTAGTTATATATTCTAGTGTTTATAAAAATGTATGTATGTGTTTTTTTCTACAGTTACTAATCTTGCCCGCTTTTTTCAATATGCTTGTGAAATTTTGGACATACGGTGCCATATCATGTACTTTTTAATTTCCATTTCGTTTTTCAACAAATACATTTATTTGGTTACATATAAACTCCTATGTCAATTAAAGGTTATTCCCCGTAAATAGACTCTAGGTCAGCTTTAATTTACTCATTTATTTTTCTTTAAAAATAAGAATTTAATCACTAATCGGTACTCCATTTTTTCCATGTTTTGAGAGAAGCTTAAAATAGATCACTTTCTATTCAAACAACGAGGGTCCTTACGGTCGGAATGAGTTTGAAGGTAGTATTTTGAAGAAGTTCTAAATTGAAAAACACAAAATTTTTTTATTAGTGCTGCACTCTTCCGTTAGGATCACTAATACTGATCAATTGTTATAGAATGAGTGAACTTACGAATTTATACATTATGTTTGATGCTGTCTTACACTTACAAGTCATATTACAATCATATGTAAGTCTGTAATCATTAGGTTTTCTTAATTTCCAACTATTATGTATTTGTAAGAAGTTAGTTGGAATACGAAGCCTTAATATGGTATTCATATTATATCCATCAAAAACTTAGTTCTGAGAAGGGCGCAGAAGCATTTCCTGAAATATCTCTCTTTTAAAATCAACAGTGTATATCTTAATAATACTTAGTTACATCATTCACTACAATCGTTGGCTAAACGCCTATAAAATCCTTTATCAAAATTCTAAATAATAATAAGTTGTATGCATGTTTTCTCTCTCAAGTGGATTCAGACGTGTCTTTTGGAAGTGTACAATAATAATATTATAGTAATATACTATTACCAAAATAGCGAATCAAAATACAGAGCAAAAATACATAACTACATAGTACATACAAAAAAGAATAATTTACAAAAGTAAATGAAATTTTGGCAAAAAAGAAATAAATAAAAATCACAGAAATGTAATAAAAATAATTGAAAATTATAAATTGTCACTATCTACAAAAATATCATTACAGATGTTATGCACATTGCTGGATATATAAAATAGAAAAGCTTTCCAAAGCAGATTTAACCTCGGCGTAGAATACTTGAACGTGGCCGCACTTCTAGAGGAGGAGCGCGGAACAGATAAATTTAATTTTGCCAGAAAGTCTGAATAGTCAATTCGACCACTCACCAACTTATAAGGAAAACGAGTGCTAAGTAAGGATCTGCATTTCTCTAGTGATTAGACATTGTGCACCTCTAACAAAAAATTGTAGTCGATACCACGCTCAGAATACATGCCAGAATATTTAAATGTCAAGAATTTTAAAAATCGACTTTAAACATGTTCAATTGCATTTATTTGCGAATCGCATAAACGAGATCAAACAGTCAGCTCAATATACCTTATCAATATACAAATTCATTAAAAAATCAAACAAAATACCAACGCCCTTGATAGAATCGATTTTCATAAGAATGTGTCCATCTATGGAATATGAGAAAGGGAAAAGAGTTAACTTGCGGGTAAATGACATCGCAAAACATTTATCCATGTTCAAACCAAGACGATTGGACTTAGATAAAGCTGAAATAAAGTTCAGACTCGCTTGTAGCTTAGCGACATTTTCACTAGAAAAAACAAGAATAACAATCTTTACGTCATCTGTATAGCAGAAGGCAGGAGAAAGTAAGCTAAGTAACAAGTCATTTATGAAAATTAAAAATAATAAAGGACCTAGGTTTGACCTCTGAGGAACAATAGATGATAAAGAAAACGTTGCTGAACTGAATCTATTCTAAAATATATAATTTGCTCAGTTCTCGAGATAGCATTGCATTAATTTAAGGAGACAAGGTTCAATAATCTAAGAATTAGAAGTCAGCATGTGTACAGTCAACCTGGTTCTTATTGTGCATAATTTTATAGGCAATCTGCATGAAATAAGACAGACTAGTAACAGTGGATCTCCCAGGGAAAAACCGCCGACGTGGTGAAATATAGGAGCGGATTTTATAAAATATAGAATTGAATAAATATTGTTCAAATATCTTAGCAAGATTCAAAATAATTGCCATAGGACGATAATTGGAAGAACTAAATTTATTGCCCTCCTTAAAGACTGGAACGATTCTAGTATACTTCCAGGCGGAAGGAAGGACAGAAGTGGAAATAGCAAGATTGATCACCCTTTGCAAAGGAAGAGCAAGCGAATAACGAACATCTTTAGAAATGAATCTAGGAAATCATATTATCATCCAAAGTGAATTTATTGGCAAAAGAATGTATAATTTGAATAAGAGCTTCTTCATCAACTGGGTTAATCCAGAAAGTGGGGAGATCTATAGAAATATTAATGGGATCAAACGAGAGAGGGGACAGTGTAAACCTCGGTAAAGTAATGTCCAAATGAATCAACAATGTCTTGCAGATTGTCTAGTTCTCTCAAGTCGTTCATTATTCCAGGTGTTAGTGAAGTACCCTGCTTTGAGAGAAGAAGAGACCATAGGTCACGGATTTTCTTTAATGAGATGCTTAACATTCGATAAGTATACTTTGCAGAGAACAGAATTAAATATTTAGTTAAACTGAGAAGTCTTTTAAATTCTTCGTAATAATGAACGCAACGAGAACATTTCTATTTATTACGGTAGTACTGGTTACGTTTTAAATTAAATATAATTTCACTTTCGGAAGGCAAGATGATACAATGAAAGATTTAAACTTAGGAAAAAAACCTATCGAATATACTATTTATGACCTTGTTAAGGCTTCTAACACTATAGAAGTGATCTGTACTTGTCGACTGAGGACTATTATTTTAATGAAATCACTCTTGTATCATAAAAGAACTAATGGAAGTAGTTATTTTGATTCTTATATTTCAGAATGTTGTGAAACCTTTCTATTTCTGTTTTACTTTGTAATACATTGTCGTATGTTTTATTTAATTCTGTACATATTTTTTTCTTTCATAATTTTATTCTTCCTCTTAATTTCTTTTTGTGAAGTAGCCGTTTTTGATAACATTTCCATTAGCTGTGTATTATTCACATTTTTTTGTTTAGTACTTATACACACTGCCTCCTCTTTTCTATTTTTTTTTGTTTCTAACTACTCTGTAAATTTAATATATGATGCGTAATTTTGAGTATTATTATTATTATTATTATTAATCGATTAATGTTTTTTTTCCCATAAAAGTAAATGTCTAGCTCATGTTGTTATATATAGAAATCGTAAATAGTGGAAAAACTAAATTCGTTCTATTTCATCAGTTAAATAATTACGAAAAATTTATGGTAAATTTTCAAGACTATGTACTGAAATATATTTTCACATACAAATTTAAAAAGATATATTAATTATATTTGCATATATTTCGTGTACTTTCTTATTTCATACTTACACACACACACTTCCCTCTTTCTTCTATTTCTTTTTGTTTGTAACTACCCTGTAAATTTAATATATGTTGAGGAATTTTGAGAACTATTATTATTATTATTATTAATTCATTAATGTTTTTTCCCATAAAAGTAAATGTCCAGCTCATGTTGTTATATATAGAAATCATAAATAGTGGAAAAACTAAATTCATTCTATTTTATTTGTTAAATAATTACGAAAAATTCATTGTAAATTTTTAAAACTATGCACTGAAATGTATTTTCACATCAAAATTTAAAAAAATATATTAATTATATTTGCATATATTGCGTGTATGTTAGAGAACTTCTGCTTCTGTAGTAGGCTAAGAATTGATTAATACTAATTCTTAGCCTACTACAGAAGCAAGTAAAATTTGAAATTGTAAATACTTTGTTATTCAATATATTAAGTTTAAACAAGAATAACTTGCTCTGTAAATCAGATCGCTGCACCTTGTATCACCTCGCACTCGAAAGAATATTTAAGACCTTTCGGACTTTTTGACAGTCGAGGGAGAAGTTGTTCATGTATGTGATGAATATGTATGCGGAACGGTATTGCCCTACAAAGAAAACATCTTTGGCGAACCCTTTACTTTTTTTCTCAAAAGGTAGTTGCAATATCTAATAATATTACGGGTCATAACAAATATAATTTGGGATAATAGCTATTTTTCAAAGAATACTCGTTTTCCTAGACTTTTTGGCTGTAGACTTTTTTTAATCGTAAAATTAACAACAATTCCAATGTCGTTTCGAAGCATACTTATTTTTTTATTACAATTTATTGTCTTATATAATGTTCGACAACACTTACCAACCGAATGTTGGAATAAGAATTGATCTTGCTTACTAAAATGCCCAGGTAGCCGTTGAAATAAAAATGATATGTTTCGACAGATCATATTTATTTAGACACTGGTTCTAGTATTAAGTGTGTTATTTATAAGCATTATTGATCGTGGTAAGTACATAATTATATATTGTTATAATTCATACAGAAATGAGGCGCCGAAAGCCTACTGATAAAATAATAGTATTGTAAATGAATTTATTATATCGAAAATGTGTTTTTAATACAATAAATAAATATCGTGAAACTGCAATTATAAACGTGTGCGGAAAATATTTAGTATAATAAAATATAGTTACAGGAAGACAGATATCGGGAAAAAGAAACACATTACGGGAGATTACCATAAGGTGGAAAAAAGAAGCAGGTTGAAGTGAGAATGTTGTAGAAAATATGTACATAAATGTCACCTGAACTTTTATAAGGTCAAAGGAAAAGTTTCAGTAACTTTATCGTAATTTACAAAAAAGAACTGTCTCAATTGGGAGAAATCCAGACTCTCATGGACTAAAAATGATTGGAGTAAAATCATTTTCAGTGATGATGCAAAATTTGATGTTCGTGTGGTAGCTTACCGAGGGAGAGTAATAAAACGAAAGCCTTTCCTAAAGGCTACCTTAACAGAACAGTGAAGTTACCGCAGAGCATTATGGTTTGGGAATGTATGTTTGCAAAGGGGTTGGAGGTTCTAAAATTTATAGAAGGTACCGTAAATGCAAAAAGTATCAAGAAGATTTATGAAAGATTTTATTACCAAGTGTAATATAATCATATACTGATGAGGAATAATAATGTGAAGATATGGTCACATCCTTCTAGCAGTCCGGATCTTAATCCTATTTCGCCAGTTTAGCATAAAATGAAGCAGCATTTAAGAAATGATTCTCATCAGGCTTTTCCAGGTTAACATGTGAAGCGACAGGAAATATACATGAATATCTTGTTAACAAGATATTCATGTATATTTCGACGGAATAGCTCATTAAGAGTTATTTTTTGTTATCAGCATAAAACAGAAAAGCAATAAAAAATATTATTGATCTTGTAAAGCACAGTCATTTCTTTATGTATTAACACACATACCTAAAGCTATCGTTAAGCCTATGGTTTAAATTTTTTATTCAATTTTTGGCAAGCGTGAGTGAATAGGCAGGTTTTATAAAAATGAATAATTTTAAATTTCCGGATGGTTTTGGCATCCTTCTGTGTTATTCCTGTCTGTATAAATATACTCGTTACAGACAAGATAAGAGACAATAATATTTGTCTTTCGTTTGAAATGTATTTTCGATATAAATTTTTTAACTCTCTTTTACAGAAAAACATTTAAGAGAAATAATTAAGACTGTATTAGTTTCCAATTTTACTCAAATATTTTATTTATTTAAACCTACATATTTATTATCGAAGTACATTTTTCACAAAGTCGAAAGGTACGTAAGCAAAATATTCTTACCGATCTATAATAGGTATTAAAACAGAAATAAAATATATAAACGGTTTTAGGTATTTTAGTTAGAACCTTCGAATATAAAACAAAATTTCTTTATAAGTTTTAAAATTAGAAAATTTTTTAGAAAATTAATTAATTAGAAAGTATAGTCGAAACACTATTATGTGTTTAAAGGTGTTACTTTAACAAAATATATTCGAATTTATAAGCTGTTTCTTGTAACGAAAGTCTTAGCAAACGGCGAAGAAAATATGCAGGGTCTGGCAGAATATGTTGATTATTTTAAACACTTTATATTAATTTAGTGATATAAACTAGGGAATAAGTAAATCCATACTTAAAAATATTAGGATCGGGAGTTTTAAAACTTGAAAATAATATGTCGTAAATGGTCATTATCTTTAGCAATATATTTTTTCAAACGTGAGATGAAATTCTGCATAACAGAGATTAAAAAGTTGATGTGAAATAGTCCTAATTTCGTTATTGACATTTTTTTGAGTTTCTCCAAATTTCTAGTTCTATAAGTCCATTCAAATGAACTTCAAACAATAATATCGGGCATATTATTTATATTAGACAGTTATTGGAGGCCAAGGAATAGTACCATTGAAAATAGTCTATTCAGAAAATAGTCTATTCAAAAATGATTCGTAAAACGTCCGAACTTATTCTTGCAGTGTGCCTAGTTTCTCCATCTTGCTGGAAATAACAATTCTATTGCAACTCCTCGTGAATTTACAAAAAAAATTAAGTTTACATAGTCGACGGTACTAACAGTTAAGTTTTGACTGTTTTCCTTAAGACAATAAGCCTCAACAATCTTAGTCAGCGAAATTGTATACCAAACTGTTACTTTTGGACTATGCAGACGTTTTTGGTGAACTTCGGAGTCCAGTAACGGTAACTTTGTTAATTAATATCACCGCTAATATGATTACTTCTTATAAGAGTTGAAGCATATTCAACTCTTATAAGAAGTAATTTTCAATATTCATATTCTGATAATTACGAAGCTTCATAAAATCTCGATAAAATTTAAATCATTTAATCTTATCTTGATAATTGAGCTCTTGAACTAACACAAGCTAATGAGGATGAAATTTTATTTTTTCAAGATTCTACGCATAAGGCGCTTTGACAAATGTTATGACCATGTTATTGACCATGTTATGTTGAGTTACCGACCTTGCTAAGCAAGTTGTAAATGTAATTCTTACATACGAACCGTGATCTGCGCCTCGATTTTTTATTTTAAACTGATTCTCTTGCTCTCTATTTATTACCTAAGATGAAATAATGAGAAGTATTGGATACCGTCTAACATTAAAGTAAAGCCTAAATATCTCTGAATAACAATTTAATTCGATAAATTTCTCAACCCAAAATATGCGATGTACATATTTCTATATCAGCGTTCCATATTTACAACTGTCAATAAAATTCTGAAGCCTCCTATTTCATTAAAAAACTATGATAATAAATATTTCATTGGATTTCTTTCTAATAAACAAATAAAATGAACAATACATTTTACTGGACCCTTTATGGTACTTAGAACTGAACTGCTTCAATTCTATCGGCCACAATTATTTCTTGTATAACGATATTACCATTATAAACCTTTCGTGTTAATACACTTTTGTGAAAGAAAATAAACATAAAATATAAACAGATTTCCAAATCAGAGAATATTTTAGTAAAATAGAATATAGAAGTTAGTAGTTTGTATGTGGAGTCGAAACTAATTACGCAAACTTTACTAAGATCTAATGAAACGGGGTCGTGAATAGAATTACATTGAATATGTAAGAATATAGAAAAGTAAAGAACGTATTGAAAGAAGTTGCAAGAACAGACGGGAAATGTAGGGAATGTAGTGAATTATTTGTATATGGTGGACATTGAATATTGTTTAAAAATCTGCCCAAGAAAGTTTAAAATTTTGAAGAATGTTTTACAAACAAAAGTATATGCAAGAATAATGCCTATATAGCAAAATAACTATTAGACGATCATGTGGAATTATCCTAAATCCGAATACTGTTTCTGTCACAATCTATCTCTTATACTTCTTTGAATAATAATACAAATTTCTAGATATTCTTATAGTTTTATATACACAAAAAACCTACTTCTATGCTTAATTTGAGTAACAGCGCAAGAAATCGAAGATGAATTGGTAGCTAGAAATGTATAGGTGTTCTTCAAAAAAGGAAACAAAGATTACAAAAAGTTAAGTAACTGAAAAGTAATAATAAAGAATTACAGTAATATATAAATTGGTACTACATGTCCAATGGCTATTTGAAATTTTTTAAACCTTTGCTTTCTTAACTTCTTATCATCACTTCCTGAGACGTCTTCTTTTCCTACATGGTTCTCCAAATACAATTTTTTGGCACATTTATTTTCAGGCCTTCTATATAGCTGAGTCATCTAGCTTTTTACGCTATTACTATTAGGGTAATATTAGGTTTATTAAAGAGCTTTTGTAGTTGTTTACTTGTCCTTCTAAATTTTACATACATTTTTATTCCATCACAAACCTTTCTTAAGTTCTTCTTTCCCATACTCCGAGTTTATTTCCTTTCTTTTTGTTTATCGTCCAAGTTTATTTTCTTTCTTTTTGTTTAATATTTGAGTTTCACAGGCATACGTTACAGTGGTTTTGGTTTGGTCGATTTTTTCTTTTGCTAGTCTTGATATATTCCTCGTTCCTAATTTTTAGTTAAACTTTATGTGCATTTGCTGAAAGTTTTAAATTTTTTTCTTTTTATCTCCTTTACCTGTTAGTGTTACACCTAGTTATTCAATCTGCTGAATTTTCATCTTCTAGCTGCACAATTTATTTTTGTTTATTTTTTGGCACGTATTCGCTTTTACCGCCATCAATTTAATTACATTCATTAATTTTTTCTTTGATCTAGTCATAATTAACATTTATTCGGTGTATGCAAAGCATCGATGTCTACTTTCATATATTAAACTCTTTGTTTTTATAATGTTTCCATCAAAAATCGTCTCTTGTGTGTAAAACACTGTGGATAAAGAACTTCCTTTGCTCAATTCCTTTTTTAGTGGAAATCCTTATAATACTTCTCGTTAAAATTTTCGTTCAAATGTTTATACTTGCTAGTTTTCTCAACTTGACTGGTATTTCTAACTCGTTCACCGTATCATACAACTTCCCTCTTCAGATAAAATTGTATACTTGCTTGTAGTTTATGAATATCAGACAAAGAACTAATTTATACTATTCATATATATTCCTTTCCTTCTGTCGTTACATAAAGAAAAGATAACCCTACTTTAAAATCATGTCTGATGACGACTTCTGATAATCCCAGCTAGTATGTTGTATGACACATCTAAAAGTGCTATTATCCGCTCTTTCTCTAGCGCTGTTTTTACGTAATAGCAAAATTAAGACTTTTAGTAATTTTCCGAATCCTTGCTTTGCCGCCATTTATTACCTTCACGTTTATATGTTGTTTTTCCAGCACTCCTATTGTTTATGATGAGCTGTAACATCCTCGATCGGGTGTGGCACAACCGACACAGTTAAACTTTTATTACCTAGTTCATTTACCACTCATCCAAATTATATATTTTTTTCATAAAAACAAAGTTTTATGCGTCATACTCAATGATCACATCTTCACTTGCTCACCTTTTAGGGACTAGAATTAGTTTTCCTTACTATGCTATACAAATTCTTCATCTTAGGTATTCTCTGAAATATCCTAATATACACTCGGCTCAAATTTCTCAAGTTAATCAAAGCTCACTTTCAACAAGTCATTGACATTCTTAAAGAATGGTTTGTTACTTACCGTTTCAACAAAAGTTTAGCCAGACTATTCATCAGGGACACTAGGGGGGCGAGATTGTATAAAACATATTTTAT
Source organism: Dermolepida albohirtum (assembly GCA_031893035.1). Taxonomy (NCBI): domain Eukaryota; kingdom Metazoa; phylum Arthropoda; class Insecta; order Coleoptera; family Scarabaeidae; genus Dermolepida; species Dermolepida albohirtum. Next base: position 226,986 of record JAVIWB010006358.1, read on the forward strand.
CTTAGGATTCCAATAAAAAATAATTAATTTTGAGAAAGTTGAAAATTTATATGTATTTAAATATCTTTTAAAAATAGTGTATATCTCCTTCATCTTGGCTTCCGGGCTGCAATCGCGTCTTCCATAATTCTGTTACCGATGCTTCATCACCACTTGCGTGGGACACTTTCAGAGTTTCACTGCTGCTGCTGCTGCTTTCGTTGTTGCACTGAAACTAGTATAAGTCTGTGATGGATGGGTTCTTATAGGGATTTTGATCATGGGTCAATGGAGCGTTATGGTTACGGTTGAGTTGTTTGGAGATACAGGATTGCCAGGCAGTACGTAGGAAGTAACTATCAACACGGTTTAGGTTATTAGGATATTTAGAGATTTGTATAGATTCACGGGCTTTTCTGTTATAGTAATGACAACTGCAGGACAGGATTTTTTGGAGAATTGAACTGAATATGGTGCCCGGTTTCAAGGCTATGCTCGGCAAGTGCAAAACTAGCTGCGAACAGTAGCGTTCATGCTTTGAAATATGAGTGCCGACAGAACGCTTTGTTTCGCCAATATATTCACTGTCACAAGAACAAGAAATTTTGTACATACCAGTTGATTCTAAAGAAACACTGTCTTTTACTGAAAATTGATATTAAGGTTTGGAATGGGGTTTAAAGATGGTTATAATGTTGTTTTTAAGAAGTATTTTAGTGATGCGGTCAGCGATGCCTAGTATATAAGGTAGATCGGCTTTATAGTGTGGGAATTATGAATGTTGATTCTTAGTGTATGAAACTCTATGATTAGGATGACGGTCTATGATCTGCTGAATATCGTGTTTGGAAAAATTGTTGTTTATGTTGGTGATGTGATTTAATTCCTGTGGTATAAAATACTGGTCAGATATGTTTAAAGCTTTTTGGACTAAGAAGGTGATGACTCCCTGCTTTTGGGTGGGATGATGATGGAAAAAGGCATTTAAATACTGGTCAGTGTGTGTGGGTTTGTGGTAAACTGAATGTTCTAATGAATCATACAGAGGACGATTCACCAAGACATCTAGAAAAGGAAGAAAAATTCAATCTTCATGGAAAAACTATGGAACTGTGCTGGGAATTTAGGAAAGCAAGGAAGTAATTCAAGGAATCCCGACCACGCGGTCAAATAACGAAATTTCTTTCGTCGACGATGGTTGCCTCCTACACAATGCCTGGCAATCCTATATCTGCAAACAATTCAACCGTAATCGTTACATTTCACTGACCCGTGACCAATATTCCTATATAAACCCATCCACTACAGATTTACGCCAGTCTCAGTGCAACAACGAAAGTAGATGTTTCATACAAGTGGTGACAAAACGTCGGTAGCAGAATTGTCGAAGATACTCTTCCAGTCCAGAAGTTAAGATGAAGAAAGTATGGATAATGACTGTGGAAGTCTACGAGCCCGATTAACGAAGTGTATATTTTATGTGTTACTCTACTATACACATGAATATTCAGCACTAAAACAATGTGAAAAACTAACCGTAATATTCTTAATTACATTTTCATAACCGTAAAAATGAATTTTAATCAAACTTCTAAATAAAATATGAGGCTAAGTGCACTGCTCGTACATTGTGTATTTTTATGTAAATATATCTTCATTTAGTAAATTAGAATGCATGTCCACAATTCACGATAATGGTTATATCGCAACGAGTGTCTACTAAATATGAGATTAAATTAATACGTATTACAATATATATATTTTAGAGATATCTACTACGAATTTTAGATTATTTATTAATATTTAATTATTTAACCATATATGTGCATATGGTAATACACTATTCGGTGATTTTTATTTTACTAGTCTGAACATTGTTATCGCAGTGCATACATTATTCGCAACTAAATAACTGGTGTGTTAATAATCACCGAATATACATATGAAAAACTTTTGTAACTAGTTTCAGAATATACATTTTTTATTAAATTACTAATGATGATTAAAATTCATTTCGTAGCCCACAGCACTGAAATTTTATTATTGTGAAGATAAGAATATGTTATAAATACAAATAACTGATATTTAACTAAATTTTGTGTAGAAGTTAAAAACAATATGGATGAGTTAGAGAAGTTAACTATATTTGAGAGTTGTAGAATGCAGTGCAAGTAAAAGAAGGTTTCATTTCAAAATATTAATTTTAGTTTAATATAAAAAGTGAATTAAATTATTAAAAATATGTATTAGAATAAGATAATAATTATCGAAACAATATGGTACCTATATAGTATGATTCACCCTAAGGAATTCATGTATTAAATTTATAATAATGATAAGAATGTTAATTAGGAGTCTACATTACATTTTATGTAATGTTATGTTGAATAATTTAAATTGAATTTGTTCATATTAATAGTAGTTTAGGTCTAAAGAAAATAAGTGTTAGATTATTACACCAAGTGTGTAGCGTCCCGTCCTGCGCTTAGTAGAACAATAAATAAACGCTCGTGTTCTTAAACGACCCTTTTGCTTGACTTCCAGGGTGCTAGAACTAGCTTAAGACATGAACTCGAAGAGTGGGTGGTTCCCTATTAATCGGATCTCTGTTACCCTGAAAACCCTAAGCCAATACTTAAGCAAAAGGTGGATCAAGAAAATGCGTTCGGTATTTAGTTCCTTGTGAAAAAAAGGGACCCCTTTTATAGCAAAAAAGAAAGAAAAGTTAAGCACTATTACAAGTTATTGTATTGGTTCAAATATTTTAATATATACGGCATTAAAGAAAGGATTATTTACTACATTAGAGTTATTAAATTTTATAAGTAATGCTTAAATAGGGAACGTTATGTCAACAAGCAAGGGATTTACTGCCGTAGGTGTGCCAATTTTAATAATGAATGCTGTTTAACGAGTCAGTAACTAGTTAAAGCAATTGATTTTGCGAATAGAGTGAATAAATAAATACATAAATGCCTTCAATTTAATCAGATCGCCATTAAATTTAAACTACTACTAAAAATGAATCAGAATCGGAACATTCTTAAACGATCTTTTAACTGTACTGAACGGTAACATATAAACTAAACAGTTAATTCCACAGTCTTATGAAACGAATATGAAAAACAACAAACTATTTAAATAACTATCATTATGAACATCTTTGATATCTGGCTTTATTTCAATTCCTCGGTGCCTCAGGTTGTAAAGCAAGATGCCTAAATGGCTTACTTAAACCTTAAGTGTGGTGATTATTATGCTACGTTTTCATAATCAGATAAACACGGGATCGACGTAGAAAAAAACAAAGTACAAAATTACAAAAAGTACAAACATGTAATACGAAGCTTGCAAATTACATACCTCATGGGTGATTTTGAGGGTTAATTAATGAAAATAAGATCTTCCAGTAAAATGCCAATATTTAATCCAACGTGAATTTTTCAACTACGTTTAGAGGTTTATCAACTTATCCGACTAATTCCGTTAAGTAGATAAATTATTATATTATTATCGGCATAGTATTTTTCAAGGTAATCATTGCCAGTGTGTAGTAACTTACTCCAATATGCACAGTCAATATTCAGCATTCAATTTTTAATGGCATCAACAATGGTAGGCTTCTTAATGGTCAACATTAATAATCGATAGAGATGACGAAAGTACAACCACCATTGCTTTTATGCAGCTCAACCTGTGACATGTCTATGAAGAAGAAAACGCAGAAAAGAGATACCTACTCATTACTATGGCAACTAATTTTAAAACGCTGGGAATACCTTCAAATAAATATTATGACAATAATTATAGAAGTCTATTAATTAAAATAAATATATTGATTATAAACTTAAGGTGACAGATACGAAAAGGCGATAAGAGTAACAAAGAAATGAAAGTTCGAATAATTATTCCTAAAATTTTACAATTCCATAATGCACAGCTGTGATTACAAAATATGTTCACAAGTTAAAATTGTGCATGTAACAAGTGGTAATGTTATTGTTTACATATTATTAGAATTTTAAATAAGCAATTCACTTTGAAACATTCTAATTTAATTTAATAAATCATTTTATTAGAAATTAAGCTTATTAAGCTTTATGTGTCACTAGAATAATTGCACTAAGATCATGATTTTAGAATACAGCGTGTTTCAAAAAGAATATACGTATTACAAAGTATTATTTTGTCCAAACTATCGATCGCTGCGCCGCGGCTCGGCTATTGGAGAAACGAATACATAGTCTAGTTTATTTAATGGCCGCTAAATGTCAGTTGTCTTCTGTTTTTCTTGGTAACTGTCATATGTTTAAAATGGCTAGTACGCATTTTGTGTTCTCGAGTTTGCGAAGTGCAATTCTGTGATTACAGTGCAAAGACGTTTCAGGTTGAGCTACCAAATTGATCCACCGAATGGGGGGAACATTCGCAGATGCTATCGACAGTTTGTAGATACAGGATGTGTATGTAAAGGAAAGAGACCTGGCAGCCCTCGTGTTTCTGAAGAAAATGTTGCACGAATTCAAACTGCTTTCCAACGTAATCCTTCAAAATCAACTCGTCCTGCCAGTCGGGAGCTACAACTGCTTACAACAACCATTTGGCGTGTTTTGAGACGTTGGTTGGTTATGAAGCTGTACAAGTTACAGTTGTTACAAGCTCTGCGTCCTGATGACAAAAGGAAACGTGTGGCATTTTGTAACGAGATTCATGATGCTATTGACAATGATAACACTTTCGCACTATGCATCGTGTTCAGTGATGAAGCGACTTTCCATATTAGCAATCTGGTAAACAAACACAATGTTCGAATTTGGCGTCTACAGAACCTATATGCAGCCATTGAACATGTACGACATTCGCCTAAAATCAATGTGTTTTGCGCGATATCCCGATCATCTGTTTACTGCACGAAGACAACCTAATTTTTCAACAAGACAAATTTATTGGAGTCGCCAAGTGTGCGAATATCTGACTGAAACTCTACCGAACCGTTGGATTGGTCGTCAAGGAGCTGGCGACTTAACATGTCTCAGCTGGGCTCCACGGTCACTGGATTTGACACCCTGTGGGGTTTCGTTAAAGACAATGTTTATGTACCACCACTCCCACAGAACCTGGAAGAGTTGAAGACTCGGATCCGTACTGCCATAACATCAGTGATGAAGGACATGCTTGCCCGAGTATGGGAGGAATTTGAGTATCGATGTGATATTGTTCGTGTCGCTGATGGAGGACATATTGAACATCTGTAATCTGAACTTGAGAGGTTCTTAAATATGTGTGTAAAGTTTCATATTCGTATGTCTTAAAGTTTAATAAATATATGCATTCAAAATAGGTATATTCTTTTTGAAACAGCCTGTATAATAGAAGAATAATATATCTATCATTAATAATTAATCTGAATCATATATGTTGTCAAATATTTTATATAGTAACGGTGTTGTATCTCACCACCTGAGAAAAGAGAAACAGGAATAACGTAATTAAAATTACAAGAGAAAGAAAAATCGAATAGACAGTTAAAAGATTTATTACAACTTTATGGGAGGAAATGGAGGACATTATTAGAAGGAAAACAGATATTTTCATAAAAAAACACATGTACAAAAAGAAAAGGTAAAAATTATTAGATGATAAGGTATTTAAAATTGATCGAGATACAAACAAGATAGAAAATTATTATGGAGAACAAATGTAATGACTATTATGGACTTGAAAGGTTATTCTTAAATAAATATTGGAATGAATAGTATAATTATACAATAAATTTATATAATCAGAATGTCAGAAGAGTAAATATTAAAATTAATAACGAGTAATTTTGAAAATGACGTTAATTTTCATATAAAGATGAAAGATATTAACGAAATATAAATATTACTAGATTATTTAATAAGAATCGAAGATAAAGAAATTAATAACCAAAGTAATAACCAAAGTAATAACCCAGGTGTGATAAGCTAGTGACTTACCACTAAACTATCAGCCGGCTTTATATAATAAGAAAAAGGAGCAATAACTATTATAATAAATATACTAATACAATTTGATAATAGAAGGGAGTATTACTAAACACAATAATAAAAATAATAATAATAAGGAATGCTTGTGCTAATAGAAATCAAAGATATAAGAAGAAAAACAATACAGGGAAGTGGATAAATAAATCATATTATAAAAGAGGAGAGCAAGAAAATTATCAAGAAAAAAGAGCATAGGAGATATTTGATCTGGAATGCAAGAGATAAAAAACAGGAACATAATTAATAGCGAAAAAAATTGGAGGAGAGATAATAGAGAAGGGGAGGAGAAGAAGAAGAAAAATTGAGAACAACCAAGAAAAAGTAGACAATGATAATTCAATTACTGCTACGAAAATGCCAAAAATGACATCACGTTTTTGACGAAAATATTATAGACATGCACATTACTATAAATATATTATGAAAGACAATTACTGCACCAATAGTTACTTGTTCACAAGATTATTTAATAGAAGAAAAGATGACATAGGAATTATCAAGTAAAAAGAATATCATCAACACAAGAACAGAAAAATTACTTTGGAATAACTGGAAAAATATTTGCAATGTTAATCGCATGCACATACGTATGTAGAAAAAGAAGTGGAATTTTTTATTGTTAAAAGTATTTTAATAAATCACTGAAATAGAGGGATTGCATAAGAAAGTGGTAATAGATAATGAAACATAAATTGGATATTACTATTAATAATAATAGTAATTATAATAGTAACAACAATACATTGATTTGTACAACGATATAATTCGGTAACAGGATAAAACTAAATATTATAAATACATACATACATATTCAACAAAAAAGTAAAATAAACAAAGAAATTTAAAACAACTGTAATATAACTAAAGAAGGGAAAATATTATAATTATTCGCATATGACGATAAGCCAAAGACATAAGTTGGTGCACTTGAAGGAAATTACTATAGGAAGTGTTCTAATCCAGATATCTTCCAGTTGATTCGAATGAGATAAAAATTTGTACTAAATTTGGTCAATGAGAAGCTGTTGTGACGTATTGTAGAGATACAAAATTACTTACATAAACTCAAGATTGCTTACAACAAAAACAGGTACAAACTTCTTGTTGAAATATAAAAAAAAACCCACAAATTCCTTGGAACGTCAGTCCAATCTATTTTATTTATATGATGTTTAAATAACAAGATGGATCAAATAAAACCGCCAAGTTTTTAAATAATTAAACTTTCTCAAGTTGTCCACTTAAATTATTTATGAAAAATCTTAGAATCATATCACTATTAGCGGTGAAACTTTGTCATAACGTCAACGAAAGATTCCTCAGAAAATGATTGCATATAAAACGAAGAGAACTGGGTAGAAAGTTGAGGTAGACCAATCATATTAGATGGATTATACAATGCAGAGAAGGCTGAAACAATATCATCAGCATTATGGATTCATATACAGTTATAATTTATAACAATCTACCAAGGATATCTATTACGCACATATGAGATTAATACTTCTAATTCTCCAGCAAGAAACGTGCACGATGTATTTCTTGCATATTTCGAAGAGATTATTATTAGTTAATTTCTATTTGTGTCTATAGCAATACTTCGTTTTCAAATTTCTTCTAATTGAAAAGCAGTGGATTGAGAGAGTCATACAGTGAATATTTTGAAATAGCCGTCGAGTGATAATATAAGTGAGATAATAAATTATTCACAAGAATATTAATCAGAATTCATTCCTATTAAACAATATTATAATAAATTAATGACAGAAGAATACAAGATTATTCATAATATGAACATGTTACAATCAATGGAAAATTGTTATTTTGATATAAAACTGATCCAACATCTGAAACACAACGAAATATTGTAAAAGAAGAAACAAAATACGTTAGAGAATAATATAATAGAGAAATTTAATACACCCCATGTAAATCCTATTATAATGGTAAAAAAAGACGAAGCAGATAAGATTGTGGAATTTTGAAAGTAGGAATCAATTAGAATTACGACGGATGAAAATGATAAAATGTTATTAATATTAATATGATTTATTTTGTTATTATGCTCTGTAATACAAGAATAGCTATTTGTAATATGATACAAATACATTTTGAGTATATCGGGTGCCGTCACAACTAATTAGTCACTAATAGCTGTCTAGACAAAATACGCGCTTATTACTCCATCTCGTATTTGTAAGCTTAATGATAACAACTAACTCTGTGTTTATACGTACAACTTTACTAAATAAATATATGAATATGTAGAGATTAAGTTTAATTTTGCATCTTTTTTTTATTTCACTCTTTATGTCAATAGTTATGGTAAAAACATAAATAAATTCTTATAATTTAGTCAATGAAATTACTATATTGTTTGTATAACAATCCCAAAGAAAAGTCATTTTAATGTTTACCAAAAATGAACATGTAAAAATTAATGACTTATATTGCCCATTTCCTTTTCCCTTGTTTATCGAATATTTTATACAAGTAATGATAATTTTGCGCAACAGAAGATTCATGAAATGTAATATTTTATTAATTCTATAAGGTATCTAAGTAAACAAATGCGCATGTGAACTTGGCTACTATAAGTTCGTCTTCATAAAAATAGTTTATTTTGAAACGTTTCGCATAAAATAACGATACCGATTTATATACTGATTGTTACGTTTCTAAAGCTACCAACCTCCAGTATTTTTAGCTTTACTCGCCACTCAGTTTAGGAAAATAAAGTCCATTTAAAGTTAGTGTTTATAAGCCTCCCTATGTTTCAAGAACATTCTCAGATTTTAATTAGTAAACATTTCTTTCTATTAATTATAATGCTTTGCTATATAAATGAAATGTTATTTCATTTACTATATTTTAAGTTATAGATTATTAAATTCTGTGAATAGAATGTACAAATATTATGTAATAAGTTTTACATATTTTAATCCTTTATAGCGACTAGTAACTTAAAGAACAAGAGACTGCGTAAATGAAGAAATCATATACTTATATTGTAAACTAAAGGAGAACGATAAAACAAGAAGAATCCGCTGAGTAGGAGACAGAAAGAGATTTTCTCCAGAGAGAGCACTAAATTAAGGAAAATGCTTGAGTTAAGTAAAAATGAAAAATACAAAAAAGTGTTTTATTTTTTTTTAGTATGAGAGATTAGAGTAGCAGGAATTGCAGCTAAAAGAAGGAGTAAAAGTAGGTAGTAATTTATTCCAAGTTTTCGGTTTTTGTAAGTCAATAGAAGAAAACAGACCGTCAATGTTACAGTAGTAATTGAAAAAAAATATAATGCTTACAAAATTATTTGACTTTCTCCTAAACTAGCAACGTTGTCGAGAAATATTTATATCCATCTGGGAAATAGTAAAAGGATTTGAAGAGTGAACATTTGAAATAATGAACAAGTTACAAGTAATTGAAGTCAGAAGTAAATATTGTATAATGCGCTAACTCATTTGTTTCATTTGAAGTTTTGCTTGCTGTCAAATTTCGTACGATGGGAACATAAAATTAGCCAAACTCGACAATTGTTTTGAATTTACTGTTAAGGACCAAATATTTAATTTTTCATTTATTTTTTACGAATTATTTATTAATTTTATAAATAAAATACAACATATTGTATAGTGTCTTACTTATTTCATTCATTTATTATGTAAAGCTATTTGTATTATTGTATGTATTATATGTATTATTGTACAAGTTAATTAACATATGTACATATACATATCCAAAAAATTCCATAATTTCAATCAAATTGTCCGTAGTAGTTCAACGTTTCATCGTTGCGCATATACGTCAGTAATAGGTGTTACTGATTCTGCATCAGTAACACAGTCAATTTTAATGTTAATGCTAGAGTTTGCCGTTCCCAAACCGCGAAATTCACAACTTTCCCACTCGGCGTATACATTCGCACGGTATGCGATGCCGGATAGTTGCACATTTATAAGTAGTTTGCTACATGGAACGATATAGGCAAGGCACATATATATAACAGAGATATAGAACGTCTGGAAACCGTGAGTTATACTTAAATAATTTGTAGTGGCTTTATTTTGTCAACTTACATATATCGCTCATGCTCTAATACAAAAATACGCTTTGAAGTACCTGTTTAAAGGTACACGCATATCTGCAAATGAGCAGAAATAATTCTCATTTATTAAACATATGCGTTAGCAATACTTACTTGTACAAAACGTATTTAGTGTATGCATGTACAATTTGTCTGTCTGCAAACGAGCGGAGTAAAATGTCCGCTTATAATTACATGCATATGGTATATACGTCCCTGCAAATGCGCATAATTCTATTAGACTTTCCGTTGGGCAGACTGCATTAGTTGTATTTATTTATAATTTATAATGCACATGAAGTACATGTTATAGTATTGAGACAATAAACTTTGCAAGAAGGAAATAATTTTGGAGTCGATTTTTGTATGGAAATATTTTTATTTTAATCCACAAGACAAAGAAAACAATATTTTATTCTTCTGACCAATTACAATACATAATTAATATTATTTTTTAGTTTTTATGAAAATGTTGCACCAAAGTTTGGTTTTAAGAATTTTTGTTTTGTTTTATGATTGCAAATTCTTTAATTAAATGAGCATGAGTTTGTATTAATTAATTTCTTTACGTTATAATTTACTTTAAAATAACAAAATAAGAACGCCTTTCAGTCCATAACATAAAAATAAAACGAGGCTTCGTTGAAAAATAACACGATAACAGAGATAGAATCAGTGTTTTCCTAAATATAAAGTATTGTTTGATAAAAATGTGTATAATAACAGAGCTATAATTATTCAAAGCGAATTTTTTTTAAATGACAGAATAAAATAATAAAAGAATTTTATCGTGCAATTATATAGTAGTGGATATTTGATATTGTGCAGTATAGATTCTAAAAGTAACATTTTTGTAATTATTTAGGGATTATTTTATTTTTGTTTTTCTTATATGTGCTATATTCTTTATTATTTTTGTCCTATAATTGAGTTCGTCTGTTGGGCAATAAAGTATATTATTATTATTACTGTCGATAAAGAAAACAAATCAAATAAAAGAAAACTGGTATTAATCGAGTACAGCTATATTAGTTTGCAAGACAATAAAAGTTAAACTGTATTTCCCAATATCCATAGTTTATTTATACTTTTTTCCATATATTTTATCGTCAGTATCAAAGCATACATCGAACAAAGCTATTTCTGTATTTACCTCATTTACTATTCTAATGGAGAATGAAAAAGAACATAACCAACTTGTTACACAAAATTATATTTTCTTGAATAGAAAATAAAGCCATCGTTTATTACAAGATTTAGTAAACACTAAATAAAGTATTTGTTTACTGAACGTACGTACCAAGGTGAAACAAACAAAATAGAATAATACCGTCCTGGGAGTAGCGATCGCAAATATTAATCCTTCATTTTATTTTTAATATCTAATATTTTTTTTTGGACGCAAAAGTATTTGAAAAACAGTTTTGATAATTGCTGGCAGCATAATAATATATAAATTATGTCTGTCCCAAAATTGTAACATTTAATTTCGAATAAATTAGTTATAAGTTTAACACTTAAACTGTGGGATCCATACGTAAAACTAGAAAACTAAAGTTTCGGTTTAAATCGTACGATTAAAATCGGATGATACCAGCGCGGAAACGTTTTTGAACAGTAAAAAGGAAGGCAGTGATAAAAAGGACGACAATATTAGGGATGAATTACATATTTTACACATTTCTTTTCTTTCAAATGCATTTAAATGTACTATATACATATAGTTTTATTTAAGGTACCTGTTTTGTATATTAGTGCAAACAGACAGTTTACTTTTAGAAAATTCATTCCTTTTCTGAAAAAAATTGTCATTTATGTTTTCTTCATTCAAGGATTATAAAAGTAAACAATACAGGAATTAAACCAGGTTAATCTACAAGATAATTTTGTTTTCTTGTGGTTTAACCTGAGAATTTGGATAAATTTTCCTTATAAATTAACATTGTAAATAATGTAGTACTTTGTAACCATTTTACCGTTTAAAGAACTTGTTTATAATCCATTTCTTTTCGTTTTTGTGAACAATTTTCATTTATTCATGTTCGTATATGTTGTTACTTAAGTAATATTAATTCACGATAGTCACCTAAAACTTACTTAAAAACAATCAATCTTTCGCCAAAAATTCCGTTAGAATAAAATGTTTAAGGCTTTGTACATTTCAAATATCAAATATTAAACATTTTTTAAGTATACAGGTTCATTAGGAAATTAGAATATTAATAATAAAGTGAATAAAGTTTTTAAGGAATATTAAATCTAAATGTTGCCGACCACACTAATATAAAGCAAATTGTTCCAATTTTGTTGCAACGTGATAAGAATTTCGAAGCTTTCAGGAATTTATTTGATATTGCCTTTATAATACCATTTCTATCCCTAAAGTTCTTTTATAGGGATGTCATTTAAGGGTCGTCCAGGAAACTGTGGATAATTCGGGGAAATGAAGCGACTGGATTAAAGAAAGAATTACAAACACTTTTGTGTAATTGATTACGCGTATATATAATTTTATTTTTATTAAAATTCATTACTTAACTGAGATTTTTGCTTGCTGGAAATATTAAATTACTTTTTCGTTACTACTTCGCGAACTTCGCAAAATTAAATGTAATCATTTCTAAGATGGATATAATTTCCTTATTACGTTTGCAGTTGTTATAAAATATGTTTTCCCACTAAGATACTGTTACCTCTAGAAAATACCGTACAAATGCATTAGTACAAATTAAGGATTAATATTCCCGATTGTTATTACTAGATAGATAAAGAGATAAACTTATTCCATTATGATCTTCCTGGATCTACGCCGATCTCTCTGAAGTAGTAGACTCCGGAAAGATTGCTATTCTCGACTTCTTTGCAAATAGGTGTTGAAATTCGCCTTGATTGCGGCTCTTTTAGCTTCTATTAATCTTTTAGCTTCTATTAATCTTTCACTTTAGCCTTACAAATCCAAATCATCTAGACTGATCGGATCTGCCCATCGAACATACAACTTACTTCCTCTTGTTATATGTTCATTTTGTTATCAGTGCAAATATTGTGTACATCCCTGAATGTGACAATGTAATAATCTTTTATGAATGTAACGCTCCGTTAAATTTTCAAATCATCTATAGGCCCATTTGAATTTCTTAAACGCATAATTTTCGTCTGATTTAATTTGTGACGTTTCGGACCTGTATTGTCGATTATCTGACTGGTAGTACCACTGTTTAATCTTTAATTAGTGAACTAATTGTAATTACTTCATTTCAATTAAATTAAACCATTCATTCTTATTTCTAAGCGAGTCGTCATCGTGTGCAAACGTGCTGGTTAACCACTTGGGTTTTATGGAGGAATAATTTAAGTGCCGCAAGAAAACGCCTTTTCTTCAACTACTGTTGGATTATGGTATGTTTAAGTTTTAATTCGTCGAATATTATTTTGGGAATTTCTTGAGAATTCATTCCATGAGATTCGCGAAGCATGTGGAGATATTATCACCATTTCGATTTTTCCACAATCGTTGGAAAGAAAAATTTCTTTTAGCGACCCTCTACGATCATGAGGTAGGAATAATAATTATTGTTCATTTTATTTTATTATTTACTATCGTTTTCCTGTGGAATTTTAGGGTCTTTTCTACCGCTCCAATTTTAATGTTTTTGTTTTCTATTGCTCTAAATATTGACATTGGTGCGTATTTGAGAATCTATGTGCCTTAGAATTTGTAAGGATATTTCTAGGAATTAATTCGCCCCTAAAAACTTTTTATACAGGAACCCCCACTCCTCTCTGAATTAACTGGCTAGTTCCTTCTCTAGGAGTAACGAAGTATTATTTTTTGTTAAAGTGTGAGCAATACGAGCTTCTGTGCTATGATCTACACTAAGGTGTAGTGTTAGGAAGAACGTAACACGCTGATGTTGACCCTTACAGGTTTACGTACCTTTATCTGCGTAGATTGCACATCTTTGCCCTCCCGGCATGTTTTTCTCATAGGGATTTCTGGTTTGTTTTAAAAATTCTCACATTTTCTTTCCTACTTTTTCCTTTACTTTTTGGAAGTAATCCATATCTTTACCATATTATTTTTATGAGCAGAAAGAAACACAGTTCGTTTGATTAGCTTACACACATTAGCACATTTGTTTACTGTCGCGCAATTCTCGGCACGCTACTTTACACGAGTACTACTTCTTATACTGTCAGCTCTTAAGGGAATTGTTACTCTTAGGTTTGTATTGTTTTATTTCAGGTAAAGAGTCTTTCAAATTTCGCGGTTTTTTTAAAGAATAAATAAAACACATAATTTGCATTCACTTTCAAAAACTTTTTGTTAGTAATTGAAGTATCAGTTATGAAATATATATGTGAAAAATAATATCTGCCAAATGGCCTCCTCTTGCAACTCCATAGACGTCCACTCCTTTGTTAAAATTTTCAATGAAATTTTGACATAGTCGAGGCTCTATCTCACCAATGACACGAATAATTTCATCTTTCGAAGCAGGAATTGATTGTGGATTGTTTTTATAAGCCTGACTTTCACATAACCCCTAAGAAAATAGTCTAACGATGTCAAATCACATCATCTTGGTGGCCAATTAATATCACCGTTTCTTGATATTACACGTCCAGAAAATTTTTCTCTCAGCAGGTGCAGCGCCATCCTGTTGAAACCACATACCCTCTACATCAATATTCATTAACTCAGGCCACAAAAATTCATCATCCGACGATATCGATCACCATAGACAGTTACAGCTTCAACTGCAGCATTTTCAAAGGTCCAATTACACCACCTGACCATAATGCATACCAAACAGTAACTCGTTTAGGATGCATAGGTTTCTCATGAATAATTCGTTTATTTTCCTCACCCCAGATAGGGCAATTTTGTTTATTAACATAGTCAACAAGTTCAAAATGTGCCTCACTGGAAAACATTATTTTTTGAGAAAAATCAGCTGGTTGTTCATTGATGAAATTGACAAATGAACGACGTTTTAAATGATCTAATGGCTTCAGTTCCTGTGTTATTTTGATCTTATATGCCTTCAGAGCTAAATCCTTGTGAAAACTACGCCATGTTGTTGATTCACTAAGTCCAAGTTGTTGTGAACGTCGTCTAATGGACATTTCAGAATCTTCAGCAACACTTTCACTAACCAAACCAATATTTTCTTGTGAACGACCACTACAACTGTATTTTTCACTTTTTTGATCTTTCACGGAACCGGTCCCTTGAAATTTTTTAATAATTCGACCAATAGTGCTTTCAGGTGGATTATTATTATGTAAACCATAAAATTCACATAATTTTCTAAAGACCCTTTTCACAGAACGCTGATTTTCATAAAATAATTCAACAATTTGAACGCGTTGTGGTACCGTGTACGAAGCCATTTTTATAAATGTCATACATCACATTTTTTAAATGCCCACATACTCAGACAAATTCAGTGCCCCATCTATACTTTATTTAATCTTAAAAAAGCCGCGTAATTTGAAACACCCTTTATTTAACTTTGGCGTGTTCAGTTAACAAACAAGGGATACGTATGCATATATTATATACTGTTGAAATTTATTCATGAGTACACTTTGTATATTACAAATGAGACAAGATATAAGCGTAACATTTGGTGTACATTAAATTTACCAACTTTCGACTTGAGTAGGTGAATTTTGCATTTGTCTGTTTCCGAAACGTGGTGTAAGAAATCTGGTAAGGTATTTTGTACTATGGATGCGATGGAGGCAGCGCTGAGTACTTTTGAAAGAGGTCAAGTTATTGAAATACATTTAGCGTATTTTTCCTTCCGAGATAACGCACAACGTAATGAACCATCGCTGAGTAATATACAGTAGGCATAGCAAGAGTGGCATGTTGAATTAAGAAACCTACGGCCTGGCGTAGGTTTGGCTCATATGGGAGGGAGGCACACTGTATCCGGATATAGTGGTGTTATTCTTACCAACGATGGTGTATGAAATGGATGCATATTTTCTTTTCTGAGGAAACACTATTTATATCAGATGTGGGACACACACGATACTTGCATTCATCCAAGTTATGTCCATTGACAATATGCCTTCATGATATGGGATGTTATTGCATATGGTGGACGTATAAGTCTATTGCTGTAGAGAAAACAATGATGAGTGATCGTTATCTAGACGGAGTATTACGTCCAGTAGTACTTCCCATATATCCGGCATCGCGTTTGCAAGAGAGTTTACACTAGGTGTCGAGCGTGCGTTTTAGTATTGCTTTCTGGCTTTAGCAATCCCACGAATCCGAGGATGGCTAACCAAGCCACTGCGACAGACGCTAAAATAGGTATCGAACCGTACCACCAGTGACTGTTATGGCTGGTACCTGAGAGTTAAGAGCCCTCCGTAGAGTCCGGGCTCGACTGTTTGAGATTGGACTCGAGGGGGCAGTGGTCGGAAGCCCGTGCGGGCTGTAAGTGTTTTTCCTTCGACAGATGAGCAGCTGTATTTGCTCGGGTACTGACTTGCAGAGTCTGTAGGGATTTAGATAGGTCCCTTCCATATCTAGAGTACAGATGGTTCCTGTAAAATCATAAAGCGTACAGATGGTCCACATCATTTCTGCGTGCGAGCGCACTGATCGAGCTTATCTCAATCCTACTATCATTGGTCGCTGATGATGAACGTATCCTCGCGGACTGGTGTAGCCACGTAAAACATCAACAGAGATATTTCCGGCGGCGTGTACGTTTAGCTTACATGAGCGACAATGCGTGACCACACGTGGCTTCTGTACTATAGACAACATCTAAGTGCTTCCCTGGTCAGTGCGTTTTCGAGATCTTCATCCGATTGAATATCTGAAACATAATTGGCTGGAGATTTCAGCAATATCCGACTCCTTCGACTAATATTGAATATGAAGACGAGCTGAAGACCCATGGTTGCTCATTTATACACGTGCCATACAGTGGCTAGTAGCCTTTATGATTTGACATGCTACTGAGGTACCAGCGGCTTAAGGAGGCTACTCTCGCAGTGCTGGATCGCTCTACTGGCGAGTGAAGTTATACTAGTTCAGTATAATTTATATAACATTTCATTGCGCTATGTTCACGTGTTCGGGATATATGGAGTGTGGTTTTGAATACCAATTGTATAATAAAATAGATTTAGAGTGGTCCCAAGAAATTGTAAAAATCCAGCAAAACATTGAAGCTCTAGATTACGAATTAACAAATATGTGGAATATAAAGTAAATTCATAAAATTAATCTGAATTTTATTTATTGATCTTGAAATGTAATAAAAATGTAAAAATGTAATAAGATGATATTGATGAAATTAATTTTTTTTTGAAAACAAATATAGTATTTAGATATTCGGATAGAGAGAATATCCGAAAATTCGATACACAAATAATTTTTTCATAGAACCCCTGAATACATAACCTCATCGTAACCATTTTCAGAAAATTAAAAGATACAGTAAAGTGGCTAATTGCATTAGAAGCCATCTGGCAAATTAGAAGCGTTTTATCTCGTATAAATAATTCCAGCGCAAACAATCGTCACTGCTCTGAGATGAAGTCAGACTACCCTATCGAATCCTAAGTTTCCAATGGAACCTTGTACCAAAAACAAGTTACGTACAAGTTGTACAAAATAATAAGTTAGAAAATCAAACACAATTAAACATTGATTATACATTTACGCCAGAAATTAATCATAAAATCTGCCCATTCATTCAAGAATCGAACTCCAGTCGCCCGCTTGCCGGGTAGATGTTCTGCCATTGAGCTATTAAGAATTGTGAGATTCGATTCCTTAATTATGCCATAAATCTCATTATAGAAACGGATCTTTATTTAAAGACACATAGTAGGTATTATTATTAAATGCATATGCAATTACATATATACACACACATATACACGTATGTATAATGTCTCTGATGTTCTGTCCTGTTGTGCCACAAACTTTTTTTTGTCAAAAAATATGATAACGAGAATGAAAGCAATATGTATATAAGAAAGCAAAGATAACAAATGTATTAAAACAAAGAATAAAAATATTCAAAAATAAAGTAAAAATAATGTTGAACAAAATAAAGAGAAATTAGAAATGAAATAAAACTCAATTAGTAAAAATTATTTTCGAAAACTGTTCCAACTTCCATTCTTTACATCTGTGACCTATCCCAATGAGTAAGCAAATCTATATAGCATTCTATATGGTAAGTAGGTATGCCAACTTCTTTTCTTAAACAACCAGTACTTACTGCATATAAATTACGTCAAATACCTTAGAATCAATCTGGACCGAACTTTAAAACGAATCTCATCTCTTTGTTTGGTAAATAAACGAAAACAGCTTGATCTACAATAGTGTAACATTGAATGATAAAGCAAAATTGCTAAGTATGTATAAACAAAAAAGTTCTAATCTATAAATCAGTTTGAAAATCAATAATGGTATATTGAATTCCAGTTTATATAACTGCGAGTAAATTAAACAGAAATTTTCCACCGGTTTCAAAATAAGCTCCTCCATTCAATAATGAATGCTCTTTGGAATGTTCTTAGTATAGTTATTCAAAGTGACCTAAATGTGCCAGCAGTGGTGGAAGAGATAAAAGATTTAGTGCAAAACAATGAAAAATTCAAAGTGCCTCTGAACGTGCTTGTAAAACAGCTCTTCATAGACACTTACCCTGTTAAAACAATTCAATTTCGGAAAAAACGTCCTACGCATTTTAGACAATATAATTAACTTAATAAATACCGGTTTAATAAGATTCCCTTCTTCAGTTTTTCACAGAATGATTTGTATATTGAATTAATTTAAATTTCGACATGCGTTTCTTGAGTGATGCTACTATTTATTAAATATTTTTAACAGGGGATTGTTAATTAGAATACTTAACGATTATGTTACAAAAAATAATATATTTTTATGCATTACACATTTGTAAGGATAGATTGTACAAAATAGGACTTAAAAAATAAAGAATTTCATATTATTCTCCAATCTTGATAAGGTGCATAATATATTTAATTATATAATATAAAGTTTAATATGTAAGTTAACAAATTTAACTGTTTTGCTTTCAACAATTTTTTGCAGTTTATACAAATTGGCAAAGAACAGAATAATAAATTTATCATTAAAAATAAAATAATAATTTTACCTTGTTTCGTCACTGGCAAATATTTACTTTAACATCCTTTCTTGAAATTTTGGCCGTTTTATATATTGCCTGTATATATCTACCAACGCAAGATTTAAACCACTAAATAAGATGTCAAAAAAATTAGAAAATGAACACTGGCTTATTACAAAAAGAAAATAGATTAAAAAGTTACCTAATATTGTGCTGTGTGTAACAGCAAATACACTGTTATTTGAATTCACATAAAAATATATTTTCTTACAAAAATACATGGCATGACTAAAAACTTCCACACGTTTACATATTTAAAAAAAATGAACTTGTTGGAAGTACTGTTAAACAACTTTGTGAAAAAAAAATAGATTTTCAGTTATTGGTAGACAATATTATATTAGTACAATATCTACATTGTTTTTAGTATTTTTTTATTGCTGGCCATAGGCTTTGTTTGAGATTAACGTGAGAAGATTACAGCGGAATTTACAGAAAAGAAGAGAAACATAAATGCAATGGTTGTGTTTGTTGTTGTGCTGATATTGACAACATTGCAGTTTAATTTAGCTACACTTAATCGAAGATCGTTTTACGAAATCTTTAAATAAACATGCATGCAGTTGTTCCCTATGTTGACATACAATCCCATCCGAACATACCTTCTATTCTATATTTAATACTGTTTTGTATATTTTAAGTAGATATATTTCTCTAAAGCATCTTCACAATATTTATTTGAAATTTAACTTGTTTTGTCGGAGAAACGGACATTTTCTCAAAACTTTAGAAGTATGATAAGGTATTTCATTGCATATACCTGTTCCTTCCTTTAGTTGCGAGTTGAGATACAAAATATATTTACTGCAACCCAGGCTTTGTAATGTCTAGGATACAAAACTTTTGACAGTGTAGAATTAAAAGCATTGGCCAAAATATGTTTGTAATTCTACTGTAACTTGTCGTAAGGTTAAATTGGATTTCTTATTAATAGCACATCTTACATATTTTTAATTTTCCGTCGTTTCTTGCCTTGTTAGCAGTATTCTTCATATTATTAAATCGTTCAATAATGCTTTCTATTTTGCTCGACTTCTCCTTAGCTTAGGCGCTATAGTCGTATAAGATATTTTGCTCGACTTCTCTTTAGCTTAGGCGCTATAGTTGTATAAGATTTTCTGTATTTTAGTTGATTTAAAATAATTTCTATTGCTCTGATAGGTAATTTTTTTATTAGAGTATATAAAACAATTTTTATAGAACATACTCTCTGAATACAGATTTATACAATGAATTATAGATAAGCTATTTCGTAATTTTTGGAAGATTTATAAGAACTTACACGTCTTTACTAAAACATTGATTGTAATATATTCCATTACAAAGATTATACATATTTTGTTTTCCAAATTAATTTCTATTGATTGCTATTTGTAGAAATTTCTAATATTAACATATCGGCAGCATGAAATTCATTTGCATAGGTTCGCGAAATTATTGAAAAAATGTTTAAATATTTTCTTCATTTAGGTAAGATATATTTTCTTATTAGTTATTTAAGTACTTACCTCGCCATTGCAAAAGCAGAAAAGTATTGCGACGCACAGTCCCTGTGGAAATGAAAATTTTGGTTACATGTTTATAATTTAAAGCACGAAGAGGCAAGGCCCGGTTTAAGATATAGAGCCTTTAATTAAATTAAACACAGAGATACTAGTGTTAGTATTAAAGCATATTTAATGCAGGGGGAAAGTCGAGGGTAGTTTTAAGTTATAGAACTTTAAGGGGTGGATAAGGTAATGGATAATCCATGTAATTTAAGGAGATATCTAGTAATTGATTTAGGACAGAATAAAACGGATTAAATTTGTTTTTACTATACATATAATGTGTGTGTGATTCTCTTACAATTATGCAAATAATACTACTTCATGTAAAAAATTATTCAAAGTAGGTCAATAGGTGTTAAGATATTTATTAAATATAAATTCTAAATACCACTATAACTTTATTGACATGATTGTCTTATAAAAGCCCAGCAATTTACTAAATTATACGTTATTTGATTTGTAGGAATAAAATATTGGAAGCTCCGATTTATATTACTTTTATAATGGAATATTTGAACATTCATAGAACCAGCATAAAATCTCGCATAAATGTAATGACTTTTCAGTTACTTCTGGTAATATACTAGATTCTGATTAAATTAAAATAGTAAATTTTCATTACCTAATCATACGCATATGCAATTGTACTCGTATATATGTAAATATATACACAATTACGCTCTTAATAATAAGACTTACTGTGCGTTTTCAAATGCATATGCAATTGCACACGTGTATATATATAATTACGCATTTAATAATAAGATCTATTGTGGGTTTTTAATTAAAGGTTTGGTACCATAATGAAATTTATTTCTGCTTTTGCCTGGTAGCTTAATAGTAGACCACCTAACTGGTAAGCACTGGACTGGGATTTGATTCCCCACCGAAGGCATAATTTTCGCATTAATCAAAATGAATTCATATGCAGAAAATTAAGAAATGCACGTAATTATATATATATATATATATATATATATATATATATATATGCATATGCAAATGCATATGCATTTAATTATAAGATCTACTACAGATTTCCAATTAAAGATTTGCTTCAAGAAAGAAATCTATGGCGTGATTAAAGAATCAAATCCATGGTAGCTTAATGATAGAACACCAACCTTGTAAGCAGTAAATTGGAATTCGGCTCCCCACCGAGAGCATGATTTTTTCATTAATTTCTGATTTCTGCCTTAATTAAAAAATAGTGCTGGGAATTACGAATTTTTATTATCTAAATTTCATGCCTGAGTAAACTTAGACTTTAAATTCAAAATTCTTATTCAATAATGAAAATATAAACATTGTTATAGATACTTAGTTTTTAAAACACATCATTGTTCTGAGCAAACTTGTTTTAGTAAGATCGCAAGTTATATTATAGGATATGCTTCTTCAAATTATTATGTTGCTCCCAATTTGAATGCAGTTAATAAATGTTTTCTTATAGCTTTGTATTAGATTAGTTGATTTTCACTTTACTAGAAATCATCATCTTTTCTAAACCTGAAAATTTTCTTACATTGATTATGTAGTGAATAATACTATTCTGGCGACTTATTACATTTAGCGCCTTAAATATTCTGTTATTGTATTTATATATGTGAGTATTATTCCAAAATAATTTTGTAAAACGAAAAGTAATTAAAAAGTTCGTTAATTATTAACTTGTAAAATGTTATCAAATTTTTTTTATAGTGTCATTAATTTTGATAATATTAATCTCGGTCATAACTTTTCTTTCGTTGTTACTAGTATTTTTAACAGTCTGCAAATTTCACTTTTGTATTGGTTGTCTCTAAGTCTGCGATGGCTGCATTTGGTCAGATATATTTTCGATCGTATCGCGTAAGCGATTTTACGTTTCACATTTTCTTTGTTGTAATGTTTTACTCGTAAGTTTATTCGTATCTCAGCAATCGTTAGAGAAGAATCTCGACACACACGATACTCATCTTTGGACCTGCATCGTGAAGTGTGCGATTGAGAAATATCTAATTATTAGAGGAGTTTTCTTTTGTGAAGTTAGTAATACACTACTACTTTAGGAGCAAATTGTGATATTTCTGTCAAAGAAATTTCATTTCTTATGTCACTGTCATGTATAGTTTTATTTTTTTAGGGTAGAAAACTATCTGAATACTCAGGTGTTTTGTTATGCCTTCTTATATTTCATCGCGACCATTTTCATAAAGGAAGAAGAATAAAAATTTACCGCCGACCAATCAAACTTCCTGAAATTGCGACGTGAGCAAGGTCAGATAGTTTAATTGTGATTTATATTTCACGTATTTTTTTCCCTATGTGTAAATATTCTTACGATAAAATCCCTTTTAATAATATCAAGATAGTTAACTAGGTTTCTTCCTGATGCAGTTTGGAAAGTATGCGCTTTGAAAGAAATGTTTTGACTAATTTTCTTCCTTGTTGACTTAATAAATTTAATAATTTTAAAGTTAAATTGTATTTAATCAATATTGTTGTCTTTATATTTAGATAGTTCTAACGTAATTCGCTTATACAAAGGGTACTAGGATAGTTTTGCAATATGACGCGACAATGAATCATAGGAAGCTGCTTGTTGCTGCATGTTGAGACATGCTCATACGTGCATAGTAGTCGCGCGCCATGTCGATGGGCTGACACTATCTGACACTATCTGACACTATACAGTGAGAATGTAAAGTGCTTGCGATGGCATCGTGTCACGAAATGAGATAAGGGCAGTTTTGCGTTATAATTTCGTGCGTGGTTTAAATATACACCAGTGCTTCGAAGAAATGACTCCATATCGCACAACGATATTCAGGTGGTACAGAGAATTCCAAAGGGGAAATTTAACTGTGGAGGATGCTGAGAGGCCGGGAAGGCCACGAGCGTCAGTTACGAAGGAAAACGTTACTACTGCGAGGAAAATGGATGGCGAAGATTGACGTATCAACAGAAAGAGGGTACTTCTGGCCTAAATGTACCAGGAATTCGTTTGATTCTGCATGATCATTTGCACGTGAAGAAACTTTGTTCTCTCTGGGTGCCAGGTCGACTGACTGAAGAGCAAATGACACGACGTGTGACAGGTGACGAGACTTGTCTCTACTATTACGATGTGCCGACCAAAGCTCAAAACAAAGTTTGGGTCTTTGATGATGAGGACACACCCGTAGTTGTCAGAAAATCCCGATCTGTAATGAAGAAAATGATGGCTGTATTTTCCAAATCGAGTGGAATTGTGAAGCGCTTCGTTTTGTACACACAGAAAACAGTCACGGGTAAATAGTATATTGAACAGTGCTTGCCCAAAGTCACTGGATCTATGAAGAACCTGCAGCAAAAGTCAAGAATGGACACCTGGTTTTTCCATCACGATAATGCTCCAGCTCACCGCGCCAAAGCTTGCGCCGAATATTTGATCACGACAGGATTGAAACTTCTCGAGCACCCTCTCTACAGTTCAGATCTTGCTCCCTGCGAGTTTGCACTGTTCCCGCATATGAAAATGAAGTTAAAAGGGAGGCGGTTTTCCAGTGATGACGACCTTCTGCGGGCTTGGGACAACGAGTGTGCTTTACTTCCTAGTGAAACTTAGCAGAACTGGTTTACAGATTGGTTTCGGAAGATGGAGAGGTGTATTGAGTGTAGAGAAAGTTACTTCGTAAAACTTAATTAAACAAAACTGTATATTGTACCAGATTTCTTGTGTAGTGAAGACTGTAAGACTTATCTTTACCTTTCAACATATACACGTCGGATATTTTACTCGTTAAAATATTTTTCATAATTTAGAGTTCCGTGTCGTTTTAAGGGCGTTACTTTCAAGGTGTGCGGATATGTTAAAGACTTAACAATTTTAAAATTAAAATATTTCACTTGTATTTGGAATATGTATTATCTATATTATTAATATGTGTTTCATGAATATTAATTATTGTTTTATATAATGTATTTTATATAGTAATTATATTTATTTTTCTTATACGCAAATTAACGCACATGTAGATGCCGACAGCAAGTGTTGTCGTCGTGTACACATTTTAAGTCAGGGGACTGAGAACAGCTTACCTGACTGGCCGCGTCGTTGTTGCTGTCGGGTAATTGCATGACGTTTTCGAAATAGGTGCAAGGTTGACAGTGTGGAAAATTTCCACATGCATGGGTACCTCGATAGAACATCCATAAAAACCTCTTCTATTCCTACTGATTGTCACTGAGCCTTATTACACAGCGAATCCAAAGCCCCAAAACTATACGGCCTCCCAAAAATTCACAAACCCAACATTCCTCTGCGTCCCATAGTGACTACCATAAACAGTTCCACTTATAAATTATCTAAATATCTTTCGAACATTCTCAAATTTTACACCGGCAATAGTGATTCCTTTATCAAAAATTCCACACATTTTGTCCAAAGACTAAATGGCCTAATGGTAGATCCTCATGATCTGCTAGTTAGTTTTGACGTCGAATCTTTATTTACCAGAGTCCCTACACCTGACACTATCCAAATAATCCATCAAATCCAAAATGATTATTTGGCCAATCTAGTGAATACTTGTTTAACCTTCACCTATTTTCAGTTCCGTGGCAGTTACTACCAACAAGAATCGGGTGCAGCCATGGGATCTCCTCTCTCTCCTGTTGTCGCTGACATTTTTATGGAGGCATTCGAACAACAAATCCTACACTCCTGTAACCAAAAACCAAAATGTTGGTTCAAATACGTGGATGACACCTTCGTTATTTGATCTCATGGTCAGGATTCCTTGTTTTCTTAAATTCCCAACACGATTACATAAGTTTCACCATGGAGATTGAATCTGGAGGATCCCTTCCTTTCCTTGACGTCTTGGTGACTCGTCATCGGAATGGTTCACTAGGACATTCAGTTTACCGCAAACCCACACACTCTGACCGGTACCTTAGTGCCCTCTCCCATCATCATCCCGCCAAGAAACAAGGCGTTATCAATTCCTTAGTCCAAAGAGCTGTCAACATATCTGACCAACATTCTATATCCCAGGAAATAAATCATGTTACCAAAGCTCTTATAAATAATAATTTCTCCAACCATAATATTCAACGAACTATCGACATCTTAATCCCAAAATCCCACAACTTAATACACAGTACATCATCTCTACCCCCTCTCTAAAGTCCACCTACCTTATATACAAGGTATTATTGACCGCTTCAGTAGGGTTCTTTTCAAAAACATCATCAAAACCATCTTCAAACCCCATTCCAAATTATCTGACCCATTTTCCGTAAAAGACCATATTTCTTTAGAATCATCTGGTGTGTACAGGATTCCTTGCTCATGCGGCAGAGTATATATTGGTTAAACAAAGCGGTCTGTCGGCACTCGTGGTTCTGAACATGAGCGTTGTACTAGGTTGCTGCGCATAGCTGGTTCTGCACTGCCGGGTACAGGCTGGAAAGCGGGCACCATATCCAATTTAATTCGACCAAGATTCTATCCCGCACTAACCATTACTATGGTCGCAAAATCAGTGAAACTATGGAGATCTCTAAGCACCCCAATAAATTTGACCGCGATGATGGCTACCCCCTACACAACGCCTGGCAATCCTGCGTCTCCAAACTACCCAACGACAACCGTAACGCTCCATTGACCCATGAGCCATATATAAACCTGTCCACCATCGACTTACACCAGTTTCAATACAGTGGTTGAGTCCTGAAGATGTCCCATACAAATGGAAACGAAACGTCGGCAGATATACAAGCGACGCGGTTCTAGGCTGGAAGCCTAGAAGCGGATAGCATGGACCACGACTGCGGATGTCTACGTACCAGATTTACTCTGTATATTATTGAGATTTTGGACAAGCATAAATTTTATAATTAAATAACTCTAAACACTTACTTGTGATAAGATACAGTGAATACATAGGTTCTTAGATAAATACTGGCAAAATGTATTTTATTGGTATAGATTTAAAATAAAACCTTAAGCATTTGTAACAATTAGAATTGTACATAGTAGATAATAGTTATTATTAAATTGTTCATAGTAGACTGTAAACTTAAAATAAGACAAGTTTGAATAAGTATGGATTAAAATGGAAGTGAATAAAAGGAGGGATAGGAAGGAAATGTCATAACGACCTCGGTGAAATGCAGAATTTTTAAAATAATTATAGCTAGGATACGTTAAACATATTTGTAATAGAAACAAATATTTGGAAAGGAGTGCAATAAATTTATCAGTGAAATTTAGAAAAATTTGACATTTACAAGCAATTTATATGTGTAAACTAAATAATTAAATAGAGTATTAAGAGGAATGAGATAGGTGTAGATAACAATATATGTAAAGTAAGGGATAATAAGGAATATATAGTTTTATATATTTTAAAGATATATTTTTATTGAAAGAATATATCACAGAAATCGGAAATTGCAGGATTGGAAAGTAGAGTTATGTTTACACCTGTAAATTGAAATATATAAAACAAAAAGTAGGATATTAAGTAGACAAAAAGATATAGAGAATCAGAGAATAGAATTTGATGATTTATATTTAAAAAAATGCTGATAAAATATTCAAAGAAAAGCGATTCGCAATTATTTCTACTAATTTCTTATTGGACATTTAATTCGTCGCTCTTAAATCTAGTACCACTCCAATTCGAAATCACGAGATTCCTACTTAATCGGTTGCATAGTAAAGACATATAATTTCGCTAAAAGAAAAAGAAAAGTATGTATTAAGATTTTTATAAGATAGCGATAATAGAAATACTTACGGTTGAAATTAATGTCGTATGATATGAAGCGACAATATACAGTGAATAATAAGTTTTATACATTTTTATAGAAATGTTTAATAAACATTTGGAAGACATTCACACCTGACATAAAAGGTGGTAAGCAAATAGCGATGTGTCATTGACTTTAATAATAAACAGACGCATGCACCACCTATTGGAAGAATTTAAACCGAAAATATGCAGAATCGAATGAAGAACATGAGGATATGTTGTAATTAAGAGGATAGGGATAGAATAAGAAGGAAAATCTTACATTTGGAAAAAAATAATATTTAATAAAAGGTAGAGGAATTGACCATATAAACAAAGTTTATAAATTGGCTAAAATAGAGAATAAAAATTAAAATTGCTAAAATGTTAATAACGTTAAGATTTATTTTATTGATTAATGATATAAAATGGTAACAGTTTAGAGTTTAAAAGATTAATTTTAATAATAAGATTTAATTTATATTGTTTAAGGATGTTGTAAGGTTTTATTTTCGTAAATTTTGATATACGATTTAGTTAAAAATTGAATATCTTTTATTTACAATTCCTAATTAAAGAAACTTCAGAGTATATTTTCTTTCGAGTAAACAAAATTTGTTTACAATTGCTACAAATTCCAGTTTTTTAAAAGATTATACAATATTTGGAAAGAGTCAATGTCTTATATATATATATATATATATATATATATATATATATATATATATATATAATAGTGCATTATAATGACATAATTGAAGCATATATCAAGTTTACTTAAATTTACCATTACTTGATTCATAAGATGTAATAGCCGATATATACTTTGATTTTTTATGATTGTCTTGACCTATATCACATCAATGCTATGCACAATACCATGATTTTGAGACAGAGTAGACATAAAAACAAATAAGCAAAACGTATATGAATAAAGTAAGTGTCATTTAAATAATGCATTTCAATTTCAAATGTCATTCAATAATTCTATACTTACATGATACATTTACTTTTAAGCTTCATTATATTTGGTAAGCCAATATAATGAATGAGTAATAATATAAATTATAATATATATACATATATATATATATATATATATATATATATATATATATATATATATATATATATATATATATATATATAATATAAATTGATCACACACATATAATTAATTTCATTATAATATTTGATGTAAATCAACATGAGGCATAAAAAGAATTTTTTGTCAATCCAGCCTAAGAGCGTTAAGTACTTCATCATTAAATAAATTTTATAGACAACGTGTGGCAAAAAAACGTTTTTTTTATACAATGCAGTCTATATACATATATCTTTATTATTACGAAACATGTATAACAATATATTTACACAAATTAGTTTGTTTCTTTGGTAAGTGGTCAGATTTTGAAATTCAACCTGTCATCCAGAGTTGAAGGTAAAAAATTAGACCGAAATTCACTTTTCGACAGTTATTTTACCTTATTATTCATATACATATATTTAACTGTACAAAAGGTCTTTCTTTAAAATATATGAAAATAAACAAACTTCGTAATTAATTAATTTAAAAGAATTTTTCTTGTTACTTCGGCGAAGCTTTCTATTTCTACATTTTCTGCACCGTCGAAATTTTGATAGTACATACATACATACACAGCCGAGAAGAAGAAGCCGATGACACACAAGTGGAGTATGTAAAAAGGAAATGCGTGCGATTGTGAGTAGAATTATGTGGGAAACTTAATGCAAACAAGATATGCCTGCTTATCATAAACATTGAAATTTTTACATCGGTATAATAACTGCGTACTTAGTTTTTGAACATACATATATACACAGTCTGTCGCAGAGAAAAAAGAACTTTTTAAAATAGTAATTCTTAGGGGAGTCATCTATTAAAAAAGATATACGTCGGTAAGGCAGATTTTTCACCAATGTTATGTCAAAATATCACGACATTTGCATCGTTAGAAGCAGAGAAATTGCGCATAAAGTAATAGTGTGCTTCTGAGATTAGCCGAAAAATGAATTTCAACAAAGAGTAAATATCAAGTTTTGTTTTAAACTCGGTAAATCGTTTACTGAAACGTTTAATTTGACGAAACAAGTGTATGGTGATGCGTGTTTATCACGTACGAGTGTGTATGAGTAGTATAAACCATTTAAAGACGATCATACGGACATAAATGACGACTAACATCCTTTTTTCTAACTACAAGTGGCATTTCAACCATCAACCATCAACTATTCACCGTATTCATCAGATTTGGCCCCCTGTGATTTCCATCTATTCTCCGAACAATATTTGGCAATGCAAGGAGTGCGGTATGCCGACGTCGAAGCCATTAAAAGGGCGTCGAAAGCGATCTTGAAGGACATCTCTAAAGATTAACTTAAAAATTCATTAGAAAGGCGACTATTTTCAATAAAAAAATAAGATACATGAATTTTACCAAAATAGTAAGCTTTTGTTTTCATTTTCAAAAAGTTCGGTTTTCTCTACGACAGACTGTGTATGATACCAGATCTGAGAATATAGTGTAAGATATTTATGGATATAAACATGATGTGATTGAGGCTGTTTAATAACTTAAAATTAATATTTGAATTTATTTTTTCTATTTACAGACCTTTTTGAATTTTTCAATATTTTAATTAAAAGTTTTTTTTAATATGTAAGAATCAATTCATGAATTCAAGATATATAGTGTAAGGGCTTTAAATGAAGATGAGTGATACGATAGTTGTGCGTTGCAACTTCATTAAGGGTTATCAATATCAAAATGATTATACACTTTATTTAATTTGGATATTAAATTTAACCTTATTAACCTCAAAAATATACTAATTGTTAGTTATAAATACCTTATAAATAAGTGCATACAGATTCCGCATAACAAACAAATGTTGGAATATTTTTTATTGTATCGAGACTAAGTTTTTGTGCAACATTTTATTCGTATACTATGCACGTCTAATTCAGTCGACGAGAACCACTGTAATTGTCGTTCACGATGCGTTGCGCTTTCTTATAGGTCTTCACTAGTAAATTATCGCTTTCCTCCCGGACATCCAATTCCTTTTCCCAGAGCGTCTTCAAAATTTTACGTGTTTGTATTTTCAACTAATAGTAACATCACTTTGAAATTTTTTAATTATTTTCAAAAATACACTATCTTACGTTTTCAATTTTTACATAAAATTTTTTAATTCCATTTTGTATCGAAAATTTCATTAATTCGACATTTTTAACTATTCTATTTTCTTAGTACCATCTTCATTCACTGACTTTACTCCGAAACTTCACTCATTTCGATATTTCGTTAACGCATTTTAAAAGGAAATTGTTGCCCTCCTTAATTTATAGATATATTGTTTCAATGATGTGACCTTACGTTTATTACTAGGTAATATGAGATTGTCTCATTACATTCACATTCACTTCCGGCACGTTATAAGATTAAGATTGCACTTAAAGAATGTCCTATCCTCTAATAAACAGGGACAATTTATAAAGTGAAAACAAATTTTAGTACATAGTTGTGGAACTTGAAACTATAAATTAAACAGAGCCACAGGTAAATGATTACCTTATATCAATACGATTCTAACGTAACCTTGTTTTAGTTAGCATGACGCCAGTTTTTCTTTATTAATCCATGCTTCAGATTAATATCTGTCTTTTTGGATTAAAGATCCTAAAAGTGAAAAAGGTATCTTTTATTAAAAATAAGTAGACAGATTATAGAATGTTGTGTAGATGACTATTTCACTCATAAAATTCTCTATATCACTTAATTGCAGAAATTTACTATAATACGTATTTTTCGTAAACCTAGCTATACAAACTCTTGTATATCGAATGATTCACGACACTCCATAGTAGCTTCCTACTCTATAATACATAGAACAAAACACCTCTCTCCTAAATAAATCATGTGCATATAATCTTGATGTTTTGATTGCAAAAGTGATATCGGTAAGACTGGCAGAAGTTTTAATGTTTGTGTTAAAAACACATATGTGAATTTGATCATGAATTCCCCAAGTCTATGGTATGTTTGCAGCCCATATAAAAGAAAATAATCATAGAATATCAAAATTTTTTAAATACTTTACATTTTTCGACAAAGAAAATGACTATTTTCAAAAAATATTGCTTAATGGCTAGACTAATTCGATATATACACCTCTGTTTTCTTGTTGTACCTGGAATTATAATTTCCTTAAAATATCTTTCCTTGTGCTTTGGGTTTTCCATCAGTAATGAACATTTTATATCTTTTGTTAGGTTTTAATATTTAGGAATGTGTATATAATAGTTTATAGTGTATAAACAGTTTATATTTTGTGATGCATTTGTAATATACTGTTCCTTAATATCTAAAATTAGTCGAAACGGTGGACACACATTTACATATTTTACTAATAACATAGTAATAACATGTCTTATTTAGTTTATTAAATTTTGTTTTCATGCAATTAAGATATGTTTTTTCTAATAATGATTACTACTTCATTTTTATTTATTGCGTGCGATATTTTACTAAACTATATTATTAACTTACTTTTATTAAAGAATATTTTATTTGATAATACATACTAAATTACCCAGCAATATGCTGTTAGAATACGTATATTATACGAGCAAAGTAGTAATTCTAAGTATGTAGATGTTATACAACATTGGAATAAATTATTTTGTAGTATAAATGTTCTTTTTACAAAATAGTACTATTATTATAAATGAGAATTCTAACAATTTAAGATAACTTCGCCATACGAATATAAATGAGAATACTGTTTCCAATAATAATAACCTTTATTGTAATTATACAAAAAACGATAACAGATAGGAAGGAAAAATTATTAAAGCGAGGCATTCATAATTAATATTTACTACTACGAACAACGTAAGATTTAGACACAAGGTAAACAAAATTACTGTGCTTCACCATTTAAAGTTGACTACGAGAATTAAAAATCAATTCTTCAAAATAATGCCACGAAGTTTACAAAGCGCTAACAATACAAAATTGAATAATTTGATAATTAATATTTTCCTAACGTAAATCGACATAAAATTTAGAACATTTTAATATTATACAAAAATGACATAAATTGTTTGAATTAAAAGCATCTAAATAAGTTAATCAAAATTTGTGTTTGTATATAATTTTAAAATGAAAAAGCATATTCGGAAATACGTTTTTCATTAGTACGTGCTTCAATAAGTGTTTTCATTATTTTTTATGAACGTGAGAATGAATATTTTAGAAATATTGGTCGTTCTTGCTAGGCCGCAGCGGTGTAAGTAAGAGCATCTCAATTCTTACTTGTTTGGTTTCAAATATGCTAATAACAAATGGAAGAAACACAAATCTTGAGTTTGAAAATATTTTGACAATGTTGATAGAGTTAAAGCAGATAATGTTACTTTTCGAATATCTCATACGTAATCGACGTTAAAGTTATTCCTCTATACATTTTCCATGCTTTGTCTTCACGGTACATTTAACAATAGTATTTTTAACGTGTTGACACTAAAATGTCTTGAATTTTTTTAAATAATTTCGAAGCATTAGGGAAAGAGCTTCGGAAAATTAAATCCAGATCATCATTAATAAAAATTATAATTTTAAGAGTAATTGTACTATTAGATACTTTTCTATCGGAGATTCTAAAGATATCTTGATCAATTTAAATATTAATGGAAGGAATCTAATCTAATTTGTATTCGTCTAAGAAAATCAGTACAGGATAATGAATATTAATGAACGCCCAAGATACTGTCAAAATATATAGGTTCTTGATCTAAACTTAAAAATTAAATTTCGATTGTTATTTCTACTTGGATGTTTCAGTTTACAACAATTATGCAAATTTAACTAGCTTGCTTTAAAAATAACAAAATTACTAATAATGCCTCAGCACACATATATTTTTATACGTAGTTACGTGCTCTATTTATAAACTGTAACAATTGCTACGTTCTCAACTAATGCCATCGCATTCAACTTAAATACTGTTCTGTTCTCGATCAAGACAACAAAAGTACTTTAATGGTAGACGCAAAAATATCAACATTTACTAAAAAAATGCACGAATATTATTATCTTTTGGAAGATTAATAACAAAATTAGGCATAAGTAGTGATTATAATGGGTGACAAATTTGAAGTTAGGAAGTAAATTGGCTTAAAAACACAATTTCTTTTGACAAATTCAGTTTTTTTGATACCAATGTAAAGTAGAAATATGGGAATTAATAATAGAATATGATGGGCAAATGTTCACCTCTAGCACGTCGACAGACGTCCGCTCTTTTTAGTAAAGTAAAAGCTATGAAATACGTTACCGGTAAAGGATTCGATATGATATATTTATGGACATGCAATAACTAAATGATTTAGGTGAGGTAGATGAGGTAGCACATAAGAACGACATTACAAAAAATTAAACTTTTTCGTTTCCAATAATAATACGTTACAAATAATAAAAATATACATTTATTTAGCCCAACACATTAAAACCGTAAGAGAATATATACTAATGATGATAGTACACAGAATATGCAGTATAATGCATATACACAAATACATATTATTACGTAAAGTGTAACTATTCAATGGATAAATAAGTAGTCCGATAATACATCTCCGTTGCGTGCACAGTGAATATTATGAGAAGAATATTCTTTCTGGTTGTAGGAAGACTAAGGGTGTTAGCAGTTCTTAAAGCAATACGTGGAAGAAGGAAATTGAGTTTTGAGTGCGCGTCTATATTGCTTCTGACAGGATTGACAGTAAACAAAATACTATGTTTTTGATATCATTCAACCGATCTCGAAAATCTATGCTTTTGCAAGAGATGGGCGAATTCAATAATTCTCTCAGCATAAGTTCGTCGAGTTTAAAATCTAAGTACTCGCAAAAAATGAGCAGTCAAATAAATTATCAATTTTTAGTTGTTATTATGAAAAATACGAATGATTAAACTTGTTTTGTAAAAGATAGAAAACGACATCTAAGTATGTTTACAGATAGTTTTTATCGATACAGTAAGTGTATATTTAGTTTATATTGTTATTTTTAAGGTATTACGGAAGATTTCTCACACATATGAACAATCCGGCACTGTAAAATTAAGAAAAAAAAACAATACGGTCATTGATAAAAGATATTAGTAAGATAAGAACTTCACATAAAATAAAGTATTTGTTTAGCAATATCTTTAGATATCTTTCAAACACAAAAATTAACATAAGGAACTATTGAAGTATTATTAAAGTTAAAAAGTTCTACTTACACAATAAATTCAAATCTTGGTATAACATTTAAGAGAGTCAATATTTGAAATTAAACAAGGAAATAGGTATTCTGAACTTAAATCAATAAAAGCAAGGCAATTTTCTTAAGTTGGCGGGCTATTTGCTTTACATATTCGACGTCTTGGAAATCTAAAGCATAAATTATACTGAGTTTCTTGATGACGCTGCAATTTTTGACCGAGAATCATGTCATTAATAAAGTAAGTACAGGGATAGAGGTATTGCGTATTAAAGTTAATAAGAGAAAGTTTGTATATGTAAATTTTACGAACAGAGTCGCAGAACAACAATATAATTTTTATACAAAAAACAAAAAATGTTTATGATTATATCTATTTGCATTTCTAGTTAAAATAAAAGGAGCATGTGAGAAAAGAATCGGTGAAATGGTATGAAAATATAGAAAACATGGTTGATACGATAAAACTTCTAGTTGCCGGCATAAAATACAATTATTTTTGAACGTAGGGCGTCCAACTTTTGTGCTGTACAAAAGCTAACACAAACATAATTTCCTGAAAAAATTGCAATCGGAGATATTGTAAATGCTTCTTGGTACGTGCAAGAAAAGATTACCGCGGAGACTTTCCAACGAAGTTAGTTTAAGGCTTTTAAGGTTTACAAAGAATAGTCAAACTACAGTGGTAATGCTATAGTGAAGGTCCATTAAGATTTAAGTGTGCTATACGTGTCAAGTAAATTTAGCAATTTTAATTTAAATTCACATATGTCAGCATTATTCACAGAAGAATAGATTACCTTCGAGCAAAATTAGATAGTAAGATAATTTGATAAAGAGGAAACTGCTAAATATTTAGAATTAAATTTAGGTGTCAAAAAAAAGTATCTGAAAAGAAAACGATGGAGAGAAATTGCATTTGTTAATGGGAACAAACCTAGCTAATCAACATAAACTAAATTTTTGTATATAGACAATCAGACCAATTTGAATCTATAACGATGTATAGTATAGTAATGCTTACTTCCAAATTTAATTTTAGACATCAAAATTATGTTTGGTAGTAAGTTCATTGTTGAGGAACAAATTCTTTTAGAAAATCGTATAAATATTTGTTGTAGAAATAAGAAATAAATAATTAAATATGCAATTCTCTTAAGCAAATGTTCATATGAAATTGAAGGGAAACTTTACGTAGATCCAAGTTTGGCTTCAGAAAACTTTCATTATACAATACTTATAAAATTGGAACAAGTAGAAAATGTGAGCATATTATGTTATTCTGCTATTTTGTAAGAAAAAAACATATTCATTTTAGCTGGCTGATAAATTAGTGGTAAATTTCTAGCTTGTCTCGTCAGAGATCGAATACAAAGGCTGTTTAGAGAGGATTTTTCGTAGTTTCACTTCCTAATTAAGGCGAATGTTGGCAGCTAAAGATCTTAAGCTAATGTCCTGCCAATGCTATCTGTAATTGGCGTTAGGCTGTTGGGAGATGTGAATTTATAGATTATTATTACTGGACAAACAATTGGAAATGCAATGATTCACGTTACTTGTATCATGTTTCTTCCTTCTGCCTATATTTAGCGCAATTTAAGACATTTTTGCGGATGAGACAACTTCGTCATCAAATATTGTCTTTTATTCGATTCGATACGATAATCTTATAATCCGGTAGGTTCCCAAGAGTTCAGCTAATACAAGTATTATATGTACCTTTAATTCACTCGTATTTCATTTAAAAATTACGAGTACATTTTACAATATCATTGTCGGAACTACCCTCTAATTTTAGACCAATAATATTCTATTTAATGTATATGATACTTTTCTTGCAAAGTTCTTACACTTACACATGGTAGTTTCTTTTACGTATTGGAAGAGTTCAGTACATTGTATTACATATGATAATAATTTATTAATTAGAGTATACATTGACAATGTCGGTCCAATGGACAGTCAGTCGCATTTATTTTTTTTTCGAAAATTTTGCTTATTTTAAAGAAAAATGATTGAAGGAATGTATTCAAAGAAGAATGTGGCCCCGAACTCGCAGTATCGAAAAGTGATGTAATTCATAACAATGAAGTAGATGAGCAGAAGACAAACAGGAAAGTTTAATCGCTTAAAGTTGATGTATAACCTCTTTCCACAGTAATTTTTGTATTGTGTATACGTATTTCATCATCAGCAGATAACAATCAGCAGATAACACACGTGTCCGTTTTGGTTTTCGACGGTATAGATCGTATACGGAATTTGTTTTGTGCGGATTTTACTGTGGTTTCCAGGTGCGACCCCTGTTTAATCATCTGCTCATGATGACAACTTAGCTGTCGAAACACGCATACAGAATACGAAAATTATTGTGAAAAGGGGTTATATATCAACCTTAAGTGATAAAATTAATGAACACAGCCTCTATCAAATTTACCAAACAGGAATGTGCTTACTAATTTGTGCAAGAGAAAAGCAGAATATGATTATTACAATAGATACTATCAAGTATGTACGAAGAAACTTTTTGTTTAGAAATAGTGCAAAGTATTATCGTATTTACGTATCAGACAAATTTTTATGCCTTGTCTAAAATGAACACTTTGTACATAGAAGGCCATTCTCATATGAAATATGAAACATTTTCTACAATTTTTTACGACGCACAGATTTCAGAATGGACATTAGGGCCCGCAACTCTACAAGTGTATATTGAAAAACTGAAAGAATTTCAAGTTGGCACTGACATCAAAGTCTAAAAAGTTTACTACATATTCCTAATGAAATAAAGGATGCCACGTGGAAAGAAAATGAAAATATTTGAAAAATTGTATAAATTTTTTTTTTTATAAAATACGAATATAATGTACAGTTCATCTCTGCAGTAGGCTTGTATAACATTTATTGATTTATTTTTTACGTTTTTAAAATCTTTGAGAAACACAAAGATTTTTATTGGATATAATTTTGCATATATTTTTGTAATGTATATGTATATAAATGTGACTTGCACAATTTTTCTGTGGTGTTTGTTTATAAAACGTTTTAATTTTTTATTTTTGTATTTTGAATTTTGAAACTGGAAAAAGTACAGATAGAAAAGCGAAGGCTAATGTCTCTTTGGCATGTAGAGCTATGTATTATTATTATTATTATTATTATTACATACATAGGAACGTATTCTCATAGACATAGACGGTTGCGATAGTGGATTTTCTCTCTTTATATTTCGTATGTATGTTTTGTAAAATGATTGTATAATATAAAATATATTTAAAGTTTATTTTTAGTAGCAATCAAACTTAGTAAATATATTTCAATTGCAATACACCTATTATATGTAAGGTACAGAAATTTGATTGTAAATATTTATAATCCTTTTAATCGTTCGCATCAATGGTAAAAATGCAAAATACATAATCTTATTTAAATTAAAAATTAATCCACTAGCAGTAGAGAAAATCAAAACAATGCTTTATGCGTGGCAATAATTTCTATAAGATTATGTTCCTATCACTTAATAGGTACTTACCACATTCCACATTCGTCTGCTGTACACCCCAGTTTGTGTGTAATAAAAACATTTTATAGTATCGTTAATTCTCACTCGACAGCATAAACTGTACTTACTGACTCTGCTGAAATTGACTTCGGTGTATTATAAAATTACTTGCGTGCAGAGAATGTAGTATTTATAAAAAGCAATTCGTTTTTTTTTCTAGCTTATTTATTTAATTAAATGAAAAATTGGTTATCAAGAATTCCACTTGCATGATGTCAATTTCGAAGGTGTGTACTAAAGTGATATTGTGATATTTAAAAGGAGTGTTTCGACCCAACACCGTTTATAAAAAAATAAAGATTGCATTAGTAATTGGAAAATAGTAAAATCAGTACTATATGTGTAAGCAGGGAATTTAGTAAACCTACCTATCTATATATTCGAGAGTATGGAAACATTAAATTACATACTCTTGAATAGAGTACGAATATTAAATATTATTTTTGCTAAAGCTTCTAGATGTAATCTCGCTACACTTAAGTTTAATCGAACTTACTTAATGTTACATAAACTGTACACCTCATACAAAATATTCAAAGCTTGTTCTTTTGCATTCGATATTCAGCATCAGTTTCCACATAAGGTGCCAGAATACCTCATTGATATGCTTCGGTTTCATAGTGTATTATCTTACTAGAATTCTATGCATTTCGTTTGGAATTCTAAGAATACCAATGGTTTTCAGGTTTTACTGACATGTTTTTATATAGAATCCTTAATCTCTAAAGTTACTATGTCTAATACAGCATCAATAATTCGATTTTCTTTACTATGTGATTATTGTACATTTCGATATGGGATTCTCGTTTACAAAAATTCTTGCATCTATGAAAATTTAGATATAAATAAATCCTTAGAAATTTTTCAGACATATCATACTACAAATATAAAACATGATTTCCGAACCCGTAGCCGTAACACGTTATTTTAAATGTGTTTTCAGGTGGCTGGAAAGAAGAACATTAGATCAATAGCGTGGTTACTACTGCTACTCGACTTATGAACAAACGATTTCTTTTGGCGTTATCTTAAATCTAAACTTATAATAATGTTTGATTAGGCTCAAGATTAGATCTTGAAGTTGCTGAAAATACAAACACCGGAACGTCGTTAGAAACTACAACACAACGAACCTCGCAAGACGGTTGTACCACAAGTAACACCGGCCGTAAAAATCTACCTAATTTTATATACGTGTATATTGTATATTCATTACTTTCTACTAAAGAATATCTACTGATGATCTGATACGTAAACTTCCGCGGTCATGGTCCATTCTATCTGCATCTGAGCTTCCGGGCTGGAACCGTCATTTGTATATCTGCCGACGTTTCGTACCTATTTGTATGGAACATCTTCAGGGTTCAACTACTGCACTGAAACTACGGCACTGAAACTCAGTTTCAGTGCAGTAGTTGAGCCCTGAAGGTGTCCCATACAAATGGGTTCGAAACGTCGACAGATATACAAGTGACGCAGTTCCCGCCCGGAAGCCCAGAAGCAGATAGAATCTACTGATGAATTCTTTTAAATATCTGTCTATTACTACTAATGATTGCGACATATCGCTGAAATTTATATTTTGTGCAACAAACAGCGTAATAATTGGATTTCAATTACTCATATATTCCCTAACCAATTTCTAGGAAGTAATTTTTGGATATGCGTTTCTGATTGATGGGTGTTTAAAGTGAAAATATAAATTTCGGTTTTGCGAAATTACAAAGTAAATAATTTCTGGTAGACGCATAAAATACTATTATAAATAGTATTATTGCTTATTACATGGCTATGAAAATTGAAGCTCATCAAATTTATGAGAGTTTTTAGTATTTAACAGTTTTATAACTTTATTTATTTGATGTAGAACGAAAGACTTGTTATTTGTTTCAATATGTAAGTTTACTATACCTGATTCAAATTAATCATTCTCTCTTACTTTACAAAACCAATTCTATAAACAACAAATGAATGAAGTAAAAGAAGATAAAGGAGGAGTTACTCAATTACACCCATTTTTACTAGTGATATGAGTCTCATACTATTTATTACATAGTATATCT
The DNA here is from genome assembly GCA_031893035.1 of Dermolepida albohirtum. Taxonomy (NCBI): domain Eukaryota; kingdom Metazoa; phylum Arthropoda; class Insecta; order Coleoptera; family Scarabaeidae; genus Dermolepida; species Dermolepida albohirtum. The sequence goes on from JAVIWB010006358.1 coordinate 267,523, forward strand.
TTATTATTCTTTAAACGATTAATTCATTTGCCTTGTTTATACTGGTGCTAATTTATTGTCGAACATTGTATACTATTCAGTGTTTACTGATGCACATTGCTTTTGGATGAGCTTGAGAAGCATTTACTGTTTGCGTAAGTTTATGGCAATCTACAATTAGAGATTAAGATTAATTTTAGCCTACAGTACTCGGATATATAGTTCAAAGTGATTTATATTGATGTACATTATGACCAGAATAAAAACAATACACACGCACATTACGGCGATGGTTTAAAAAATTCAGCGAGGGAAATTTTGATTTGGAAAATGAGCCTCGCGGATATGCGCGTAGCACCGTTAATGACGACGAGCTGCGTGTAGAAATTGAAAGTAATCCGTCGACAACAGTGCGTAGCCTTGCAGAAACATTTCAAGTGTCCATTGCCACCATTAGTCGTCACCTTTCTTCGATTGGCAAAGTGAAGAAACTCGATCGATGGGTGCCGCACCAATTAACGGAAGCCAATAAGCTCCGTCAATTAGAGGTGGCTACCGCTTTGGCTAATCGACAGAAAGTTGAACCGTTTCTTCATCGAGTGGTAACGTGTGACGAAAAGAGGATACTTTATGATAATCGGAGACGGTCAGGACAATAGTTAGATCGAGGTGAAGCACCAAGGCAGCATGCACGAGTATCACTTCACCCGCGAAAGATTATGGTGACTGCATGGTGGACCAATAAGGGTATTATTCACTATTCATTTTTGCAATCGGGTGAAACCATCACGGCAGAGTCCTATTGTGCCGAACTGGAAACTATGCATGGAAAATTGAGCCGCTTGCAGCCCTCACTAGTCAATAGACATGGACCCATACTTCTTCATGATAATGCAAGACCTCATGTTGCACGACAGACAATCCAAAAACTTTCGGAATTTGGTTACGAAATTCTCCCTCACCCACCTTATTCACCTGACCTTTCGCCAACTGATTTTCATTTTTTCCGAAGTTTAGACAACCACTTAAAAAATAGGGACTTCCTTGACCGGGAGTCTGTAATAGCAGTGTTTGAGCAATATGTGAGCCGTCAAAACCTAGATTTCGTTTCAAAGGGAATTTTTCAGCTTCCAGGCCGTTGGCAACAAACTATTGATGTAAATGGAGACTATTTTGCAGAATAAATATTTATATTTTTTTAAATTTAGCTTTTTTTTTATTCCTTACAAAATCGGACATTTCATATGTAACAACCTGATATTACTATGAAAGATAGATATACTAAATTTTATGTGTAAAAATCAAGAAGTTAAAAAAATTGCTTCCAAAACTTAAAAAATAATACGAAGGGAATTATAAAAGTTTTTAAATGAGCTGTAATTTTACCAATTTTTTAAAATATTTTCACCATATTCTATGCACTTATCTATTTTTCTAAGCTAGTTGCCAGACCGAATTTTTACGTTCCTTTTGAAAGCTAAGTTTACTTGTCATTTCACACCCTAAGATAGCCAGCGTTGGAAAACTTTCTATATTTCAGCCTATTCTTTATATGAGGAAACAGCGCAAAGTCGCATGATGCGAAATTTGGACTACTCGACATAGACGTAGTTGTGATGTGCCGAAGTGGAAAAACCAAATGCCAAGTGCCTTGAGTGAAGATGAATATTTTTGACAATTTCCACTTGCCGGAATGGCTTCATCTTCAAAGAATTGGACTATTCCGTGCATTGGTAAGCACTTCTTAATAGTAAAGTCAGATTTCGCCACCTATCAAGATGATATTAATATAAAGAAATATTTCATTCAAAAATTTCTGAAGCATCTTGCAGTACCAAGAAACGTGTCTTATCATCTGCGTGTTAGTTATGTCATAGGGTAAGCAAAGCGAACAATCCTTCCTCACTCAAAAACTTTCACGTAGAATGGTACAAATTAGAGGTGCATAAATTCTCGAACATTCTTTTGCCTCACAAATTGAATGCCTATTGGATTCGAATATTTTCCTGATAACATTAATGTTCTCGATAATATCCGTGGTTCAGCGTTGTAACCTTGAGTTTTCTCTAAAGTCAAGCTTTCCTCTCTAGAACTCTTTCAACTGATCAATATTCTATTTACGAGCAAGTTGTAGTGTAAAATTGTTTAGTACTCAGTTTTTGAATAAGATGACACAGTGAGCTATTTACAATGTAGGTGTAACTAATACAGAGATACCCAGTCACTTGATAAAGTGTAGGTTTGAACAGATTTCAATTTATAAGGAATTTCTCATAGCGTGTAATTATCGGTTGCATCATATTGCCAAATCTTTGTCGTGTTCTTTGTACAAAAATCCTTTCTTTTAGTTTCTTTGTGCTCAAATATCTGTCAGTTTAGGAACAGAATTCTTTCTGTGCGTATTAAACACACAATTTTTGTATTATAATATATTACTTTAAAAAAATCAGATTTAAATAATTCTAATAAAAAAATTCTCAAATTTTGTATTCGAATTTTAAAGTTACTATTAAAAATGGGCGACTTGGAAAAAGATATACCAGAAAATTTAGTGCGTTTTAGCTATTACTAAAAGTACGCGAAAAAGGACTGTGGAGTAATATGGTTTATTAGGCAGCGGGAAGCAGAAAAGAATTAGGAAAGTAAAGGGCGGCGATGTCTGAGTTCGGCCTCTTTCTATAAGATCGCTTGCACATTAGATATTAATATAAAACATAAGTGTCTCTCTGTGCGTTATTTCTTCTTTTCATGTAAGATTCAGTAAAAGGAACATAAAAATAGGAAATACTTTTAAAGAAAAAATAATAACTTCGAAAGCAAAAGTAAAATTATATTTTAGTGAAACCTATATTAGAGGATATTAATTTAAAATTCTAGGTGATTTCTAAGACAAAAGCACTAATTTCTTGCAACTCACAGAAATCGTATTGGTGATATGAATAAAATTGATCTGAATATAGATATTTTTGGATACACGTAATGTAATGTATGAACGTGACTGAAATGATGAGAATTCAATAATAATAGCACGTAATAGGATATCTTTTTTTTTAGTTCGAACTACAAAAAAGTGTTACAAAATAAATTCTGATCTTGTATTACAAGTTATATATAAATAATAAATTCAATTCAAAATTAAATAGAAAAAGTTTGGAAAACAGAATTTTTTGTAGTTTTCTTATTTTAAGAATTTCCCCATGCTCTTCCAAATAAAAAATTATTATTTAAGCAATTTTACATATACACCTCTATGTATAAGATGTCGAGGTATTCGTAAAAATACTTTTAGTGCAAAAGTAATGTGCGAGTTTGAAAGTAACTTGAATTTACTTCTTGAAATTAATTCGGGAGGATAGTTCGTTACTACAATTACTACTAGAACGAAGTAAAGTTTGTAGAATGAGAGCGTGTCAAGCAAAATTAGTGTCACATGAACTCGAGTTTCTATTCAGTATGGAATTACATAATATTGAATGTGTGTAACTAAATTTCGAAGTAGATTTCTTATTGTTTATTTGAGTGTGAAGTGTAAAGTTTGTGGTATTTAAGACTGAAACAAATATTTCATGGTTTTCTTTTTTAGTGACTGCATATCTTAAAATTTAACATTTAGTTGAATTCACAAATTTTACAATTTAGAGATGATTCTTTTGTTTAATATTTAGGCGTTTTTAATATCAAGAAAAAGATATTCGCTATATGTATTTGAATAAGCAAATTGTTATAATTACAGTATAACTTGAAGCAATAATATGTACACATATAGAATCTTTGTTGATTGCTGAACCTAATAAACATGCAGTGGATTCATTAACACAACACGAATATCACCAGACAAGATTGTTTCATGTTTTACGAGTTCAAGAAAAACGATATATTCAAGAAAATAGATTAAATTTTACTACAGCTTGAAAAAATTATTCCCTGCGCTGAAGGTGATAAATAAAAAACTTTGATCATTAGTTGGAGTACAATGCAGAAATAATAAATTAAAAACAACTTTGGTTTAAACCGTTGCGAATGCATATTGTTTGAGGAGAGTCATCGTGCGAGAATTAACTGGATCTAGGTAACTTTGAATATTGGTGCGAAGACGATCAATATCATTTTGGACGATTACTTGGTTGTACGGAATTATTTGGCAAAATATATGTATTGTCGCATGCTTTGCTCGCAGATACTTAGTAGCTGGTTGTTTCAATTTGGTCTACCAAAAGTTGTTAGTAAACAAAGCCGTAGGAAGGACACAGTGTACTGTGGAATATTTCGAGATTAGCGGTAATCGACCAAAACGGCCATTTTTAATTCTAGATTACATGTCATTGCTCGAACAATAAACTATTTAAAGGCCTGAAACATTAAATTGTTGAATTTTCTATTATATAAGAAATAAGTTGCCGAGAATGCCCTTATTTCGATCTGTAAAGCTATCGATACCTTCAAATATAATAAATAACGTACATGTTTTTTTCAAACGTATAAATATATTAACGCAGTGTGTAACAGAGATGTAATAGAACTTTTGAAATTGTGTTTAACTATACTAGGTTCAACATTATGATAACCTCTATCGTTCAAAGAACATTTTAAATATAATTAATTTAACTGTTCAGACATATTGCTTGTATTGCAATTAAATTATCTGTCAAGTAAACGTAAATATCGAAAAAGTATTATATTAACGCGAAAGTAGTGAATAATCGCCTACGCGTAATACATTATAACTATGTTTTACTAGGATTTTGAATTATTTTTTTATTAAATACACGTATAAATTGATTTGAAAAACTTTAAAAAGTCTAACTCAAACATTTGCGACGTTTTGTTGGTCATAAACTAAGACTATTTTCTAAGAAAACCTCATCTACAGTGGAATGAATTTTTGCACGTTCTGTTCCCTAAAATATTCTTTTAATATTCTATTTAATTCATTTCTAACTAATTTCTAATTATTATCGTATCTCAAACTTTCACTCATTTACAGAGAATAACCCGACCAATTATTTTATATTATTGTTAATACATAAACTGTCTCATAAAGCAAGTCGTATGATATATTATTCTAAAGTATTTTTAGCGATTAAGTTTTTAATATTATTTTTGCTGTTATTACATCTTTAATTATTTCTTAATTTTGGCGTATTTTTCTCTAGCGTGATTAATCAATTTCTCTCTGACGAAGGCACTCGCCCTTCACCTTACCGATTTCTTTAAAAGCCCGAATTTTGTAAACACATCCCACAACTCAGAACTCAGATATAACACAGTGTACGCTTGTCAGTCGATATTTTATTGTAAACTCGTACACGTAGTTTTCATGATTCAGCGTGTATCGCATAAGTAAACGTATCATTCTGTGCCTATTTGTTTATAAAACCTTATATATTGTGCTTCTCTAGGTTAATTATATACTTTATTACAGCCCTTATAATTAATTACTTTTCTTCTATTGAAAGTATATTGCTTCCACTATTTCATTTTTAATATATTAAAGGCTTTGAGCTACAAAATTTTAAGGAATTTTTTTCTTTCAACTTTCCAAGTGTTCTGGATTTTTGATGCTCATTATAAATTAGAAGCGAAACTCCATTGACCTCACTTTTTTCGCACATCATAGTTTGTAATACAGTGCACATGCTAATATACATGCATGTGTATGTATGAATATACAATGTTAATATAAAGTTGATTGAAATCTATGTTTAAAAGAAATAAAATATTTTAGAGAATGAGGAACAGCCCAAAAAAAAACGAATTTAGACAAACGAGAAGAACAGAATTAACAATATATGTATGTATTTAGAAAAAAAATAGTCATACTATGATAGAAATATGTGTATTTATGAAACTGTTTATATCTTCTTAATATTTTTATTGAAATGAAGAGGGCTTTCGGAATTATGAATTTTTACGAAGTATTGTCTTATTGATTTATAATTAATGTAACATGTTATGTAGTATGCGAAAGCCTCAGTTCCTAGGACAAGAAATATATCGCATGTGTATTCTAAAGTTCGCCATTTATAAATTTATATGTGTCTGTATATACAGGGTGGGGCAGAATAACGAGCGATTTTAAAAAGCCCGCGATTCGCGCCGTGTCATTCGGAGGTGGTAGGGACACTATCGGCCATGTTTCCTTGATATTAGCATTTAGTAACAATGGACCGTTGTACCCCTCAACAGCGTGCGTGCGCTATTAAGGCGTTTTATGAAAATGATAATTCTTACATACGCTCGCGTCGTGCCTTTCGAAATCATTTTAACATTAATCGCAATCAACCAGTGTCGTGTGCCTGTGCCATTAAAAAATGGGTTAGGAACTTTGAGAAAACTTCGCCAACGACAAAAAAGAAACCTGGTCGGCCAAAATCGGTGCGTACGCCCGAGAATATCGACCGTGTAAGAACTGCTATTGAGCGAAGCCCGCGTCGTTCAGCTCGCCGGCATAGCACTACACTTGGGATTTCATACCGAACTGTCAGACGAATTTTACACAAGGATCTCCACCTTCATACATACAAAATCCAAATCGTACAGGCTCTCACGGATTATGTGAGTCGACAACGATTCTGTGAAGAGTTTTCAGATTTAATTAATCAACATGAGGATATTGTAAACCACTTATGGATGAGTGACGAAGCCCATTTCCATTTGTCCGGTTACGCCAATAAGCAGAACTTTAGATACTGGAGTGACGTAAATTCTAGACAAATGCATCAAGAACCCCTTCACTCCACAAAAGTTACTGTGTGGTGTGCTATGTCTTCATCTGTGATCATAGGGCCTTACTTTTTTGAAAATGCTCGTGGCAATGCTGTGACAGTAACCTCACAAAGATACGCCGACATGTTGGAAAACTTTTTTGTACCACAGCTTGCACGCTACGAAGTTAACGAGGAAACATTTTTTCAACAAGACGGAGCAACCTCCCATACAGCCAGAGTATGCATGAATATTGTTAACAGATTATTTCCAAATCATGTGATTTCTCGAAATGGGGACATCACCTGGCCTTTTCGTTCATCGGACCTCACACCGTGCGACTTCTTTTTGTGGGGGTACTTAAAAAGTAAAGTGTTTCAAGATAACTCACCACAAACAATTCAAGCCCTGAAAGAACGGATCCGACAGGAAGTGGAAAACATTTCCCTAGCAATGCTGCAAAATGTAATGAATAGTTTCAAAATACGATTGGAAGAATGTGTACGCCTGAACGGATGTCATCTTTCCGGAGTTATTTTTAAAAAATAAAATAATTAATGCTTTTTTATGTTCTTTGAGAAAATAATGAATTTATTCCTAAATATTGTTTTTCTTGTTTTTTACAGCCTTTTTAAAATCGCTCGTTATTCTGCCTCACCCGTTACTTTCGTGTTTTTATTATTTAAAATATTTTACAAAATTCTAATAATAATAATAAAACAAGACTGTTCTGTTTTCATAAACATACTTAATGGTTTCTTAATTCAATTGTTATTTTTAAATTCTTATATACGCGATAATAGATCAAGGAAAAATATTTTACTGTGATGAATTCCAATAAAATACTAATTTTAATTAAAATTAATCGTGTTGATACTCTATATGTTGGATCAAATTTTTTATAGTTTGTGCATAAATTTTAACAATTTGATGAGATTTTTATGTTAAAGATTCATTAAATATCCTATTTGCATGCATTCCTTAACTGATGTTAAGTATCAACAGTATTTAGTTAATATGGATTTTTTTCCCGCATAGTGAGCAGCTCGATGGTTTTTAACTTGCCGTCAATCATACAAAGGATGCTTCTGAGGAAAAAAAAGAGTAATTAATAGATAATAAGAATTAAACCAAGGGAAAATTAGAAAAGTTACTTAAGTTTCTTTCGTCATGATTTCAAAATAGCAATTAAATAAAGGAAAACTAATTATAGGAAAACACTTTTTATAAATGGCAAAAGAAGGAGGGAAACAGTGGCAACTGCTATTAGAAAGAACAGCTTTATTACATCAACGATTATCTATTGTAATTCTCTCTGATGGATCCAGCTTTTTCCCAGTGCACTATAAGAAAAACTTTATCAAACACAATTTTTTAATTGGGGTTAAGTAGAAATAAATAAAACGCTCGACATAATATGATCCCTTAACAGTTTAGCCTTTTGCAGGATAGTATATGTACATTATCTTTCCATTTCTAAAGAAACATTTCCCTTAATGGTTTTCTGTGGAGGAAAAGTTACCATGATGGTTATCACTGTTGAAATTTATCAACGGCAACAAATCTTCACAAAAACTAGTTTAGTTCTTATTAAGCAGCTTCAAATTATTGCTAAACGTTTGTGTTTTTACTTTATTTTCATAGTTCAAGGTCAGTTAACATGAGATATCTATACAATGGATGTACTTTAGTTTCTTCTGGGTTTATATGGTAAGAAGATAAGTGTTGCGATTTTTCGATAAGTACAGTAAAGATTACAAAAAGTATATGTACTTAGCTTATTTTGAAAGTGCAAATTAAGCATAACTTATAAAGTTATTGAAAATAACTTTCCAAACGGAAATGAAGTGCGTATTACAAACACTCATTGTATTAGTTTGAAATATATGTTTATATATGTGTAATACTTATTTTATTGTGTATGCTTATATACTATGAACATGTTTTATGGAAATTTCTCTTTAATTTTTTTTAAATCTCGATATTCAATATACAAAAAGGAATTCCATTTGATAAATGATACCCTTATAACTGTCTTATTAGAGAGCTTGCTTGTGCGGAAAATACGTGAAAATGGTTACGGGAAAGTATCGCGAACAATTTTGTAACCGAGCACAATAATATACGTATCTGTTGGTTTACATTCAATGTGTGTACTTCTTTTTAAAACATTTATGGTCTAGAAATTTAATATTTTACAAGAATTTATATATCTAAATTGATTTAAAAAGCTGTATAAAATTGTAAATATTTGTTCAATAATACCTTTTACAGTTAATTAAAGAAAAAAACAATTAATTATTTGTGGCTTTCTTTTAGTTATAACACTCCTACATTTCCTCAAAAATTTATTACTTTCTTATGTATTGAAAATTAAATTATTATTAAATTTTTGATATATTAATTGATCGTACATGGTGAAACAATTTAACTAATAAATATAATATAAATTAAAGTACTTGGTATATAGTTTCATAAATTACAAATATCTTTCTATAAAATACTTAGAACGGTAGTGGAAGGAACCTTTTCCGATAAATCGGGTCAGTAAAGATTTTATAATGTAGGGGTTAATTAACGGTGTTGTAACCAGGTCAATTTGATCATTAATAAGATTCCTCTATATAATAAATATTGAAGAATGTCTCAGTATTTTACGCAGGACAATTTTGATTTCATTATAAATGTAATTTCAGTTTCAATGTAACAAGCATAAATACACTTAATAATAATATAATAATATTAATGAATAATGCTATCTGCTTCTGGGTTTCCGGGCTGGAACCGCGTCACTATTATATCTGCCGACGTTTCGTACCCATTTATATGGGACATCTTCATGGCTGAACTACTGCACTGAAACTGAGTTCAGTGCAGTAGTTCAGCCCTGAAGATGTCCCATACAAATGGGTACGAAACGTCGGCAGATATAATAATGACGCGGTTCCAGCCCGGAAACCCAGAAGCAGATAGCATGGACCACGACCGCGGAAGTCTACGTACCAAATTAATGAATAATTTTCTAAAGAAAACTCGCGATTGTTATTACCAGTAAATACTTTAAACTCTATATTTAACTGCTAGAAGAGAAATTTTCGAAAAAGTATTATATTAATTTCAAGATGTAGCTTAAATACTATGCCGGTTTACAGTCTACTTTAATTTTGTTTCAATGACAATGTACGGTTCAGTATTACCATTGTAAGATAAAAATTAACAAAAGAAGATACAGAAAAAAATTATGATTGATGAGGGGTGACTATGGAAGTGATACCCTCGAGTTTTTATGCTGTTCATATGTACGTATAATATTCTTAATGATTTCAAACAATTACCACATTTAAATATTTGAACGGCAATATAATCAATAGATAACTGTAAAATAATGTAGGAGTACAAGTCATTTCTTTGGATTCTTATTAAATATTAAATACCGCTGTATTTGAAACTACTAATTCTTTGCAATTTAACTTTAAAGTAAGTGGTCAATCTTTGTCTCATACATATGTATAGGTATATATTCCATTTTATTATTTGCTGCTGATTTAGCTTTTATGAAACGTCATGTTTTGTTATATGTAGGCCACAGACTTAACTTAAACTAAATGAATTTGGAAAACTTTACAGACCATGAAATACGTACCTGCAACGAGGCTGTAACCGCGGATAAAACTTCATAGGCGTATTCCCAAGGTGGGTTCTTTTCTGGCCGGAATGGCGTCAGAAGGTAATTCAAACCCAGTAATGGAACTAAGAGTAAAGTAGCCCTGAAAGAAAAATATCCGTTTATGCACGCATAAGAGACGGTTTTTGCTTTAATTTACTTCTGTACAAATGTATGAGATGATTGTAGAAACAGATGGTGTATATATATATATATATATATATATATATATATATATATATATATATATATATATATATATATATATATATATATATATATTTCTCTCTCTTTTTGTGTGTTTGTAAATTGTACTGAAATTAATTTTACACAATTTTTTTGGCAGATATATGTCGCAATGCTAAATTTTTAATGTATAAAATACCAAGCTATAATTAGCTACATTTTTAATAAATTTAAATAAAGAATTTATTTACTCATTTTGAATAATGAGTTCTAGTATTGTAATGTAACGTGGAAATAAACATGGAAGTCGTATCATATTGATGTATGTATGTTTCAGATCTTAAATTGTATAATGTTTATGATTATGGTAATACGATAATAATTTTTTGGAAAAATATATGTTCATAATAACAAAGTATTAGGAATACAAATATGTCCACTTCATTTTAAAAAATGGTTAAATACATTTACATATGTACTTATTACATATAAAATTAAAATAGGTCGATAAAAGAAATCTAATTATATAACTAAAAATGTAATTTAATACGATTGCTATACAGACGTCATCATAAAAACAAAACGCCATATCCAACATACAGAAAATTAATTAGAAGTTTTATTTAAAATAAGATAAAATACTTTATTAAGATTTATCAATAATTATCTAGGGATCATGCAGATAAGTGTTTTTTATGTAGAAATCAAACTATCTTCTTGTCATAAACAAAGTTAAAAAATTATATATGTGGGTATCCCATAAATACTAAATGTATTTTCGGTACTTTTAATAAGAAATATATATGCTACGTGTGGAAAAATAGATAGTAAACGATAACTGTAGGAGAACATTTCAATAATCAAATCGTTCAATCAAAAGGTTTCAATACATGGTTCAAAGTCATCACCATATTCAGAAAGAACTTGGCACGAGGATGATATAACCGCAAGTGAGACGCTAATATTAGCACCACCTTTTGCAAAAATAGAACTGTCGAAACATATCTATGCTGCAGATATTTAAACGATTTTATCAACTTTGTGCTGCTGCATACTGAAGGCGTTATTTAAGAGGATAAGTGTTTATTTACATTCATTTTAGTGATTTAGTGATAGTGATTTGGTAAATACAATACCATCGCTATTTATAAAAAACGAAAATAGTTTTCTTTAGTATATACATATATGTATATATATATTTAAATCATCTTACTGGAACTCATGTTGAAAGAAATTCATATATTCACCAAAAATATTGGTTAATAATAACCAACCAAATAATAAGATAAAGAAGACGACTCTATATGTATGTATCGTATATTCAACGGATTTCTCAATATAATCGTGGTGTCAGAAATTCAAGGATAATCATCAGTTAAGGCAACTCTATGATTAATTTTGATTCCAAATCATAATGCAGAAATGTTGTATTATTTGTCGTTAAGGCACACGAAACCATAAATGTTGAAAACGTGGGACAAAAAATATTTCAAACTTTCTGAAATATTCTTTGGAAAACCATGTGTTTTACTGTCAAATAAAATTATGCAATGCGTTATGTTGGTGTAGTTAACCGTTTCATGCCAATATTTTGCCTTATTAAACATATCTTTAACTTTTTTATGTTGAAGTATATATGGTAATCTTGGCCCAGAATAACATCTAATTTAAAAATAATTATTTGTCAAATATTGACATTTAGTAATTTAACGTTCATTATTTTCACTTCCATTACTTACTTCATTTTTGTGATATCTCAAGCAATTTGTAATATATACTTTCATCGAAGAAGCTAAGTATGTGCAATACAATGTCCATATCGAGAACACCCACCTACCAATACATTTCGAATATAGGATCAGCGACTTCGTGAAACAGGCAAATTTGTTCCCAGTCAATGTGATGCAGATAGAACAAAATGTCGTCTTACAATCAAAGTTGAAGGGAGAATCTTTTATGTCCTTCATTAGAATCCTACTTGCAGCACTAGATAAATAGCTCAGGAAATAAACATTTAAAAGTAAGACAACAATTCTTTCAGTGTTTACGGAAAGTCTTTCAATATTGTTATATAAAAGTAGAATCATTATACGAAGTTTGTAAAGAATAATGTTTTTCAGCAAAATTTTAAACAAAATTCAAGAAAATCCAAACGATTTATCACTTAATTTGTGGAGTCTGAAATGCAGGTTTACAAGATATATCTTCAACAGTCATAATTTTCATTTTTGGGAGGTTGAAAATCCCAGAGCTATTCGAAAATTTTGACATCGAATGTTTGGCTAGCCATCTTAAACCTTAAAGTTGTAGGACTAATATTACTTTCGAATAGACTGAATGGAAATGAATATGAAAATGTGGTGGAGGAAGTATTGGGTAATGTTCCACTAAATATAAGAGTAAACAAGCATTATATGCACGACGATATATTAGCTCAAAATGCAAAAGCATGAACAAATGTTTTCCAGATAGGTGAATTGGGCAAAATAGACCAATATCATAGTCTGTAAAGTTACCAGATATGAATCTTCTTGACTTTTTCGTTTCGGGTTTTTGGAGCTATGCGACGCTTCTGACCAATGAACAGGAAGTAATAAATAAAATTAACGCCACTATACAATTACTTATCCCAGTGATATTTCAATGCGTTCTAAATGCAATTCCACAAAGGCTACAGCTTTGTCTTCAAAGAGATGGCTGGCAGATCCAGCATTTACATTATCATTATTAACTCGTATTTCGTCATATCTGATTTACTAATAGTTTTATACCATGTTGCTAAATCTACATTTCTTTTAAGTAATTCGTATGACTTAAGTAATGACAATACAACGCTTTTCTTTATTAGGAGTGTAGACTTAGAATTAATCATAGAATCGCCCTACCTGCCGATTATCCGTACATTTCTGACCACCCTATATATTATCCGGATTCGAATTTAATAGTATTTGTGGTCCAGCTACACGCTCTGAAATTAATCAAATATAGAGTTTGATTTTACAAAAATTGTCAGGAAACCTTGATATATCGTTTTAGATATGTAGAAGGTGAGAAAAAAGATGAAGTAATAAATTTATGTTAGAACCTCTATTAATGTGATCTCTGTCACAAAATCACGTCAACCCCTATCACATATTTTTCCTAAATCAAGATTTCAAGACTTAATTGAGAGCGAGTCGCTTTAGGCGTTGTATTGAAAATATTTCACGAAGATATTTACGATAATGTAAAGCAAATTAAACTCTAAATTGCAGCATTTCGATAACTTTCGCAAATGTAAAATTTTTCAGAAAAGATGATGATGTTCTCGAAAGCTTTCTGCTCCTTTTGTACATTAATTATTGAGTAACATTTCTGCAAAAGATTTTAAATATAATGTAGTTAAAATATAACGTGCTATATTTGCTCTCAAATGAAAATTTATAAATTGGTGCGAGGGTGAAATTAAGTGTTCTCAATTTGGACAAAGAAAGTTTTATTAGTTCATAATAAACACCGGATTAAAGTGAGGTAAGACGATTAAAACACAATTTAAATGCACCGCTTGTAGTTGTTTTCATCAATATTTCATCGATATTGCAAAAAAGTAAATAAGGATTTGGTGAAATTGGACGACTTCAAAATAGAACAAATAATAAAAGTTTCTACTTTTTCAACTTAATTGATTGTTTGTTGGTCGACGTATATTATCCCTTACACAAAGAGTGCTCTGGCTCATGTAATTAACACTTACTTTGAGGAAAGATCATTTATTTTTCTTCTGAAATCAATAATCACAACATCAAATCGTTCAAAAGCTGCGCTTTTGAGAGATTGCCGTTAATACGTGGATTATTTTATGACCTTCCTAGTGTCTTCGGTAGTGTATCTTATAACATTAGGGTTAATTCACTATCATTAATTAGTCATCTTTCTCAAATTGGACAAAGCAAGTAAGTTTTAATTTACAAAAATAGTCTCCCAAACAATATCCCCGCACAAACGATTTTATAAGTCGATGACATAACATTCTTAACAGTTAGAATAATAAACATTAGCTTTTATCAAACCAGTTGACATTTCACAAAATGGAAAAGATCGATTCACTCAAGACTAACAATAGCGAATAAAATTCCTAGATGTAAGGTTGGAGGTTAAATTCGAAAAATTATGTATCGTACAAACATATTTTAACCCATGGAAGTCTAGACTATTTTCTTTAATTTTTAAACTCTCTTGGTATTTTTTATCAAAATTTCATCAACTTGCATTTTTTTTCGCATGGCGTATTTTTTAGCGTTATCATAGTAACGCTAGGCGTAAATATCTATGTACTTTAGTGGTAAGTCAAGTTTTATTACTAAGTAAACATTTAATAATAAAACTTGACTATACACTATATGAAAAATGACTATAGAATATATTGTATTTGGTCTGCAAAATAAAATTGTATTGCAAACAAGTCCTACATTAGATTCTTTGTACATAGTTTTAACGCTTGACGAACACCTTTGCCCTAAACATCGTTTTCTTTCACTTAGTTTCGTGGGTGTTCAAACGATGATTTCTTCGGTCATATTGAATATCACTGCTAATTCTGCTTGAAGATACGTTTCGCACTTATTCTGAAGATCTCCAAGAATCCTTATTAGATGTACCATATTGTTTAGATATATCTGAACAATCGTTCTTTGTAATTGTATTTATTTAGATGATGGACGTGCTTTTTTATATAAAACTCAAGCTATGTTAAAAAGTCAACTAAAGAGACACCATCGTCATTTTTTATTTTTGATTGTAGATATGTTATCGTTCATGACATTTTTTTCTACCATATTTTGGTTATGTTCTGTGAAGATGCTTGGTTGAGAGATTGAAGTAATTCTTGTTTTTCTTCGGAAAAATCTTTTAACTGATCTAATTGGAACTATGCCATACCTTGTACCATTGTAACCAGGTTATCAATCAAGCCTTCGTATTATTAGAATACTATTTTCTCTGTTCAAAGACGAACAGTTTTTTAATTTTTTGAAGTTTTTGTCCAACACATTTTTCATTAATAAGAGACAACTTTTAAATATATTTTTTTTTTCTGTTACTATTTTGTTCAACATAACAACAAATGATCCAGTAGCTTTTCTAGACTTTGATAAACATCAAAGTTTATTAGATGGGCAGATGAAGTACTAAGTCATCATATCTAGGAAAACATTCGATAAGGTAAAGAGGGAAGATATTTAGAAGACTTTAGAAATCAGGGGTGTAGAGATGAGAACTTTTGAGATAGTAAAGGCAATGTACATGAATGACGAGAATTACGTAAGAAGCAAAAAAAATATTACGAAAATTTAAACAAAAGTAGTTGTCGGGGAGGGTTGTGTATAGAACAAACCGATGATTATAGGTATGAAAAAAAGTAGAAGAAATATTTAACTCAATGAAAACGAAAGTGTTGAGAACATAAAAATTAAGGTAGTAAAGAAAACAATCGGAACTTCGATCACATACAGTAACGACGCGTGAATATTAATACCAAAAATAAATGAAATGGAGATGTTCAGGAAATTGAACACTACAATGAGAACAGATGAAACGTGAAATGAAACATTCAGGCAGTAACTGAGAATCGAAACTATCGACCATAGAATAGCTTAAAATCAGCTTCCAAAAGGAGGATACAAGAAAAGTATATGAAGCAAAAATGTCAGAGAAAATAACGAAAAAAAAACATGGGAGGATTGAGTAAAGGAAGCAGTCAAGAAAAGGAAAACAAAATTGGAAAGCGTGAAGAAAGAAACAAGAAACTGAAAGCTGTGCTGAGAAATGTATATAAGAAATAAAGAATAAATTCAATTTAAACTGCCTTACTTCTCACGGCATAGTGTTAAGAAGAAGAAAAGTATAGAAATAACTTAAGAGAACTGCTTCTTGAATCAATTGCGTATTTAAAATAGAAACAATCTCAGACTGTAATATTTCCTACATCTGTGTGATGTGTTTAAATATTTCTGTTATTCGTTATAGGCTAATAAAATTGACAATTTGCACTTAAGTTTACTCTGAATCTATCTGGTGCATTTTCACCTGTGTTGTGCCTTTAATTTTATATTATTGTCGTTTACTAGATCCACAATATATTCTATGAGTTACATTATAAAAAGTTCTTCTGTTGTAATTATTTTGCTGTTTTACCAAACAGTACAAAATATACTGTTATAAAGAAATTACACTATTAGAATGCGACTAAAATAAATGTCTTTTTAATGAAAGTTTTGGATAATAATAGGTACATACGTTAAAGAAATATCCGTAAAATATATGTGCAATGTGTGTATCTCGTATAATGCATATAAATTACTGGTTGTTAAGGATATTTAGTCCTTTGAATAAAATCAACGTTAAGTGTAAATTAGTGCGGTTGACCATTAACCAATTTGCGTAAAATACCCGAATAAATAGGAATCCCTAAATTGACAATGTCAGTAGACCGTTCTAAAAAGAATTGATAGTGAAGCATATTGATGATAATGGTGAAACGCAAAGCTCAGTATTTTTAATAAATTGAAATATTTTCGGTTATGAAGTTTATAGTTTCAAGGGCTGGAAAATGCCGGCTGTGCATGTGTAACTTAAAATCTGAAAAAGAATCCTCCATTCTTCGAAAATGAACTCTTGTATTTATTATTAACAGACGGAACCTATTTATAGAGTAAATGGAAGATAACTCTCATATAATTAATATTGTAAAACACTTAGAAATTCTTACGAGTGCACAATTAAATTCACATCTGTTAGTAATGTATTGGGAAAATACACACACGTTTACGTCAGTAATTTTGCGAATGTTATTTTACGTGACAGGAATAATTTATTAAATTAGTGATTAATTAATGTTTAATATAAAGAGATGATACTGCAAATTTATTTAATTATTATTTTAATGAATTTTCTCCCTAATGGACATGACTGTAATTAATGGTTTTAATTAATGTTTCGTACAGATTTCTATAACATTAAAATGATAGTTTACTAACGTGTTTTTACATATAATATAAATATATTACGTAAGTATGCTTTCGACTAGGGCATAACATACTTCTTAATAAAATGATAATGCAAATATTAAAATTAAAAAAAATATTTATGCCGGATATGGTGATTATAGCCAACTAAATGCTTCAGTACAATAACACAATATTCAGAGCTAGCCGTTAAATACTTGGACCGAATACGAATGTATGAATTTAGGCATAGATTATTATTAACATTATTAAATTTATTAATATTATTACCGTTTTATATATATGTATGAAACTTGTTTTTCTGTTATTTACTTTTTCTTCAGCATAGTTTTAGTTAATGTGTAATGTAATCTATTTGATTTTTTGTTATGTTGGCTACTTCTTCAACTATTTTTTCATCATTGATTATTCTTGCCCCTAAGTAATCAGATGTCGCTACTTTTTTTTTAGTAAGTTTCCCTAGCAATATATTTTTATTTCAATTCTCTTCTCTCTGTTCTATTAAAAGCCACAGTCTTTGTTTTCTCCGTGTTAGTAGTTCATGTTGTTTGCTTCTCTTTCTTTCGTCCGATTTTATTTTCACGCTTCGACACCTAGTTTTTCGATATGGGGTTAATCTGTGTAGAATTTTGCACTCAAAATTTAATCTTAACATTGGTGACTAATATTCACTATAAAGCTTGTAGTATTAGTATTGGCTTCTGTTATTAGTTTGTCGAAAATATTATTAAATAAAAGAATGGAAGGGTTTCCCTTGCTTTAATTTTCTTCGAACTTGGAAATACTCTGTTGAGTTTCTTAGATTTAAGGTTTTTGTCGTACATTTATTAGCATATTCTTATCTATAGCGTCAAAATCTATCAACAGAATGTATTGGAATTTCATAACCATAATTAGGCAAATGTAAGCAATAGTTAAGATACAAATTTTATTAATGTTAAAACATATTTCGTAAAAACTTTGAAATAAAACTTTAATTATGTAATTAATGACTTCGGAAGCTTTTGCAATTTTTACTTTTGATCAATATTTGTAATGAATATTCTTACCAAGAAATTTTCCGTTATTTAGTTGTCATAAACTAAGACGATTTTCAAGAAATCTCCACCCAGCATAAGATAATTTCGAAAACACTGTTTTTCTCATCTTTATATTATAACGACTATTCGTGACATATATGAGGTATAGCAATTAAATAATGAGACTGTGCTCCTTCCATCACGCTGCCACATTGGGTGGGGCTGTAATTAGAATGTCATTGACCTTGATACATCCCAAGGAACAACCCGTTGTTTCGTCTCACTGTTTGCATTTCTTTAATTTCATTCCAGCTGCACTATCAAAAGCAAACCCATTTTCAAAAAATTGTGTCCATAAGAAGTCACGTTATTGCTACTCGACCTACGAAGTGTCACTTTGCGTAGCGCTCATTATTTTGAGGAATACTGCACTGAAATCATGAGTTCTTAAATTTACCTTGTTTGTGAATTTTATTATTCTTTGGAAATTTTTAAGTTTTTAATACCAATATCTTATTCAACAATGAATTGTTAATTTTTCGTCGAATAAAAATGCAATCCTTCCTCGTTTTGTTATACTCTTTTCGCAGAATTTGTAATAGAAGTATTCGTTCTGTGTCCAAACTGTATACCCGCCACTCCTTCTAATTACTCATAGGGATTTTTAAAACTATTGTAAATTCCGCAGTAAACTGGTTAATTCAAATGAAAACATATCGACTTCCTTGTTGCAGTTTTGTTAAAATTTCAATATTAAAATATTAAATTACTATTTTAAGTTTTTAATTATATGTGATTATGTGTATGAGTACATATTACCCTCTTCGTTGTCTTAGATGGTCTTTTTCTTATGTGATAATTTCTTCCACTTATTTTTCTACAAATTATTTTCTGTTATCCGTATACTCAAAAATCATCATATTAGAATATTCATCACTTTTTATTCATTAGAATTTAGAGTTTCAAACTAATTTTAATTATTGCTATATTAATTGTAATTATATTATTATTAGATCGTGGTAATATTTTTATATTTACATTATCGCGTTTATTAGTATCGATCTTTACATTGTGATTTTATAAACATAAAAATATTTAACTACTGCTTCTGTTGCATTTTAATTTGGAAATCGTTTGTTAAAGCTTAAAAGATAACTTGAACAAAATCCAATCTTGGCTGAAATGTTGTAAAATAGTGGCAACGTAAATTAACTCATGTGATGTTCGCATTTAAGGAATATCTTGTCCTAAGGTTACACTAAGTGATACTTTATTAAAATAAATTCATGAAGACAAATATCTTGGAATGCTGCTCTATAGAAGTTCGACTTGACAAATACATATGTATGTTCAATAAGAGGAGGGAACTTGGGACAAAGGTTAAGTAAGTATATTGATATATTGATAAACAGTCCCAGCTTTCTAAAATACGTTCCTAGTATTTAAAGCTATCATAAAATCCATATAGACATATGACATGAGTTTGGGAGAACTGCTATCAAATATTCTTTGGTATATACGTATATAAAACAGTACTGTAAAAGAAAAAAAGAAGTTATGGTGTATAAAGAAAAATACAGGTAAATGTTAAAGTTAGGTGATCATTCAAATATTTTAATTAACGATTGAAATGTGTGGACTACAGTGATAAATTTCAATTATTAGCATGATTGTATGGAAATACTGATTTTATCTAAGCAAATAGCCTCAATGACATGGAATACCAAGAAGGAGAGCGAATTTTTTGACCGAATTTGGTAGACACAAATATTCAGAGGTAATTGATTGTAATTTCAAAGATAAACAACAAAAGAATAACACAATTGAATTTACTTTGAATTAATAATGGATTGAACCGTTCCTATTACTTTCACACTTCGTGACATTTTCTCCAGGAGGTCGTCGATGTTCGTTGGGACATGGTGTTCCAAGCAAGCTGCGATTCATGGTGGTGAGCCTTTGATGTTTGCACAGGATTCGTTAAGTTCTTCAGTTTTCTTTCTATAATATTCCACACGTATTCGATTAGCAAGATGTCGGAAAATCTGGGTGACCATGGCAAAATATTAAAACGGGCGTCCCTGAATAGATTTCGAGAAATTTTCGCTATGTGGGTCTTCACCCTGCTGAAGATATGAAAAAATATTGGGTTCCGCCACCTCATCGACGTAATGCTGAGCGTTCATGGTACTTTGCATGAACACTAACAGAAACTTAGTCCACATGCTACAGCATCCAATACCATAAATCTAATGTTTTCAATAGAAAATTAAATATCGCGATATTGCCCACGTCTTTATCTGCCCTCATACGGTCAACGTGTGTCCTTATAAAGGGTTTTCCAATAAGGACTTGACAATTTTTTTCCAAATAAAATGCAGACCATTTGAGATATTTCAAAAACTTTATTATCGGGTTGAAGTACAATAAAAACATTTATGAATGGAACTCGACTTCCTTCATATGGCCACCGCGGCACGTTTGCAGCGGTCGATTCGTTGGACCCAATTTTCGATGACTCGGCCATACAATTTGGCCAAAACGGCTGCTATCTCGCGTTCAATGTTGGCTCTAAGCTCTTCCAACGTTGTCGGCTTGTTGGCATAGACCAATGACTTGCCGTAGCCCCAAAGAAAAAAGTCTAGAGGAGATAAATCGCACGAACGAGGCGACCAATCGACTGGTCCATTTCTTGAGATAACACGCTCATCAAACTTACTCTTTAATAAATCGACTGTAACGTGTGCTGTGTGGCTTGTGGCACCATCCTGCTGAAACCACATGTAGTCCAAGTCCATATCTTCCAATTCGGGCCAAAAATAATCGGCGCGATAACGATTACCATTCACAGTAACGTGACGATCATTATCGTCGACGAAAAAATATGGGCCTGTGACGCCGCCGGTATGCAAACCGCACCAAACAGTTATTTTTTGTAGATGAAGTGGTGTTTCATGAAGCACATGTGCATTTTGACCCGACCAATAACGCATATTTTGCTTATTGACGAACCCATTGAGCCAAAAATGAGCTTCGTCACTGAAAATGATTTTGCGATGAAATTGATCATCTGGGCGCATCTTTTCCAGAGCCTAATCGGAGAACTACGTCGCTTCAAATGATCCATTGGCTTCAATTCTTGAGTCAGCTTGATCTTGTATGGGTGTAAACCAAGATCCTTACGCAAAATTCGCCACAAAGTGGTCTGGGCGATGCCCAACTCTTGAGAACACCGTGGAATGGACTGATTTGGATCAATTGCTACGGACGTTTCAACGGCAGCGATATTTTCGACACTTCGACCAACCCGTTGTCTCACTGGCACGGCAACATCACACAACGAATATGTAGACTCAAATTTTTGCACTAAGCCTGTTACTACCTTTCTACTAGGGCGAGAATTACGACCGAAAATCGGAGATAACGCTCTTAAAGTAGCAGTCACCGACTCCGAATTTCTGTAGTAAATTTTTATAATTTGCAGACGTTGTTCGTTCGTGTACTTTATCATGATGAAAATGTTAAGTTTACTGAATAAATTGACAGTGACAGTTCGATGATTAGTGAAAGGGTGCGTTCACAAATTGAATTAAAAGTTGTCAAGTCCCTATTGGAAAACCCTTTACAAAACCGAGTTCATCACTGAACACCACACTATACTTCCATGTTCTAGTGCATTTTCAATTTATACCTCTTCAAACGTCATTGCCGGTGTTGAACTGCAATATCTTTGATTTGGCGATAAACTCTTCGAAATGTTGCAGCTTGATTGATCAACAATGGACAATCGGTCTCCGTCATTCGGTGAAAGTGACAGTTCCATTCCTCATTAGTTTTTTGGCGTCTTTCCCGGCTCTTTCTGGTCCATGACTTATAATAGTGCATGATTTGGATTGGTTCTTGTTAAAGCGATTTGGAATTTCACTCAACGAAAAACCATCGCCAACAATTCTATACATTAAACACGCATGACAAGAGAAAAATGCGAAAATTAAATCAAAAGTCGCAAGAAATACACCTAATATTAATGTCAGAAAAGATTACATGAAGTGTCAGATATGCCATGATCTCTTGAAATTGGAATGACACCTTAACTGGAGAAATTCCTACTATGTTCAGTAAAGTAATACAATTTGTATAATATCTTCATGTGGATAGATTATAAAGTTCCATGGAGTCAATTCAAAAAAGACGAATATATTAAAAATACATAGAAGTTATACATAGGAAAATCAAATTAATAAAATTATATCTTAGCAAAGCAAATGTGATACACAAAAGAGTTTATGTAATATTGTTGAAATAGTAAAGGAAAACAAATGATTACCTTCTCGTTAACGATTATTTTATAAAAAAAAACTTCGTAGGAGAGTAAGAAATGAGATACATACTCTTGTCAAGAAGTTTTAGGACAAATAGACGTTAAAACTTTTAAAAAATATCGCCAATTTCTATAAAAGTATTAGATAGAAATAGCCTGAATGAAAAGGTAATTTAATATCAAGTAAAGAAATGACAAAATATGTACATTTATACAGAATATGTCAGAAACAGTAACGAACGGAAAATATTTTACGGAAACCGAGGTGTAGGGGGCATTAAGTAAACTAAAGGACAGAAATGCTGCTCTTGACATGACGGGTCTATACTTAAAAGGCAAATACCGGTTTGCAAATACTGGAGAAATGGAAAACTAGAATAACTATATCTTTTTTTTTTATGAAGTATGCAAAATCTGTTATGAATGATATTAAAATTAAATATTCTGAATTATTAACGTATTACTAGGCTAAATATATGCGGAGAAAAAGGAAACATTCTTAATATGAATATTATATTGTAATAATAGAATAGTAAAACGGAAAACTGCGTATATATTATGTATTTATTCGAAAGTAAGTTAGAATATAAATATAAGAATTTAGTGAGCTAGTATATCTATATTTAAATCCAGTTAGTAAAATTAATGAAGAAAAATAAAGATTATGTTTCTCTATAGTTGCTATCGTATATGTAGGTTAAGATTATATCATCATATAATCAACTAACCTTCATAAGTTTTATACATTTTGCCGATAAAATATCGTATAGAATGTAAAATACGGAAATAATTTGAAGGATAATAAGGCTCTAATTGAAACAAAATAAATTAAGGCATTTCGCGATGTTCTTCAGAATTCTATTCTTAATTCGTCTGGTATTATAAGATAGTCTATGAAAATTATTTCTTCAAATAACAAAAAATTTTGGCCATAATATCTGCTTCTGGGCTTCCGGGCTGGAACCGCGTCACTTGTATATCTGCCGACGTTTCGTACCCATTTGTATGGGACATCTTCAGGGCACCACTACTGCCCTATACAAAAAGCAGATAGCACGGACCACGACAGCGGAAGTCTACGTACCAGATTATTATGGCCATTATGTTAAGCATCGGTGAAAATGCCTTTTCGAGGAAGGACTACAATTACCATTGTTTAGCTTGGCGTTTAAGTTCGTAATTGTTTCACAAATTGAAAAAAATCTTCGTAAAAAATCGGATTGGTTTTTGCTAAACAGCTTCAAATTATTGTGTGATGTTTATTCAAGATTTACATTTTCTTTGTTGCTAGATTGTGTATCTACAATTCTACTTGTAAAATGTGATGTATCCGTTCAGTCGATATATTAAATTTATTGATCATTTCAGGAGCTGTTTCGATTTTTTATGATTCTGTTTGAGCATCATTTTGAACGTGTATATCATGGTTTTATGGGACAACTCAGCGACAAATTTTGGCTTTTAAAGGGCATTATTGCCCGCTCGAAGTCTTTTACATAAAATTCAAGATTTGCTTCTTAGAAAAATTGGGTTGTACCACACCACGAATTGCGGGTTTATTATGATATGATTTTCCACTTTATTCACGCTATTGTCACTTTCAAATCAAATGTCAGAATTAACTAAATTTCACCGATTCCCATAAAAATGATGACAGAATTGGAACATAATGCTTAGCTTTTGCAAGAAATTGTGTTAATAATCGAAACACATTTCCTGCAAAATTTTCTAAGCAATTTTTTAAATTCATGTAATGCTTATATTATATATATATTTGAATATAATCACATTGCATGTTAAACATTTACATTAAAAAAAATAATTCCGATTTATAAGTTTTTGGAAGTTCTTTTATGTGAATCGAAGGTACTACTAAGGCTGTGGTTTTTACGAAATAGATATATGTATATATATTGTATATATATATATATAAAAATAATTCCGATTTATAAGTTTTTGGAAGTTCTTTTATGTGAATCGAAGGTACTACTAAGGCTATATATATATATATATATATATATATAGCATATATATATATATATATATATAGCATTAGTAGTACCTTCGATTCACATAAAAGAACTTCCAAAAACTTATAAATCGGAATTATTTTTATATATATATATATACAATATATATACATATATCTATTTCGTAAAAACCACAGCCTTAGTAGTACCTTCGATTCACATAAAAGAACTTCCAAAAACTTATAAATCGGAATTATTTTTTTTAATGTAAATGTTTAACATGCAATGTGATTATATTCAAATATATATATAATATAAGCATTACATGAATTTAAAAAATTGCTTAGAAAATTTTGCAGGAAATGTGTTTCGATTATTAACACAATTTCTTGCAAAAGCTAAGCATTATGTTCCAATTCTGTCATCATTTTTATGGGAATCGGTGAAATTTAGTTAAAGAAGGTTGTATCGTAAGTAATAAAATTTCTCTGTTTAATTTAAATTTTACTAATATTACTAGCTTTTAATAGAGGACAATTGCATTTTAGTAACTTTATTTACTCCTTACTATGAGCGTATTATGATATTTCGATGACAAAATGCTTGCTAGATAGTACAATTCTACTTACTTGGTAATCTACAAACAATCTGTTATTTTTTTTTGCAAGCAGCGTCCACTAGTATGATAAGTTTCGGCTTAGGTATTATTATTTATTATTATTCACCTAATATAGCGTAAAATAAATAAAACAGTTGAGTTGATTATACAATCTGTTTATTAAACATGTGGAAAGAGGTTACACCTAGGACTATTAAGTTTTTTGTCCTCGGATAATTTTCGAAAAGACACTTTGTTTCGGAGATGCAGGGCAATATTGTATGGATAATTTCAAAATTATGAATAGACCCTAAATAAAACTGTATTGTCCTATACGTTTTCTTGTTTGTAACAACATTCGTGTGTTTTATATGTTGTTGATTACGTTTCTATTGTAACTTATCATTTTCTCCCATCGAAAGTTATCAAAATTGATTGCGCCACGTAGTTTAGCTCTATAATTAAATTTTTTTCATTAAAACTCTCTAATGTGAAAATTTTATATATAGAATTGTCAATGGGAATTCGTTAGAGTTTAGGCAATTTCTCGTATTAATAATAATAGTAATATGCCTTATTGTCCAACAGGTATTACACTCACTTGCAGAACAATTATAAATATTAGAAGTAAAACACAATTTGTGCGACTAAAAAAATAAATAAAATACTAATTTAAACTAAAAAAAAACACATCAGAAAGGAGTTTCTGCATCACTACACATAATTTAAAGATGTACGTTGTAGTATCCCAATTCTTGTAGTTGGTAAATAGATGGTGCACTAAAATTTGGCCGAAATTGTTGGAACTTAAAAAGTCACCCTCGATAACAAAAATTCACTATCAATTTCAATATGTATCACATGATACAGAAACTTCGCACAGTGTTCATTTCTGTCCAAAAGGGATGTCGTGTTGTGCCGTGAAAGTAATTACACTCGATTAGTCTCAATATGTGGAATATAAGTATCTCAACAATTTCCCATAAATTCTATCCAGTAACATGCAAGAAGATACATATGTAGGTGAGATACCATACAATACCAGTGAATATAATCTTGCTCATAACGTAGGCAAAATAGAGAGACTGCAAAATGTTAAGTGCTCTAAAAACCTTGCACGTGGAAGTAGATACTTTCTCAATTTGTGTCTTAAACGGAAATTGTAACTCAAATATAAATCTTTAATAACTGAGTGCTTAGGTATAATCTTGTCATCATCAACAGTTTTCAGAAAAGACTTTTACATTCGCAAAAGTTAAATTGGGACTATCCATTTTTAGTAAAAGGGTATTAATAAAAAGGGTAAATAAAAATGGACTCAGATGTTCGTTAGTGCGTTACCCATTGTAATGCACGTAAGAGAAATGATTATCCAAATTTGACTTTATAAGTGTAATTGCAGAAGGAGCGATACTAAAAGAGCTAAGCTTGAATAGAAGACCTTGATGACGTAATACATGACATCGTGTAAAGAATCCGAATATAAGACATCAACTTGTCCGCGTTTATCCAAATTCTCACATTTACATTGCGAAATTGTGCAAAGATTAGTTAAAGTTGATCTGCTACGAATGAAACCATGTTGACTTAAAGATAAAAATAACCGAGCGTGTGAATATATAGATGACACCACCTGCTCAAAAATTTTTGGAAACAATAGATGTAGAGCTATAATTAGATAAAAGCGCTTTATTACCGATTTTATGAACAAGACAAATTCTTGTTCATGTACATATGTACATCAGGAAAATACTTGTCTTTAGGAAATGGTGATTGTGGATAGTAGCATAATCAGGACCACTCTGTAATCTCGAATAAAAGGAACTTGGTGAGAGATCACCAGCAGTTCGTTTGTTAGGCATTCTACGCATCAGTTGTATTAGATTATCCAGTGCTACAAGCGGAGATGGAAAAGAAGGACAGTAAGTAACGCGTTCAGGATAAACATCTCGATCACTCGTAGTATGTATATTAGCAAACGTGTATGCAAAAGCATTGACAATATCCAGAAGATAAGTAAATTCCCTTTCATGGTTATAAAGTATTCCAGGTATTCTAGTTGAACTTATTTTTTTATTTACGAAGCTCCATATGGCAGAGGGCTTAGACTTCGTTTCCATTGCTAATAAATGCTATCGATAAAATTCAGGGATCAATTTCTTTTATATAATTTCTTAAACATTTAAATTCATTGTAATAGCCTAAATCGCTGGTATGATAGTATACCTTAGTAATAATATTCGATGTATTCGTTAATTTCGATGATATGTGAATGTCTAATGTAGAGTAAATCACGCTGGAGAAATCATTTAATGCTTCGTTTACCTTTGCATGTTTCTCGAGAAAAGACCATTCAATGTCAATCAAGTTACTCTAAAGAGAGATATAATTGACTTTAGCAAAATTATATTGTAAATTAGACGCAGGAAATCTTGACGATTAAGATTGCGCCATGTAGTCGAACATTATAACCAGAGAAGGATGATGTTTGTTCTCTGGTACGATGACACTGTCAGTACGATCACTTACAATACTAACATTAGATAGAACTAGGTCTAAAATCTTATTATTAGAATTTATGTTGTAATTAAATCGGTTAGACTGGGTAATATTCATAAAGTCAAGTAAAATCCTAGTTTTATTACATGGGGAATTGTAAATATTGATAAAATCCCGCATATTAAAATTGCCGATAAGTTTAAAGTAATCATCAAGGATAAGAGGATTCATCGATGTGAGAAATATCTCCAATTCATTGCTATCTATATCAGGAGGAATATAAATGGCAGCAGCCACAAAGGTAGTGTTACCCTAATAACATCTGCATAAAAGTAGGTCAATAAGAGGTACAAGATCAGTAATATATGTAGCATTAAGTAAAGGAAATTATATCGTTAACAGAGATCAGAACATCACCAACACGTTGTCTATTTACACGAGAGTCTGCACGCATAACCTTATAATTGTCTGTGAATAGTTCATTAGAATAAACATTAGTTATATTCCTGAAAGGAGAATCTTCCAAACTATTCATCATCATCTTCATGAGACAGGCACATTTGCACATGATGCAGGACAAGGAAGGCTGAACATAATAACGACAGTAGAATTGGAAGAAAATCTGTTGAGCATGGTAGAAGAAGATGTGGATACCTTGAAGACGATCTTCTAGTCTTCAACATTACTTTTCATTGGGTTGGAATTGTAGGTGTCTAGCTAATTGGACCGGTGACGTGTGCCGAATTTTTTTTGAAGAATCAGTACCTAGGTATTTAGATTTATCACGGGCAACAAAAAATGTAATGTGTATTTTAATGTATTTACTCATGAGTTTTTAAATACAAGGTATGAAGATCGTTGAGTTGGTAGAAGTGGACCTCACTTATGGCCTGCTCGACTCCTGACTTGAAGCTCTTGGATTTAGGCCATTTGAAAGTATTTATGTATATTAGTTCAGCGTAAAATGAACAAGATTTTATAAATCGGATAGGTGATGGGTGTAATATAACAAAAAAACAAATTTGATGTATTTGGAGAAGTTAGGCACTTAACGGAAAGGAGACTGGATACACCCTAGGTAATGGCAATCATTTTCAGCAGTTTTGTAGATTAAGAATCTCAGTATATAGCACTTTACATGTAATAGTAAGAAATAAAATCTTCCTTTTCTGAAAAGTTTTTCGCCCTGTATCATACAAGCAAAGCGTCTTTTCGAAAACCAAGAAATACTCTCCTAAAGTTTTGCCCCATGTCAGCAAACTCTTTGTATATAATAATTAAAAAAAATTTCCGCACTCAATTTTATTTATACTTCAATTTGTAATTAAATTATTATTATAAGGTTATAATAACGGTAGTATAAATTAAAAAAGAAACCAGCAATAATTTATTTTTATCTTATACTAACTATAAATTTTACATTGTATCTTACTTGAAACTGAAATAAAGGTTAAACTATCCAATATTACTGTTACTATAAGCGTGTTAAAGAACGTCATATATCTTCTCTTCAAACAGGATGAGTAAGCTATAGGAGAGACTCATAAATATTTACCTTAGTGCTTGTAAGGAAGCCCTCGATGCACCGGAACCTGCATGCGGAGCTCTTCTCAGTTTTGTACATAATACCCTTAATATATTGAAGAGGAAAAGGACATTCAAGCCGACTGTACAGCAAACGGGTATCTGCAAAATTAAATTATACCTCGTTTCATCCATCCAGCAACTGAAACATATAAAATAAACCGTGTTAGATAAATGTAAGTGACGGTGGTTAATATTTCCTTAGGAAAATCATATTAGATCTCTACATCCTTCCCCGAATATTACATCTGTGCTTGTTCGTTCAGTAGGATGAACTAATGGAACCATTTTACTCCTATACCTAATTATATTTCAAGCATTAATTTAATGGTGGTGCATGCGTTTTGTAACAGAAAATTTATGTACGGAAGTTTGATGTGGAGTGGTAAATATTAGTTAGCTACGTGAGATTTTATTCCCTTAATGGCATAGAACCTAATAACAAAGTTAATAGCTTTAACGCAAGGCCGTTAAATTCTGCCGTAACGAAAAAACCTTTTAATACAAATTATTAGTATATAGCACTTTTTATAAGAGGAAAGTTGATCCTGAGGTATTAATAATAATCATGATTAATAATATATATTTTTTTACACCAGATAAACCTAATTACAGGCAATAATACAGTAGAATGCACATAATTATATACATATATGTATATGTATATCATGCAAAAATTATTGCAACTTCTGAATTAAAATAATTAAATACAAGTAAAATGTCGATAAGACTCCTTAGAAAGTAAAATAGCGTTAATATAAGTATTACATATTCTGTTAAACGAAGACCACATAAAACCGACTTTGTTCTAAGCAATACATTAGTTAATAAATGTTCAAAACAGTACGTGTTTGAGGATCGAATAAATCTGAACCAAGCCAACGGTTTATCCCGTTGTGTGTCAATGAATAAAGAAATTTTATTAAAAAATTACTCTAATATGTTATGGGGAATAACCAAATTTTTTCAAAGGCAATGCGTGATCATTACTTTCCTTAAGATAACTTGCTCTAAAAAATATAAAAAATTTAAGTAATTTTATCTGAATACCACAACCTATTGATGTGCTCGATTGAAAAAATACGAGGGTAGCCGTTTATATTTCGGGAACTGGCAACATTGTTAGTGTTGTCTCCGATCTAATGCGCGAAGTTTGTCATTCTTGACAATATATTTACCTTGACAGTTTTATTATCCGGTCGCTATTCTATTATTGACAGTAACTTTAAAATTCTATGTCAGCGAAAAAATGGAATTAACTCGGGAACATTTTCGTGCAATTACTTTTTAATAACTTTCGGCGTAGATTATCTCAACAAGAATGCATCGACGAGCTGAATTCTTTATATGGTGATGAAGCATCATCGAAAACTGCAGTATATCGTTGATATGGTGAATTCGAACTTGGACGGCGTTCTTTGGACGATGAATTTCGTGAAGGTCGTCCCACAAATATTGTTGTGTCGGAAAACGTTAATGTAGTGTCTAAATTGACAAAACAATCTAGGTATTAGTAACACCAGCGTGCATAAGATCCAGCATGAATATTTAGCGGTTAAGAAGCTATGTTCACGTTGGGTACAACCTAATTTGACAACCTCTCAAAAAAGGACTCGTGTCGATCGGTGCCAAGGAATGCACAAAAAATATAATGGCGGTGCTTCAAATAACATTTATAAAGTCATCCCAGGTGATGGATGAATCTTGGATCTTTACGTACGAGCTCGATAGTAAACAGCAGTCGACTGAGTGGGTGTTCCAAGATGCGTCAAAACAAACAAATGTTGTTCGCGCTCGAAGCACATCAAAACAAATGGTCGCCTGCTTTTTCGGAAAAACCAGTCACGTTGCAACCGTGCTTCTAGAGAAATGTAGAACGGTCGATTCTGAATGGTACACAACTATTTATTTGCCACAAGTTTTTGAACTAAATAAGGAAAATAAACCGAATACGACAGATCATTCTCCACCATGACAATGCGAGCTCTCACAAGTCGGTTCAAGCAATTGAATATTTGACCCGGCAAAATATGCAATTGATGAGCCATCCGCCGTACAGCGCTGACCAAGCACACTGTGATTCCTTTTTGTTCCCTCATGTGAAGAATAAACTTCGTGGTCCACGGTTTTCTGCGCCGGAAGGGCCAGTTGAAGCATTCAAAACTCATATTTTAGAGCTAGCGCCTTCACAGTGGCAGCAATGCTTTTCGAATTGGTTTAAACGAATGTAAAAGTGCGTGATTTTCAAGGAGAATATTTTGAAAAGCAATAGTACTATTTTCGATAATAAATTTTTTTTTTGTTTGCTATTTCCGAATTATAAACCACTACCCTCGTGTTGTGGAAGCGTACTCCAATCTTGAGTAGTAAAACAATGAAATATTAAGAGCTATAGTGTCCTTAAATTACATGTCGTTTCAGTAAATAAAATCCAAAAGTTTGAAGCAGCTATAAGATGGACATAGAGAAATAGTCCATAAATGCCGACCCAACTTAATTTCATAGTGGGACAGCTTGTCTTGATGTATGTCATAATGTTATATTTAGAAATTTTAATTGATAATTATTTTCATCTGTTAATTCCACAGTATATTTAAATACCCATAAAAGATATCCAACTGATGTGCAACGTCCAGATTATTAATACTTGATAGAGGAAACCGCATTTCACCGTTATTACTCCAACGCGAGAGTTTGGCAAGAACGCGGTTTCTAAAAATGAGAGAGAACACTCTTAGCGAGACATGAGGACCATAATAGATCTGGAAAAATGGCAATGGAATAGGCATACGTCCTCTTTAAGAAAACTTATAGACATTCCTGAGAGGCATAAACACTTCGAACACTGAATTAATTTAATTGCTATAAGTTGTAGTAATTCGGAATAAATACACTTAAATGGAAGTAGTTGTTATTCAATTTATAAAATCTATTTCATTGTTTAACCTCAATTTTAGCATTACTAATTTTAAATTTACATATTTCTTTTTCGATATATTAGCTTTAAATCACAGAACCCGCAATGGAAAGTATTATTAATTCTACACCATTTAATATGCTGTAATAACTTATGTTGTTACCTCTTTACATAGCAGAGAGGAATATCCTCTTAATATTAAACTTAACCAAAATGCTTTATTGAAACGAATTTTATTATGACACCTTGAATTTACTCTTCTTGCGAATGAATGAGCATATTTTGGCGTTTGGAACTCTTTAATTAACTATCTATATGAAAAATTATGTAAATTATTATCAACCGCTTTTCAGTGGAAATTTTTGTCCTCAAATCTAGGTTAAAGGAGAAATTACTTCTTTAATAACTATTTATGATCACTCTCTATTATAAATCGATAGATTATAAATATATAGGTGATGATTGTTATATTATTGGTGACAAATTTGAATCTATGGAACTTTTCGCTTTGTTTATAAAGTCGCATATGATACGGATTAAAAAGCAATCAGCTGCTAAGGTCTTCAAAAATGAGGTTTGCATCTATAAATCAGGTTCTTGAAAAATTCTGTAATAAAAAAATTACCGTTAATTTCTTAGGTATTATTGAACATATTGTAACTATAGTCATTAAAAGATTTTCTACAAATGAAATGGAGGGAGGGCGCTTTAGACATTTTATTTAACTTTTTTCTAGGTTTTTCTTGCTTATGAATCACATCTATTGTTTGCTTTTACAAATAAAAATTGGTATAAACGTAAAATATTTCGTATCTCGAAAACTATGCATTACCTTATTCATATTTATTAAGTAACACATTTTTAGCGTCCTGTATATGTCATCTTATCAAGCTTCATACGAAACAGATCAACAATCACTAACCAGACATGGCTTAATTTACTTAATTGATTTTTGAGATTGTTGATGGTGAAAGAAGTGCTGATGTAATTTATTTGGATTTACAAATAGCTTTGGATCAAATTGATTACTACGTCTTATTTCGTAAATTGCATTTCTATGGTTTCCCGGGCTTCCTGTTGGTCCTTTTGAAATCTCATTTTATTGGTAAAAAGTTCTGTTTTAAATATCACAACTATATTTTCCGATTGTTTAAGATGACATCAGTCGTTGCTCAGACTTCCAACTTAGGTTTTTTATAATTTTAGATTTTCATTAATGATGTGCTGCAAATTTTGGACTGTGAGAGATTATTATTAGCAGATGACTTAAATTGTTTTCGGCTGTTAACTTTATACAATTACTTATTGTTATAGAATAACTTGGGTAAGATGTCTAATTGGTGTGATATGAATGCACGTAATTTGAACATTTTTAAATTTACAATTTCTAGATATATAAGTAAACTTCAGCTTATCACCTCTATTATAGAATTTCCGGATGAGCCTTAAAAGTTTCTACCTCAATTATGGATTTGAGTATTCTAGCTTTCAGTTAATAATCATGTTTACGAAGCTGTTGAAAGCCCTTTAAAGATATACAGATATGTTTCTTCTAACTGTAGACATTTGGAGAATACTTTTTACTTCACCTAAATCTGTTATGGCATCTAGACTCGAATATGTTGTTGGTATGTTGTTATGTCTATTTATAGTGCTCACATTAATTTAACCCAGATATGTCTAATGAATATATTCGATTCATTCAGTCAATATACAATATTTCAATAAGTTCTGGCATACAGTTTGTTGCTGTATTTATTTGGTTGTATTTATTTTGGTTGTATTATGAATTGATAGTTTGCCTTTCATCAAAGGTACGTATTTTTTGTCAGTTTACGAATGAGTAGGTATAATTTTTTGTTTTTATTTAACCACGAATAATATTGTTTTTAAATAACAGATGGGACAAATTTATATGCCTCACAGGGGAACTGATCCTTGGGCATGAAGTGCTTCTCTTTAATGAAATAATTTTACTTTCTAGAAGAAGAATTTGTTGGGAACGTTCGAAAGATTCTAACAATGAAGTTTCCGAAGCGATATGCATAAACAAATTGGAGTCATCTTGTCCAATATTCATTGTCAGAAGAACTCTCGGATAAAGTCAGGCCATTTTTCGCATATCCGATTGAAATGTTTATGAAAAATACATGAACTGGAGAGGAGCATAGTATAGATGAAGCCATGAGGACGACAGGACGACATGATTGTAAACAATATATTCGTGGCAGACTAATACTCAATATGGTTTCAAGCTATGGGTAGGTACGACTCGACAAGGCTATGTAAACTGGTTCGAGCTTTACCAAGGAGCTTCCGCAGTGAAACTGTTAAGGACCTTAGTGTTGGAGCGTTTGTTGTCCTTGAATACTCCGATGTCCTGAGATCAAAGCGGAAGGACTCGAAGTGCCATTCGTTCCTTGATATCTTTTCTTCTGTTGTTCTGCTAGAAAACCTGAGTGAAAAACTATGTTCGGCACCGAAACTATTAGGGAAAATCGCATTGCTGGTAGTACTTTGCGTAATTCTAAAACCACGAAGAAATCTGTACGTGGGCGTTATGATTTTATCAAAATTAGCAGTAGCAATGTAATTTTCAATAAAATGTAATCAAAATAATATTAATACTTTTTGGACGAATGCAATTGGAGTAGCTCTCTTAAACTCGGTCAAACGGTATTCACAAAAAAAATGTATTCAAATCGAATAACTTTGTTTGTCGATTATTTAGATCAAAATATAAGTTTACGTCGCATCCTTGTACGAGGAAAAGAATTGTATTTTCCGCTCATAACCTATTGTGTGAATATGATATGTGGAACTGGTCAGAAAACGTCTACAAGATGCTAAAAATATGACATACATGTGTATGTGAAATGTTTTGTTACATATCATACTCAATGAGTAGGATGACGTTGATAGTATACTATATGCCAATTATTCTATATGTAGCACAGCTTCAAAAACCATTATAAATTTTTCTATAAAATAAAATTACCTTTCATTCATAATTTTAACCCAATATAGAAACGTAGTACTTGCAAACAAGGAAATATATTATTTTGAGTATATTTGGACTAACAGAATTATTTGAAAGAAGTTCTTAATATTTTTTCTGTCGGAAGGTTAATATCCAGAAAGGGGTGATAGTCATCATGTTCTACTGGAAAAATTTAATTTACTATCGCTACACATGGAAAGAATAATAGTTTACTAAAATTTCTTTTATCTTTGACAACATAATTGATGTTCACAATTACTTGGTAAATTAAATATTAGAGTACCTCGATTAGGTTCTAGACCTTCATCTACTTTCTACATATTTATATATTCATTGAACGAATGTATAAGTAAGGTTTCCAATTTGGTAATTGTACTTTTACTTTAACCAGATCTCTCACAAATGATATCATCAGCTATGCATATTCGTATTTTTATCGAAATACTTTTCTTTAGATTATTTGATAAGTAATTTTTGCTTTTATTTTTTTTCCCGTATATATTATTCATTATTAATGCTGTTGTACTTGTTCTTTATTTATTACTATTTTTTTCCTATGGATAGTTGTGTTATAATTCATTCAATTTCCTATAGTTGCACTTTTGCCTGTTGAAAATTAATATATTATTATTATAAATACTATTAATGTTTGGATTTCTGTTCCAAATAAAATTTTTTCGAGTCAGAGCAACACATTTATGAGGATCTCTTGAAATATCTAGTGCTACATTAGAATATATGTTGCTACGTTATATAAACAAAGCTGTGTCTCATGAAAATATATTATACAAAACAAAAACGCATTGTGACATACTACCTTTAGCTGAAAATATATTTCCAGCTAAAAGTAGTATGTCACAATGCGTTTTTGTTTTGTAGAACATAAATTAATAAATCCACATCACAAAAATGCTTCCAAAGAAATAAAAAGGCAATGTAATAATCGTGAACTATATAACGTTAAATCACGAGGGAAAAATATGAATGCAATGTAATAATATTGTATTTAATGCTCTGAATGTTCCGCTTTGTAGTATAATTAATAGTTTCTCTTGAAATTATCTTCTAAACAAATTATATTCAAAAACATGTTGAAAAACCGTAATTTCTGAGGTAATTTTTCAATTACCTCAGAAATTACAACGAAATAACCAAATCTCTTGTTAATTACTGGAGTAAGTGATTAAATAATAGAGTTTTTAATTCATAACTTACGCTTCCTTTTCTGTTGGCGTTCCATAAACACTCCTAACGGTGGCATATATTATTATTTCGAGTAACGATGTCCCCCATCCAACGAGTAGCATGCAACGTAGCAAGAGTATCTCTGATATAAACGCTGATACTAATACCGTATGTAGGTAGAGACCCTCGCATAACATCCAAGAGTAATTTGATATTAGGAAGAACATTAGGATTATGTGCAATAGACGACACCATAACTGTAAATATATCAATGTTAACAAATGTTATATATATATAATATATAAATATAATATGAAGACATGTTGACTGAAATAGTACACACTTCATTATTATAGATACAATTCAGATAAGATTCTAGATTAAATACAACTACAAATAATAAATAAATTTCTTGTAAAAGAGGCAAAAATTTAATTACAGGATAATTATGTACCAGTGACAGAAAAAGCCTAGTAAAAGTATATATTTATGCATTTAATTCTATACAAATGTTTATGTTGTTGAGAATAATTTAAATTTTCATTGAAAGACGGATCAATTCGTACTCTTTATAGAGAAAATTTACTAATGAATTGCCGCTCAACGTAAGCGAATATATTTTGCTATTCGCCCGCGCATGCTTCTGATAAAATGTTTTATGGACTCCCGCAGAAGCTTATTCTAAGATACTTGTAGAGCATGACGTAACCGTTGAAAGTTAATTGGTGGGTTAGGAAATATACCAACTCTTCGATCTATCATATTCCAGATATGTTCTATGAGCGGTAGGTTCCTTGAGCAATAGGTTTTGTGACAGCGTAATCCAGCTGAGAATATTGATGTTGGTCTCTTGTAGAAATCGAAATGTAACAGCTGCAACATCAGGACGGGATTTGTTTTGCTGAAATGTGAAATTATTTAGTTCCTAAATATATGGTAAAGAGAATGATTCTAGAACTTCGTAAATGTGCTTCTGAGCATTTAAATGATCGCGAAGAAATACTAAAGAAATCATACTTTCTATAATAATTTCGTTCCAAATCAGTAAGTCCAATTTCACGTTATGCGAAAAAATCAAAAATGATATTATATTTCCCCTTTTCGACATCTTACTTATCTGTGACTGTCACGGATCACGAAATAAAAGAGATTAGTTCGAAAAAAACGATATTGTTTCACTTACGTCATTCTAATCTTAGACCACAATGCTTATTAATATTAATCTTGTACGATCAACTACTCAACCTAAACAAACGAATGCGACGGTATGTGAAACTCATTGTTATTCCACGATCCATCTCAGGCAAAAAACATTTCCTATAGACCTTGACATACTATGCCGATCTCTAACGGGAAATAAACTTAGTCTTGTATGTTGCCGTTCGGCCCTTCTTTTAGGTTGTCCAGAGACTCATACGCTGTTGTCTACCATCTTGAGACCAACCTCTCTAACAACGAATAACTGTAGCAATATCTCATGTAGTTCGACGACACGATCCTTTTTAAAATCGCTTAGCTGGCGTCAGTTTGGTTATATCTTGGTTACTTTTAGCAAAACACGACACAAAGGTTTATTAATCTTTTAATGAAAATTTAATAGTTTGTTATTCTCAACACAGTAAAGATTTGTATAAAATTTAGTTTGAAAATATATACTTTTACAGGATCATTTGCCTTTTTTCACACACACACAAATATATATATATATATATATATATATATATATATATATAGTATGCATATACATAACTAATTTTGCAGTTGTTTTCTTAATGCATCTAATAATAATACAAAGAATTACAAACAAAGTATTATCATTACCATCTACGTAACAGCCAACGCTAAATCGTAAAGAAAGAAAAAATCCTTTTTGAAATTACTAATCCTGAAGAAATGATTAAGAATAAGTCCTATTTAGAGACCATAAGGCACAAAGGAAATTTCTTCGAATTTAACAGATTTAGCTCATGGCAAGTGAAAAGTATCGGCTGAATAAGTAATATACCTAAGAACAGCAAAATCCAATTATGGAAGCAATGCTGTAGAATAAATATTATTGACAAGATACATCTAGGACTTTGAGATCGCTCCAACTGTTCACAGGCTGTGTAGTTAATATTTTGTGGTGTACAGAGTCCATTTATTCACTATTTACAAAAACGTTTCTGCAATGCCTTCGAAATTAATTGTTGGTCCAAGTAGAAGAACGGGAAATAATAGAACCATTTTCTACTTTACTTGTAATTAAGGAGTAGTTCAAGTATTATAATTTAGTTGATAAATTGTTAAGCCGTATATATATATATATGTATATATATATATATATATATATATATATAGCTGTCATTATCCACCATGGATTATATTATATATATATATATATACATATACATATAATCCATGGTTTCTCATCTTCCATAATGACAATTGCAGGGGGCTTTGCCAGACCATGAGTTATTACCCACGCTCGAAGTGGGACTTAAGATTATTGTCTGTCAACATTCGCTTCAACGGGACCGGGACACCACGAAAAACCTTTCTGGACCACGGGATATTGGCTATTAGCCGCTGTATATATATATATATATATATATATATATATATATATATAGTATATATATACTTATGTATATATGGAATAGAGGAAAGTCTAAATTAGAACTTTACGTTATACTTAATAAATCCAAAATTAAATAATTTAAAAATCAACATAAGCAAATGCAAAATTTCTGTGGGGAAGATTTATTTACTGTTAAACCTGTTAAACCATGACAAGAAAACATTTTTTAAATACATCTTCATATATAAAACCGAAATTTGTATTTTTATATAGAAAAGATCGACTTGAAATTAGGTAATAAGACTATTTTCCAAATACTGTTTGATTTTTATTATATAAATATAAAAGTAGCACAATATATGTTCTCTAAATCCAATTAATTCATATTTGGCAAAATCGAATAATATTGTGTGAATATGTAGTATAAAATGGATTATGAAATATTATAAAAAATCATTTGTACATTGTATTGTAAAAATTGCAGGAAGATTACAATATGTACAAATTGTGAAAGGATGTGAACTGTGTTATCATATGATACGGGTTTGCATCTGGTAGCAAATATCGACATAGACGGGCTTGCCCATTTAGAATCTGCTCTAATAGTATACTAGTTGAGGGGATTAATTTTCACATCGCAGAAGCGAGAATGAATGTGAGCATTTAAATACATATATCGATTATTTTGAAGCAATTAATTATTATTTTATCCTCCTTCTAAAACCGTTCTCGTAAAACACTAGAATAGAATCTATGTAAGATATCTGTAAATGTTTTAATTCAGATTACACTAGTACGAGAGGTACTACAAAAGTTTTTTACGCAATAATAAAACAAAAGACTACCGATTTTTTTTTATATTTTTATATTTTAATATAATTTCAATTAACTTCAGCGTCTCTCCTACAGCGTCTTTATTCCATCAGAATAAAATTATTCCTGTTGAGCTTCGAAATATTTATCAATTTCCTCTTTTAAGTGGTTATTGTTTGTAAAATGATATCCTTTGAGGACATTTCAAATTTCAAAATAAAAATATGTCGAGGGGAGCTAAATCCGAATTCTAAAGTAGATCAGCCAGTTCAAACAAGTTACACGCGCGGAGGATGAGTTGGACTTTGAATGCTTTGTGAACTCGTGCACTTATGTGGAGGAAAAATCTCAATGTCACACAAATCTGGACGTTTTTGGCCAATTGTCGTTGGTAAATATGTTAACGTATGGCCGTAGATAAAGTAACTACTGTTATTGTAGCCGTCCTTGACATGTATTCAACAAGAATAACTCTGGTATGCTTCCAAAAGAGAATAATTTTCAACGAATTGTTGCGGGATCATTTTATCGTTCATTTCTTTTAGACGGTTAACCGTATGGCAGTTTACAGTAGAGATATTATACTGTCCATATTTCGTGCACATCGCTGTATACCCTGGAGTAATTTCTTAGAGTATCTTCAAATTACATGGTTTTCATCTTCTCCAACGCCTTCATTTTCATTG
Source organism: Dermolepida albohirtum (assembly GCA_031893035.1). Lineage (NCBI taxonomy): Eukaryota > Metazoa > Arthropoda > Insecta > Coleoptera > Scarabaeidae > Dermolepida > Dermolepida albohirtum. The sequence continues at coordinate 308,211 of JAVIWB010006358.1, forward strand.
CTTGAGTGATATTTTATTGAAATTCATTCGTTACGGTCCTGAGTCTATTATTACTATTATTATTTATTTTTATATTGCCTTGTCCTAGAAGATTATTTTCATTAAATGTTCTAGTTAATTTGTAAACATTATTTTTTTCATTTTTAGTTTGCGTTATATATTAACCTCTTGAAAAGACATCTGCAACTATCTTGGGTATTCTCTTGTAATCTTGATTAAGGGAATGGTTGTACATATGAATTTCTTCCATCTGATACAAAATTACGCGTTATTAAGTACGAAGATTAAATGTACATTCCTGTCAAGGTAAGTTAAATATGTTGATGACTAGATGTCTTTAAAAAATGGAGCTTGAAACGTTTACCATATTTCTGGGATATTTCTCTTAATTATGTCATGCCGAAGATTAAGGCGTTTTTATTTCTTTTTGTTCAATATCCGTTATCGAATATTCTAGAACATTGATTTCAAATGTTTAATTCATTTCTTTGATGTTGAAAAAATATACGTTAGACTGTTTTTATGGAAAATAATTAACGCACACGCACGTGTTGTGGATTCATCCTACCATCTTCGTTAATTACTGAGTGTTTGCATCAGAATATTTGATCAGGCTAGCCTCTTTCAAGGACTGGAGGTAGGCGATTTTTCATTAGGGAATATTTTTTAATTAATTATTAGCGCTTGATATATGCAATTTCTGAGGTTTTAGTGAGTAATTATATTCATTGTAGTAGAGCTAAAGAATCCTTTTAATGAAATAATTAAGTCACTGAGACTACTGATTATGAGTACGAACAGGAACTATTTTCTCCAACACGCTTGAATAATACAAGGTAGCATTTAACCGGTTTTTTTAAAAGACCGATGGATGTAAGTGATTCAGTCGCACAATAGACATTCGTGAATATTTTATTAAGAATATATTTAATAAATATATTATTGAATATATCTAATAAATATATTATGTATTTTCTAATCAATTTCATACTAAAAATAAGCGAGCACTTCAGTATTTTAATTAATTGCTAATTCATTTCATACGAAGACTGCTCCCGAATTTATTTCAGCTAACTGCTTTCGTATTAGGAATAATTGAGCATTTCAATAATTTATTTAATTAACAGTTAACTCAGTACTAAAAGTAGTCGAGTGTCCCAATAATTTGTTCATTTCGTTCATTAGGTTGCCACCTACTTCAGCATTGGCAAGCAAACTTCTAGGAGATTCAATGCTGTGGCGCCTGTTTAAGATCTTTCGACTGAAAACTCTTCTAACTCTCCGAGATACTAACTAGTTCAACTCTAGAAGTAACTTAGGATAGGAATACAGGCTTTGGTAATTATTGTCTGCACAAATGTGTATAGAAGTGAAACAGGATTCACAACCTCAACGAAACTGTTTTGACTAATATTTGATTTTAAAATATTACGAGTCCTAGTCCCCATACACTTGCTATAATTTGTTCGTGAATAGTTTTAGAAGAATTTTGTTCCTTTATTAAAAAAATATTAACCCTAATGTTTTAATGTGATGTAACTTAGTTTTTTAAATGCTTTATAAAACAAAAAATTATGAATGAATTCAGGACAAATTTATCACAAGGGTAAAAAAAATGTTGTCACTGACGAACGTTACTAGACAACGCATAATTTGTTGTTTCTACCATGGTTGGGTAGATTTTTATTTAGTTCACTTCTGAGAATAGCAGTAGCTGGCACAGCATATCATAGTAACATTAGTATGACATCATATGATGCATTTCTAAGTCCGTAGTAAGAAATAATTGATTAGTTTGTGATTTATATAAAATTGCAGTGATGCAAAATACGAAGCAATTCACCAAATTATTTACTCTCATAAGACAATTACTTAATTTTTAAATCACAAATATTAGGTGCCCAACAAAGTTCTCGCTGTTTTTTTGATGAAAATGCAACTTTATTGTGAAAAAATGTTTACAAAAGAATCATTCAAAATATTGCCTCTCGCTAGCGACAACTTTTTCCCATCTTTCTGGCAGAGCTCGAATACCGTCACGGTAGAAGTGTTCGTCTTTTGAGGCTATGCACGAATCAAGCCATTTTGAGATGTCTTCATATGAGCGGAACTGCTGAATAGCCAGACCATGTGCCATCGAACCGAACAAGTAATAATCGGACGGCGCAATATCTGGGGAATATGGCGGGTGGGGTAGGACTTCCCATTTGAGCGTTTCTAAGTAGGTTTTAACGGGTTTGGCAACGTGAGGACGAGCGTTGTCATGCTGTAGAATCACTTTTTCGTGTCTCTGCTCGTATTGTGGCCGCTTTTCGTGCAGTGCTCGGCTCAATCGCATCAATTGAGTTCGATACTGTTCCCCAGTGATGGTTTCGTTCGGTTTCAACAGCTCATAATAAATAACACCGCTCTGGTCCTGCCAAATACACAGCAAAACCTTCGCAGCGTGAATATTAGGCCGACCGACGACGCAGAAGCATGACCGGGTAGTCCCCATGATTTTGTTCTCTTTAGGTTGCTGTAATGAATCCATTTTTCATCACCCATAACGATGCGATAAAGAAAACTCTTCCTTTTTTGCCCCTGGAGCAGTTGTTCACAGGCGAAAAAATGACGCTCAACGTCTCTTGGCTTCAAATCATAAGAAAACCAAGTTCCTTGTTTTTGAATCATTCCCAACGCATGTAATCGCTGGGAAATGGCTTGGCGGGTAACTCCTAATACCAAAGCAAGCTCTTTTTGAGTTTGGCACGGATCCTCATCGAGCAATGCCTCCAATTCAGCGTCTTCGAAGGTTTTTGGTCTTCCTTCACGCGAACGGTCTTCAACGTCGAAATCACCGTCTTTGAAGGGACGGAACCAATCACCGCACGTTGTTTCACTTAGAGCAGCATCTCCGTAAATTTTTTGGAGTTCTCGATGCCCTTCAGCCGCCGTTTTCTTCGAATGAAAGTAGAAAAGCAACACTTCCTGCAAATGACGATTATTTGGCACAAAATCAGACATTTTCACACAACCAAAAGTATGTGACACAAAAACAAAATCACTAATGTGTCAAAGCGGTTTGTTTACCATATGTCTAAGCTTGGTTCATGACGTTTTGGTTATGTCGCAATCGACCAGCACTTACTACTGGAGCCACCTCTTGAAAAACAGCGAGAACTTAGTTGCGCACCTAATATTTAACAATTTTTAAATGATTAAGAATATATATTGTTATATTATATAAATAATCTAATAAAAACTTGGAATCAAATACTCTCCACCGTAAAATTATTTTAAAATACATGTACGATACATTGTATTTAACTTTGTCTAAACGGTGTATAACTTTGTTATTTTAAATAGAACACCTGTATATTATTACATGTTCAGATTTCCCGCTATATAATAAGTATTATACTGTTATACTATACTTAAATATGCTAAAAATATGTTAAAGCGTAATATACCGAATATGCATATGTATATGTATAAATCCTTTCATGTCTACAGGTTATCGTTGCCAACTATAAGATCTAAACATTTAAAAATGAGCTGCATATACATATGAACTAAGTGGCGTTTTTCTCATCTGTCTATACGAGATTTTTTAATATTGATAATTTAAAATTCTGTAATTTTTTTTTTTAATGTAATTTCATTAATGTTATAATTAAAAAATTTCTAAAACTCTTTTACATTCTTTACTTCCTGTTACTTATTCCAGATGAAAATCTACATATATCTATTTAATAATTGTTAAATTATAAATCAGTTTGGCTGGATTTGGATATTTAGCTGAGCTGTTTTGGTGCCCCTTTCTTTTTCATTGTGTAATTCAGTACGTTTTTGATATGATTTTTATAAGCACGCTGGTCCTTAACATTAAAAAGAAATATTTGACTTCTTTGAATGCAAACATATAAAATAACATTGTAAAAAATTGATTCAGCTCCTATTTTATTTTTGACTTTTATGGAATATATACATATGTATATATTCGCACAATGTGTCATAAATTCATATCTTTATCATTTTCTCCAAAGTATTTTTAAATTACTAAGTTAAAAGCTTTCCTGGAAGCTGAATACGAAGGTTGATTGAGTCTTTGAAACCCATAGTCTCAAATTGCATCTTGAATAACATCACTGATTTAGTACATTACAATAGTCCAACATATTTCGTAGGTTTTCTGCGATATTTTCTAAAAACACAATTTTACAGATCTTGGGTGTTTAAAGGAGATTTCTAGCAATTACTGAGAGAAAAGGCAAGTCTGTTTTATATTCAAACAATATAATTATAATGTAAACCAAACAACTTTATTTTGTGATATGTTCTTTGTTGTCACCTGATTGTGAATGAGAGAATGATACATTCGTCCATGTGACCACCCATGGACGAATTAAAAATTTATGCAAACCTACAAAGATATTTGTTAAAATTGTTTGAAATAATACTTTTCTAAGATTTTAAAATATGTTGTACGGCTATGTAACAAAATTTTAATTTCATAGTAAGTATTACGCTTGTTTTTCTATTATTGTCTGGGTGGGCAAACGCTTATATCCGAAAGTGTGTTATATAATCAATCTTCTCCTAGGTTTCGCTTTCTTCAAGCTCCACAGATCTGGCGCAACTAGGAAGAAAATTGTATTAAAGAAGAAATTCTTACTTTAGTTGCACCAATCCAATGGTTTCATAATGAATAGTCTGAAAATAGATTATTTCGTGTACAAAGTCTTGCAGTGCAGATATATTTTTTTTCAAAAAGTCGCTAGTGTTTAGAGAATGAAGACTAGTGAGAAAGTGGATAAACTGCCTTGTCAAGCTATGAATTTCATAGGATCAGATGCATCTGGCGGTATTGCAAAGAGAAGCACCCTAGTAGCTATGGAAAGCAAGCGGAATATAGATTTTTGGTAAGGAAGAAAAACTGATACATAAAACATTGTTTGAAAATATATCTCTGGAAAGGTGGAAGTACTCTTCAGGTGGAAGACAGTATCGTAAGCAACGATCGACTAAATTTATCTGGAACTGCTCAGTAAGGACAATAAATCTGCTAGAATGGAAATAAATCTATTAATAGAATATTGTAAGCTCGACGAACATGTGAATAGTATGACCTTGACAGAAGCAATTATATCTAGATTGTATCAAGAAGAGGAAATCGCGACTATATCAATGCGAAGGCTAGACAAGAACATGGTTTCTATAATACAAATAGGAGAAGAATATTCTAAACCAGAAATCCATATAGAGAAACCGTCCTTAAGTTACCTGGTCTAGTTAAAAGAGGGAAGCTACAGAACATGTATATGTACATTTGAAGCATATGTTCGATAGCTTGTTTTGCACGTTAATGTATTTTCAAGAAATAAAATGATTCACACAGGTATGTACGTTATGGTAATTTTTGCTCTAATATTCGAAGAAAACTATACCTTTGTATTAATATTGAAATATTTAATATATAATCGAATTAATAAATTAGAAGCGTAATTAATTACGCGTAAAATGTTGATGACATTAATGCCGATAAGAGCGAAATGGACCAAGTATTACCTTTCTCTGAAAGCTTTCACCAATTAGAGGTAATTAGAACAACGTTCGTTTAGTTTGCTGTGAATACATGTCATGAAATTTTTACCTAATTATAATTTATAGGAGTTCATTAATTATTTGTAGCTGACACATTTTTCGCGCATTTACTGCTTTACCATTATGTAGCCCCTACTGTTGAATTAATCAATATTGTACTTACCTATAAGAAAGTATTATTAGCTAATATATGCACTCTTTAATGAAGTAAGTAAAACTACTAGTTCATAAATTTTTATAAAGTATGCAATCACATCGAATATCAATACTTGCCTTCATACACTGTTTCATAATTGTTATGTCCATAGTTATTATTAATTATAATTATCGTTAATTGCTTTTCAAATTTCAATTTAATTTCTAGATAAATTTTGATATGATGTATTTACAATTTATGGTAACAATGGGTGTGGTCAAGTCCACAGTAGTCGTTTTCAATGATTGCCGTTGAAGTGAAGAGATTTTCCAAAACAATAAAGATAAAGTGACGTAGTATAATTAGAACATGTATTCGTTATTGATAGGTTCAAACATAACTATTGTACATGTGTTTTATACAAGTTTATGTTTATCAAACCTTAGTTTCATTACTTTTGTACGTCTGAATATGACGTATCTGTAAAAGGTTATTTGTTATCTTTTGACACAGTTCAAACATGGAATAATTACTTTAATAATTGAAACACTTTTAAATAAAAAGAAAATGAATCAAAAAATCTTTTGATGTAAATTTGATACTGACTGACGATTTTACGAAAAGGAAAAAAAGTTATTGAGGAATTCCAATATATTTTTGTATTGTGAATGTGAACCGAACAAACACAAAAATGTTAGAAAAAGGAATTAGAACGTACATACATACATATGTATATGTGTATTCATATTGTTAACTTTAAAAATAAAGAAGAGTAAGCATCGTTTTTTATTATTACGTTGAAGCAATAACTAATCATGTGGTAGTATCGGATATAAATTAAGAAAGTATTGACAAATATTTGGAAGTAATTTATGAGATATAGTTTACAAAGTTTATATCCAATTTTATAAAATAAGACTATTTTTCTCTGCATTTTGAGCAACTTTAAGCACTTTGTCAATATAATACCTAATTAGTCGTTCGGTTCATTTTATTGACAGATCATTCTACAGTACAACGTACTATTTCTTCCACTGTCATATTTTTTGCTTAATAACTTTCTTCAGTATTGAGTTCCTATTTCCAAAGACTGTCCCATTGATTTTCTGAGAAAATAATTTTGTAATAAGTAAAAAGAAAGTTAGTTAGCAGTTAGTAATTTCCATTACCATTAAGTATATATGCCATTTATTAGCCAAACATTTGCCTTATATTGTATTTTGACACACCTATTTTTGATTTATGTTCCTGTAAGTCTAGGTTTTATCCGTATTTTATATTCTGTGAGAGTGAAATTGGTTTAAACTTCCACTAAATTGTCGAACAATGTACATTCTCTATTGAAATAGACACCTTATACGAGGGTGTATTAATATCTATATAGTTAGCCTGGATAGCTTCCACTAGACAAAGCTGAATGTGGATGCTGTGGTTACAACTATGTTTTATAAGTAGATAGTCAAAGTTAGGCATACCTAAGTTGAACGGTGATAAAACAGTTAATTTTTGGATGTCAGCATGTTTGAGAAAAAGTTCTATTTAGAAAAGTTAAGTTTCGGTCAGTTATTAAGTATTTATGTTGTAAAGAGTTATCAGGTAAAAATTTTTTTATTGATATAACAGAAGCTTCCATATGCTACTACTAAAAAGAAGTTTAAGATGTCAAAAAGGAGCATCGCTTGAAAGACCAATTTTGTTACCACTCCGGAAAACATTTAGTCTACCTATGATGTTAGAAAATTGACGAATGGGGCTCAAATCTATTGTAGAAGATTTGCACGTTCTCTGTGATTGTATGCTTCCACGAAAAACTTGCCAAAGAGTGTTCTTCTCCAAAATAGTACTTCTGCCGATAATCGCTCTATGGCTAGAATCGAGGCTTGAACGCGGGACCTTACTATAGTAATTCGTACACCAATCAACTAAACTACCACGCCTCTAAATAAAATAAAAAACTAAATGCAGCACACAAATAATACACATAAAAACCCAAAAATTTAGTTGGAGGAACAAATGATATACTTTTCAGAAAAATTAGACCACGTAATCACTTTTGATATATAAATAACATATTATGATTATGATAATATTCATTTTGAAGAATATGAACATGTACTATGTACGTAGACTAAATTCGACTTGATCACAAATAATATTTAGAGATATTTGTAACAATGATGACTGGGTGGTAGGAATGGCCCACACCACATTTAAAATATATCGTATTGACATTATTATGTTCTTTACATTACTTTAAGATCGGATCATACTAAACATCAAGTAATTCCTCAAAAATTTCTTTGATTATAATTATGACAAATTGTATAATTTCAGTTGCCTGCTTCTACTAGGGCAATAGAAACTGGGACGCGGGGAACAGTGAGACGTTGAAACAATTTTTTTGTTCTACAGATCTACAGATATCTCATAGATGCTACTAGTTATGTTGGTAAGTAATTTCGGCTGCAGTCTGCCTGTTCCATTTGGAAAACTACACTGCATTCAGTTTAAAAGTTATCATATCGATGTGAGTATTATACGATAAATATAAATTATCAGTAGGCAGTTTGATCTATGGCGTACAATTTGTACGTGTTGTTACTGTTTCTTTATTACATTGGTGATGCAGCAGGTAATTTTATTTTAACTTTATGATCGCATGGGTAACCAATTTAGTAACACTGACAATGTAACATTGCTAATAGTTATGACAGATTGTAAATAATATGCATATGTTTGGATAGACGGCATGACTGTAGCAGTTTTATCGTGTAAATCTAGTAAAGGCAGTGAAAACTTTATATAATGATTGCAAGGCTACGTATGGGCACCTGACTTTTTATATCTCCCTGTTGTACGCTATTTGCCTTGCATTGTCTTATTAGTCACAATGTAGCCCCATATATTAGTGGAGCTATTTGTCATTGCGTATTGTGTGGATATAATAATACGCAAGAGAGCGAGGGACGATGTTAGCAATTGTTGATAATTGATTGCCTAGGCGGAATTCTGCATCGATATTATAATCTAATAAAAGTAGAGTACTCTTCATTGAATAAGTAAAAACAGCAACTCATGGTACTTAAATTTAACTAATATAATTCACATCAAGTTTTAATAAGATCAAGATTACTTTGCAAATTTCGAACATCCTCAATAGTTTCAATTTCGGAATATATCGTCGGTAAAAAAGTTGGGATAATTCATTTTTATTAGAAAAAGACAATTAACGAAAGGGAGATCTAACAGTGAACCCAGATGACTCCAGCCTAGTGGAACAACTGACATGGGAACAATTTCTTAGAGCAGTATCCACTGTAATGCAGGTAAAAAAGGCAATTATTCAAATATGACTTTATAAGTGAATTTACAGAAGGTGCAAAACAAAAAGAACTAAGTTTAAATAGAAGTGCTTGACGGCATATTTCACCAAATGCTTGTATATAAGACATTAATAATATTGTCTGCATCTATTGGATTGATTTATTGACATTTGAACATAAATATACTTTACGCAGTAAATTAGGTGTTTTATTTATCTACAAAATTGACATTAAATATTAACTAATAACGCTTCAAATGCATTTAGACTTTAAACTTATAATTCAAAGAATCTTATCTATTTAAATTAAATCAAAATAACTACAGAATCAGGCATTTACTCCTCGCAATCATGGCCACATACGACCTACCTATATGACCTGTGATTCCCTGTATTTTACACAAAATAAAATTGAAATATTAAAAGACAATTATAATCCTACTTTTGGTTTTCTTATCGACAACTAGATAGACCCTAACAGTGTTGCCAGTTCCCGAAATATAAACGGCTACCCTCGTATAGCAAATTTTTGCAAAGTTTGGAAAAAGAGAAATATGGTGATAATTAGATACGACGCTTTATCTTTCTTTATGAACAAGATAAATTCTTGCTCGTTTCCATGCATAAAGAAAATATATACCTTTAGGAAAACATTGTGTGTTACGACGCAGCCATACCAAATTTGTAATTCCGAATTAGAAAACTTGGTAAAATTGGATTAATTGCAAAATAAGGTCAGTAAGTAACACATAAACATAAAGATCTCATTGATGGTGTTCACAATATACTTTACGGATATTTACATGCGACAAAATTATTAAAATAATTTATTATCACGATCACAATACAGTGACATTTCAAAATAATTTATATAATAACATTTGTTTTAAAAATGAAAAAAACTGTTCCGACAGACGGCAATGTTAAAAACGAAGAATAAAACTGACAATATTCACCACAACAAGACTAGCTCCTTTTCTATAATTATAATGGAAAAATCAACGAAGTTACGATGCGTAATTGCGATTACCCTTTCAAACTATTATGTTTCCGAATACGAAATGGTTCACGGGAAAGAAATTAAATCAAATAATGAGATCGTTAATGAAATAATAGCTCATTTAAAAGACTTGGATGGTTCGTATTATATGTATGAGATTATAAAATTAAAAAACTACACCATTGCTGGACGAAGCGTATAGATTTGCGGGCAGATTATCTAGAAAAATGAAAAGGTTTTCTATGAAAAATTAAACCACCGTATTTTTGTACAGACTTATGGAATCTCTCATCTTCTTTTATCTAATGAAAATGCGAATCTATAATATCAGGAACTGTTTGTCTTAATCAACCTTTGTTTTAAATATTTTTAGGTAAATTATTTTGAACTAATATTTTTTTGAATATTCAAAATATATTTTCAGCATTGTGTTAAGGGAACGGAATGATTTATTTAGTATAGTATGTTTATATCTGAATTTCTAGAAACTATGGCATATCTAGTTCTTGTATAAATTATCTCTTAACTTTTACCCTGTTTCTAATCTTGGGGCCTATTAATTATGGATGATATAGATGAGTCGGAGGTAAAGTGTAATTACCAAGATTACTATAATTCGACCAGTTATATCGATTGTCTCAACTACGTTTATGCATAGTTAGATATATGTTTACATATGTATGTACTTATTTTAGAATAATAATAATAATAGTCTATGTCAAATGCATTCATAATTAACTGATTTATAATATTAAAATGATGTTATAGCGTCAGTGAACAAACATCAAAATTATTTCAAAGAATACAGGAACTGAAGGGTAATAATTGTTCATAAATTTTTGTGTTAATACCGCCGTAATTATTTAGAAAATACGTAATAATTACGTATTTTAGTGTTCAATTCTAATTCTTTTCTTAGATGGGCGTATATATAAATTTATCGTTAGCTCAAGTAATTTTCTTAATAACGAATATTTATATGGCTTTTATTGAATAATTGACAAAACCATTGTGATTATCTTTACTCACATGAATTTTAATTCATGAAAAGAAATACAATATTCACATAATTTATACTAGTTAATTCATTATTATTGTTGGGACCTAGCACCTTCCATTAAGTCACTGTTCACCACCTTAATTGTAGTTGTAATCGCAGGGTATTGTTAAATTGATTGGTGGCAAAAATAATATGAGAAAACACAAGCTCTTGTTTCGCCTTTCTACACACTAGTGTAGAAAGACGATACGACAATGCTCATAATTTTTACTTGAAGGATATTCTTAGCCTCTTCTAGGGCTGGATTAGTCAGTAATTCTAAGAGTTACGGTTCTCTCACTATAAGATTTTAATAAATGGGCGCCACAGCATTTAAATCTCCAGAATGCGTGCTAATACTGAAGCACGTGGATTTTAGGAGAATACGTGCTTTGGTATAATAATTAGAGAAATCCTAGAGTATCAATAACAATTAAATATTTTATCGAGAAAATAAAGAAAATTCAGTAACATAACTTGATAATTATGGAAATATATGCAACTCTTTATCATACTATATGTTACCAGGCACCCAATATCGTGATATATGAAAATACGATTTTATATATAGTAAGACAGGATATTATATAAACTACTAATAATAAAATATGTAATACAACTTGAACTAAGAAGATAGATAAGTAACTATTTAAAAAGGAAAGCAGCAAATATGATCACATGATTCCCGACTGACCCGTACTTTTAAATTAGTAATTGAATAATATGTTAATAGGAGATTTGCCAAATTAATTCAGAAACAATTATATAAGATTACAGTCTGTATAATACAGCGTGTTTCAAAAAGGATATACGTATTGCAAAGTATTATTTTGTTCGAATTATCGATCGCTGCGCCTCAGCTCGGCTATTAGGGAAACGAATACATAGTCTAGTTTATTTAATAGCAGTTAGATGTCAGTTCTCTTCTGTTTTTCTTGGTAACCGTCCTATGTTTAAAATGACTACTCCACAGCAGAAATCACTTTGTGTTCTCGAGTTTGCGAAGTGCAACTCCGTGACTACAGTGCAAAGACGTTTCAGGTTGAGCTACCAAATTGATCCTCCGAATGGTTGGAACATTCGCAGATGGTATCGACAGTTTGTAGATACAGGATGTGTATGTAAAGGAAAGAGTCCTGATCGCCCTCGTGTTTCTGAAGAAAATGTTGCACGAATTCAAAGTGCTTTCCAACGTAATTCTTCAAAATCAATTCGTCGTGCCAGTCGGGAGTTACAACTGCCTACAACAACAATTTGCCGTGTTTTGAGACGTTGGTTGTTTATGATGCCGTACGAGTTACACGCCTTGCGTCCTGATGACAAATGGAAACGTGTGGCATTTTGTAACGAGATTCATGAGGCTATTGACAATGATAACACTTTCGCACAACGCATCGTGTTCAGTGATGAAACGGCTTTCAATGTTAGTAGTCTGGTAAACAAACACAATGTTTAAATTTGGGGTCTACAAAACCCACAGACAGCCATTGAACATGTACGAGATTCGCCTAAAACCAATGCGTTTTGTGCGATATCCCGATCATCTGTTTACAGCCCATTCTTCTTTGATAGAAACACGGCTAACGGTCAGCATTATCTCGCTATGTTACAAAACTGGTTGTTTCCGAGGCTGCACGAAGACAACTTCATTTTTCGACAAGACGGGGCACCCCCTCACTGGAGTCGTCAAGTGCGTGAATATCTGAATGAAACTCCGAACCATTGGATTGGTCGTCAAGGAGCTGACGACTTAGCATATCTTAGCTGGGCTCCACGGTCACCAGATTTGACACCCTGTGACTTCTTCCTGTGGGGTTTCGTTAAAGGCAACGTTTATGTACCATCACTCCCACAGAACCTGGAAGAGTTGAAGAACCGGATCCGTACTGCCATTACATCGGTAACGAAGAACATGCTTGCTCGAGTATGGGAGGAATTTGAGTATCGATGTGATATTGTTCGTGTCGCTGATGGAGGACGTATTGAACATCTGTAATCTGAACTTGAGAGGTTCGTAAATATGTGTCTAAAGTTTCATATTCGTATGTCTTAAAGTTTAATAAATACATGCATTCGAAATTCGTATATTCTTTTTGAAACACTCTGTGTATGTTGATAAACAAATTCATAGATCAAATTCATGAATTAATGAACACGTCTTAATTACATTATTGTCTCTAGAGGGTAAGGTATCTCTCGTTTATACAACAATATAAATATTGTTACCTTATACAATCCCGACATATATGAAATAGAGTCACAAAATTAAAGTGGCATCCCACTTGCCTGATACGATTTCATTTTCCAATCACTGAAATTGCTTCTTGTCCTCATCAGAAAATCACTTTGATGATGGAGTTCCAGGACATAAATTGTTTCCACTAAACCAGTTGCTATACAAAATATTTAACCCAATCTTTCCTAGGAATATGTGCCCACCAAAAAAATCACATCGCCTCCAAGAACCCTACGCGTAGTATATAAGATATGACCTAAATTGAACACAAGTGACCTTTCATTTTAACCTCAATTAACTTAATCTATGAATTAATTCCCTTTTGTGGAAGTCTTAAATACCGAAAATCAAAATGGTCGTCCTTATCCATGTTAGTGTGAGTTTATCCACTAATGTATATAATATATCTTCTAGATCGATAGATCATCGATTGGTGTCTTGGTGCCGACATTCAAATGCAAGGAAATTCTTTTTTTAAATTAAAGGCAACGGTCAACCCACGTCTATTTCTGTTTTTTTCAGGACACACGCAAACCGAATGTAGATTCACAAAAGAAGGCGAATTCAAGTAGTTCAACTAAATAGCTACATATAGACGGGTAACCATACGCTATAAGCAAAAAAATAAATGAAAATTGAATATGTACAATATAATGCAGATGGCGCACCATGTCCTTTTAGAAGATTAAATATTAATATCGAAAGGATATGTATTGATGCAAATATATAAAAATAACGACGTAAAGTCAATTAAAAAATTCAACGAAATGCTTATTCATGGATTGCGCAGGATAACGAAAATGGGTAAGAATTTGAAACTATTTAGTTTTAGTATAACAATATACAACGATGCCCAACAGATATGAACGAAAGAAGTAAAATAAATCCGTAATACAGTAAAATAAAACTTTAAGGTAATTTTGATGGAGCTTGTGGTTGATTCACTTGATCACTGCAGGTTGATATACAACCCCTTGCCACATTAATTTTCGTATTCTGTATACGTATTTCGACAACTAAGTTGTCATCATCAGTAGATAATTAAAACGTGTCGCACCTGGAAAACTACGGCAGAAAATACCCATATGAAAACGAACTCCGTACACGATCCGTACCGTTGAGAACCAGAATGTACACTGTATATTCGTTTCACAAGAGCTTTAAAAATTGTTTTACTTAAACTAAGATGAATGACATTAAAAAAGGAACACGGACAAGACTGATAAATACCTACATGTGATTTATTGCACTGTCCCTTTTTAAAACTTTATTTAACACTTATATACAAATTTATTTTCGATACAAGTTTAAATTTTGCGATACACGAAATCGTTTGTCAACGAAACTTTAAACTGAAGAAGGCGACAGGTTTCTCTGTATTTACTCTAAAATCGTTGTGTATAATACGACAGTTTGTTGAGTTCTAACTGAAAGTAAAGGCATTTGTATTTAGTTAAACTTGGGTACAATACAAATAACTGTTGAAGTTTAGATACCGTTCTAGGAACACTAAAAATAATGAAAGTGAGTAATCCCAAATCTAAAAGACACATTAAGGAAAATAAGATAATAAATCTTAATATTTTATTATATTTTTTAAGACCTAATAATAGAAAAGCAAAATAAGTATATAAAAAGGTTTCTAGTTGAACGTGATCAAATGAAAGGAACTTGTATTCAAATTATAAAGTTTGACTATATGCAAATATCCCAATACATTAAAGAAATGCGCGTTTTTAGCCCACCGACATAAATGATTAAGAACTAGGAAATTTTACAAATTAGTCTAAGTACATCGTAAACTAATAGAAGTTTTGAACTGTTGGAAATACACAAACAGCTTATGCCAATAAACTAATATTATAAAACGTAAACATTGTAATACTAACAATTGATCGACTAAAAGGTTTTGCTGAACAATAAAATCATGATATCACAAAATATATAAATCTTCTGAACATACCGGTTGGCGTTGAAAGATCTGCCCTTCAATATATAATACTGAAAAAATTAATGTGGTTTATTCAAACAATGAGAAATACTAATTACTGAGTGAAGAAAATACTTAAAACTAACACGAATACAAATATGTTATTATACAAGGTTTTCCAGTAAGAGTGATATGATTTCTTTAAAAAGAAACACACTTATTGTTAAGAAAATTCAAAAGTTTTTTATTTAATGTGAAGTACAATCGATACAATTAAGTTCTAAATAAAACGTCATTCAAATGGCCTCCACGACATCTTCTGCAGGAACGAATTCGATGAACCCAATTTTCGAGCACTTTTTCTACTAAATCTAGTCGTATGTCATGAATGGCATGTTCAATATTGACTTGTAAAGCTTGAAGAGAGTCTGGTTTATTTCGATAGACCAATGGCTTCAAATAACCCCACAAGAAATAGTCTAATGGTGTTAAATCACAACTTCTTGGAGGCCATTCAATATCACAATTTCTTGAAATAATCGAATCTCCAAACTTTTCTCGCAATAATTCTATTGTTGCATTTGCTGTGTGGCACGTAGCCCCGTCTTGGAACCAAATGTTGTCAAGATCAACTTCTTCCAATGTCGGACATAAAAAGTTGGTTATCATCAATCTATACCGCTCTCCATTGACAGTAACGGTCTTACCAGCTTCATTTTGAAAGAAGTACGGACCGATGATTCCACCATACCAAAAACCACACCAAACTGTCAATTTAGGTGAATGTAATGGTTTTTCATAAATAATTTGTGGATTTTCTTCGCACCAAAATCGACAGTTTTGTTTATTTACCACACCATCCAGATGAAAGTGAGCCTCATCAGAGAAGATGATTTTCTTAAAAAAATCGTTATCGTGTTCAAGTTGTTCCAAGGCAAAATCAGCAAATTCACGACGTTTACGGTAGTCCAATGGCTTCAGTACTTGAGTGAGAACAATTTTATAGGGATGCACACTCAAATCCTCTCTCAAAATCTGCCAGGTTGTGGTTTGAGACAGTCGCAATTGTTGAGAACTTCTTGGAATCGACAAATTACAATCTTCAGTAACACTGGCCTGAACGGCAGCAATATTTGCATTACTTCGAGTGGTTCTTTGTCTTATTGACACTTGAAAATTATGTAAAGAAAATGTAACCTCAAAATTTTTAACAATTCGACGAATAGCGACGATTATTACGACCATAAAATGGCAAAAGCGCACGAAAAGTTGCAATTGGAGAATGATTATTTTGATAATAAAACTGAATAATTTGTAAACGTTGTTCTTGCGTATATCTCTCCGTGATGAAATAGTAAACACTACTGAATACAATGAAAAACAAATGACAGATCATGACATATTACAAATGGCCGAAATGTCACTTCAAAATCATATCATCCCTATTGGAAAGCCTTATATATCTATATATTTAAACGAGTAGAACACATAGTTCGTTGGAAAGTCTATTATATGCTCATTTTGACCTCCATTCCAAATTTCGCGAATCTCACTTACGTGGTAATTTACCACCTTTTGTGAATACAATAACCTGTCCAATTTTCCAATGATTTATCGATTCATCGGAATTTCTTAAAAGCATCACTTTCATCAGATTTAATTTGATCCGTTACGGTCTTGCTGTCGAGCCCTTATTTTGTAATTAACTAATTAAAAATGATTTAAGTCATTTTCATTTTTTATGATATAACTAGTGCCATTTCGTTAGTAATACTGTAAGCCTGATTTCAAACAAGGTTAAGGTAGTGATGGTTCCCTCTGTCGTTATTTTATTTAATTATGTGCTAGAGATTTCAATGTCGTTGATCCTTGTCCAAGAGCTCGGAATATCTGACGTTTCACAAATTAATTGTCTTTTAGAAAACGAATATATGGAACTGGATATACGTCATTCTAGAGTTATTTTCTTATGAGTTTTTTTTTTCGATAAGCTAAAGGAACATACGAGAACGACACTTCCAAACGAGCTGTTTTAATGTGTAAATGCATTTCCAGCCGCCTTTTTCCTGGTATTTTAACTTGGGTTACTACGCGGAAAACGTTTATTCCTTCGACTGTTTTCGAATCTTGGTATATCTAAATTTAATTTAGTCAGAATTGGGATTAATTTATTAATGCAAAATTCTTTGTCGAAAACCACCTCGCCATCTTGTGCAGGTTCGTATGGAAAATTTCTTTTACAACCCTCCACGATAACTGAGGTAGGATTATTAAGTATGGTTATTTAAGTTAATTATTTGCTATCTTTTTCCTGTACATTTTTTATGTTCCATGCAATAGCTGAAATTGTTTGAAATGTTTTTTGTCCGTAATAATTGAGTGATTCTGGAAATAATCAGGAAAATCAGCAGCGTTAGCTAGAATAGCTGTTCTTTCTATACTAAGAACTATGTCTCCCAGTGAACAACTTCCTATTTCTATCGAGACCTTTTACACCTTTTATACTCACAAGATATTTGTGGCTCGAACAGATTCCGGATTACCTCGATGCAGCATCCTTGCGTTTGTCAGTTGAATTGACTTAAAAAAATTTTTACTGTCCAATTTTTTGTTATTTTCCATTGGCACGTGTTGAAGGATCCATGTGCTTCAGCATTGGCAGGGATACTTCTAGGAATTAAATGCTGTAGCGCTCCTTTTGTTTAGGAAAATACATAAATATTAATATTTCCTGAATAATTATACTTATTTGAATGTTGGAGTATATCTAATACCGATCAAATTTCTTTCCCGAAATTCCTCGTAACATAAACAAGAGTTCCTTTCCAAATATTCTTTACTATTCTACTCATTAACTCTTTTCTTCTTAAAATTTCTCTGCTGCTTATTTATTGTTATATGTACTTCGTATACTCAAAGATTAATTTTATTGTTGATGAGATCCTAATTGAGACGCGTTTCGGGATTTCATCAACAATAGAATATTTCTTTTTCCACTAATTGGCTCAGGCTGTGTTTTTAGTATTTGTTCGTCTATGTATTGTAACAGCATTGACGGATATTTAGCATAATAGACACGAACAACTACAAGTTTCCTTCTCTTGGATACTTTCACTATGTCGCTATAGCATGATTGCTTACAGAAGAATAATCCATTGATGAGATAACAGATTGATTGAAGAGCATTTGACGTGTCAATAAGGATTCTATCAATAATAGAATTATTATTTCTCTACGAATTGACCTTACGTGTTGTAGCGACTTAGCCGTTTATTTAGCTATCAGAATAGGCACAAATTATGTTTCCTTCTCCGTATACTTTCATTCCTATTCATAAGTCAGTTTTGGTCATCATTACATTTTTTTAACATAGAATTTTTGTATAATGTTTCATAATTCAATAAAATTTTCTTGTCTTCTCGTTTTTGTTTTAACTTTTCGTTAATCCCTTTGGGTAGCCACTTTAATTTTTGTATTGTCTTTTTTTTTTAATTACAGAATATGTCCGCGTCATATCATGGTAATATCCGACAATTTTGAATTTGGGGTCGGATGTGTTCGCAAATGTTTAAAATGTTCATAAACATTTTCTTTTACAAAACATTTAATACATAACATCTATCCTTTATTATTTAAAAATTGGCAAGTTGGCAAGAATTATAAAGTATAAATGAATCAGTTTTTACATTTTATTTGGTAAACAATATTAATAGAAATTGTTAAAATGATTAAAGTGTGGCACTTCATTAGGCGTGCATCAAGAATATAGAAGTGGATAGCACAAAAAAACTGTCGTACGATCAAATTAACAATTTCTAGACGATTTATATTCAACACAAATAATGTAAAATCTACGGTTTCGTTTATTAGATAACGAATCATTTTTTTCATTCAGGACTAAATACATAACGTAAATTACCTAGTTCGGAAACCTTACTAAATTTGTATCATCTTCTCGCAAACACATTGAAAATAGAATTAATCCGGAATTGTAAAATAAGCGCTCTGGTTATGTGTGGACGAAACGACAAATTATAAAAGAAATCTATTGTTAATGACAAAATATATGACTAATGGCGCCGCAACTATACGTTAGATCGGTCGCTTACTGATGACAATGGTAACTTCTTACATGTCACCTGTAAAATCAATATGTCTTGTGGCAGAAACAATTCAACGCTGTTGTAAAGAGGTAAATGGTTTGATAGTGCACATGAAAGCAGTGTTCTCGAATCCCCTAAATTTATTAGAGAATTCTATAGGTGATGTTCCGACAAGCGCAAAGTTCCACAGTCGATTCTTACCCACTGGGGAACATGGTAAAAGGCAGCATGCATTTTATTATTTTTTGCGTTTCCAAAAAATTAGGTCTGCAGTTTCACAATTTGATCATAAAGAAGCAACTGCCATCAAGGAAAGAAATTCCAAGATGCTGAAGTTGAAGCAGATCTACATACATATAATTAATTTATAACAATTACAACGGACTGGTTGAAGCAAATGATAAATTACAAATCCTTCGTTGCCATTAATGGATTCACTGCATACTGGACACTGTACAAACGTAGCGACGACAAAATTGTTGTAGCCAAAGTAGAGTATACTAAAGAAACATGTATATTTTACGGCATTAAAACAAATTTATATTGATAGTGAGGGCACGGATCCGTCAAGCATTAACAAATATTACTTTAGTTATGGAAATTATTGTTATTACTAATATATTATTATAGGTCGAACTGTCTTTTCTTCATATAAAAATATTTTTTTTCACAGCGAACTGGATTTATTGAAACAACTGTTTGTGATTACATTGAAAACGCTGATTAATAGGGTATTTCACGCTTCACAAATTTTACATTACTATTTGTTTTATTTATCTATAATCAAGTAACATGCCTGGTGGTGTGCCGACCTCACTCACTCTGATTGTATTAGCATATTAAAGTGTTAACAAATACAAAAGTAATTTAATTTAAATTAATGTAAAAGAATACATATATATTATATATATATATATATATATATATATATATATATATGAATTACGTATATATAATGTACATATGTACATACATATGTACTATATATATAATTGACTTGATATGCTAAATTCTATTATTATAAATATTTTAATAACTATTAAGGTAATTTAAGGGTTTTTGTTACATATTACCAACTATGTCTTTAATTAATCTGCTACTCTGTTATTCATTGAAACTGTAAATGAGTATTATCTTAGTATTACACTGAAACCATATTCATCCATTATACCGTTATTGTACAATATGCAGGTAATATGAGTCCATAGAGTAATACCGGAATACAGGTTAGTCTGTATATTTAATAATAATAACCATGATTTATTCACTAATGACCTAAATGGGTATGACTTTGAATATGTACTTATATATAAAATAATTCAATTACCATATCCAAATATAAAAATTACTATAAATGCAAATGAAAATGCACACAATTATATGCATAGAATAAATATAATAATAAGTAGGGTGCACAAACTCTTCTGTATATCAGAGGCGCACATACATATATCGCAGTAAATGATTAATAATTGATAGTAAGAAATATATTGCATGTTATTATTGTTAAATACTTATCCACAAGGCAAGTATTAACAATCTGAATTAACCGGCTAAAAATCTAAACATACACATTCTCTTTCATAAGTGATTGTCTGAATAATCTCTTAGTATCTAGTAATAATTTTTGTATAGTTGAAATGATTTTTGAATTGAGTTAATGGGTTTGTAATAGAACTATCACTGTAAATTCCTCTTAGTCTGTTTGAATGTAAATTTTTGTTTAATACACATTTTTTCTTCTATTTTTCTCGTTAATTAAAGTACGTAGCATTGTTTTGCCCTTCATCTAATACTTTTAATTGATCCACTAATGTCAATAAAGTATTCTATAATTTTTCTGTGGTATTCGCTACTACTACGTATTCCATAATGCAGATGAGTAGTTTGTAAATCTATTTCAACTTAATCACTGATATTTAGACTGGCTTTCTTTCATACTGTTGAGGGTTTAACAGTACCCGTTTAAGGGTTTTGAGAACTGGAACATTTACCTTTAGGGTAACGTCCTGCACAAAGTAATGAAATGAGCCGATATCAGTAACAAAAATCATTACTAGTTTGTAGTCAATTGAAATTTCTCTAGTATAGTAAATATCCCAGTGTACCAGTGACACTCTTTTAGTAGCTGATAAAACTGAAAATGACTATTGACAATGTTGCAGTGTTACTCACTATGTTTTATGATATTGAAAATAGATTTTCTCTTATACTCAAGTCTCGACGTACTTTATCGACATTTTTATTTTTTAGGGTAAATTTTATAATGATTTTAATTTCTTAAGCCTATTGTAAATAATTATTTAACGTTGATTCACTTAGAAATTCGGGACTATATGTATGTCCAAAACCTATGAAATGATTTCTTCTTTACTACCTTAAAAATCATTATCATGATGATGAAATTTAACACAAATTGGTCTTAGGTCTATGAACGCGTTTTCTATATTTGTATTTTTGACAGTTTACATGTCTAAGACCGTCCTTTCTATTCGACAAATGACATATCACATACTAAACAAACTACTTTAGTACTTTTGTATTCTGTGTTTTATAAATTGTCCAATGCTTTTATTTTATGCGAAGCATGAACAGCAACCTATTACTACTCTGTTTTGCATTCATAATTACTCTACATTGCAATATCAAACACTGATCGTTATCAATGCAATAGAGAACCATGTCTAAACCTAGACACATCGAAAGAAATATCTGTGTGATAACAAAAAGTAGCGAAAACTCGTTTGCCCGACTTTTTCTACGCCAATGGGAACTGTGTCAAATTTGTTCCTCTTTTTTTGCTCTACTTTTTTATTTCGTTATTAGTTTTATTAGTGTTTTATTACTTTAACTAATCGGAAATCATGCAATTAATTCGTGTTCAATAATTAAGCGTTTTATAAATAATGTAAATATTTGTGTATAAAGTAGAAGCAATTTATCCCATACAACGTTTTTGTAATACGGTTGGATATCGAGGGGAGATTTGATAATGAGATATATGAATTATATCGCAGAAATTTAAAAACAGATCATCAAAGAACACAAAAAAATACTGCCAAATAACTTTCTCAACACAGTAAAGAAATTACTTTCAAGAAAGCCTTGAAAAGAGGACAGATAAATAATAGAAGGGGAGAAAAATGAACTTAATATTGATAAGAGAATATGAAGTTAGATTTGATTGTCGGATATATAACCGAAATTTTAATCTAAGTATATTTCACAAACACGAAAAGCTCGGTAAAATTCGAAGCAAAAAAATATTAAAAACTTCACTAGCGCATTGAAGTGTGTTGAAAGAATGTAAGGAACAGAAGTAAATTCAATACATACGGATGGAGTCTCTTTTCATTTATGCGAGACAAAATACTAAACTATAAAAATAAATTATAGGAAACTATAAGATGCAGCCATAAAGACAAGAAAAACAAACAAAAAGACAATACAAATATATTAATGAAGAATCTTTGAACTTCAATGTGATATTTAATTTAAAATAAGACAGTACAAGGGTGGACAAAATAGTCACGAAATGAGGATTGAATGTCACTAATAATTTTGGTAAATGTAAAAAGTTAAATAATGTACACGCAATATATTGCAAAATTAAGGGAAAGCTATCTATATAAAATAGAATTGAATAAATTAAAAATTAAAGCCATGATAAACACTAATGAAGAAGGTGACAGTTATAAAATAAGGGAAGTATTTAGAAAGAATCTAGAAGTTATGTTAGTAAAAATATAATGAAGAGGGAAGAATATATTGCTGAGAAAGTTTATTAAATTGGGTGAATAAAAAAACAAAAGAAAAAAAATGAAGAAAAATCCACCAAAATATAGATGAAAAAATTAAAGTACGAAAGTAAGGCAAAATCCGAGAACGATGAAAAATAAAATTAAATGTTCTAATTCAGTATAGTATTGTATTTTACTGTGCAGATTCATTAATCTAGAAAATCTTTCATACACAATTGAATATATTGAAATTTCATGAATTATTTTCTTTGCATTGACTTAAATTTTAAGAAACTCCATTGTATCGTGTTTGTATAAATTGTGCGTGGCGTTACCCTTTGGTAAATTCTGAATCTAAAATGTCAATTCGAGAATCCGTATAAAATTCTCGATGTTGAGATTTTCGATTCAGAATTTACTAAAGTGGAACGCCACATACAATTTATACACACCATACTTACTAAGGTTATAGCCCATAACTTTGTATTCTAATGTGATTTCAATGAATACCATTAGTGTTAAATTTTGACATTTTTGTATTTACTTGCATAGTCTTGATTAGTTCTTGTGTTTGTGTGCTTTGTATAATGCGATAAGAAGCAGTATTTTAAAGAATTCGGCAGTTAATGGCGACATGTTGAATACATGCAGTTTAGTTGATCGTAGTTCTAGTTTTCGAAATATTCAATAAATTATTTTTTTACGACTTTTGACAACTAATGGCCATCTTATGCAATTAAAAGTGATAAATTAAAAATGTAGAACGGTTGAACTGAATCGTTTGTATTGTTTGGGATCCATTTCACGCACTATAGTCCAATTCTAGTCTCTTATCATACCATCATTCTAAAATCCTTGGTATCGTTTTAGATTTTCACTATTTGTTAGCGAAGTCGCTCTCCTTGCTCTTCGCCCGTATCGTCCTAGTTTTCAGAGAAAAAATCGATGTGGGAAAAGAAGAAATTAATCTTGCGAGACATTCGATTTCCGGTCTTGTGGTAATTTTGCAACGAATTACCAATCCACTTGAGATCTGCGGTTTTGAGGTTACTGAGAAAGTTGTGAACGACACTGAATGATGGTCATATTACCGTTTAATCGGGTGTTCAATATTTAGTATGACAAATATTCCTTCCTTGATTTTTGCGTAAGAGAATTTGGAAAATGACTTGATTAAGTACAGAAATGTCGGCTCCTCGTGGATAAACGCTTCGACAAAGTTCTGGATAAGGCCGAGTTTGACGTGAAGAGAATGCAGGAAAATATCCTGTGGGTTCACAAGGCGTGTAAAGGAAACGTTTTGTTTTCCTGGCTTATATTAGTACGACTAAGCCAACATTTTCTCACATGATTGTGAGTTGCATGGCTATCCCACAGGTACAGAAAATAGCAAAATTTTCACCCCAACCGGAAGACGAGTCACCTGTTGAAATTAAATGTACATCAATTAATGTTTCAGATTTAATTAGAATTAAGTTTCAAGCCTCTAGATCGCTATTAGATCGCACGAAACTAATTGTATTTGATCTTCGCCAAGATCTTACGCATTATGTCGTAATATTCCTTAATTTGTATAGCTTGAGCAATCGAAATGTATGATTTTTTATTTCCATTATTTCGCAGAACAGTCTTTAGACTGTATTTCGAATCATCGATGAATAAACACCATTCATTTCAAGCGTACAATGTATTCATTACATCAAATATACTGTTAAACAGTTGATGTCATTGCCTAAACACATGTTTTCTTTTTTTTTGAAGGACAGTAAAAGCGCTTGATTTCTGTTTCTGTATCCAAAGATTTGTGTTCGAATGTTAAGATATTTATACTCCTGCAATCGTGATGCAAGTAGTTTTCTGTTTCGATAATTTTAAATCACGCTTCCTCTGCGCCGCGGTCCCAAAGTCACAAGTTCCCAGGGCATTTGCACTTATACCTGCTCAAACTGACAACCACTCATTGCTCATAAGTGGAACTGGCTTAGACATTGGTGATGCGTTAAGATATTTATACTCTGCTAGTTTTCTTGTATTTATATCGCATACATGATTTTTCGGTTCTCTCCATGTCATTGACGATGAAAACGAAAAGTACATATTTTCATCGAGTGACCGCGTGTATAGTTTTGTTCAGCACATAACAATGTCGACACCTATGGCTTGAGTGTTTGCTACAGAGAAACCAAAGTAATGCAATATTCATCTTCGAGGATATTTGTCATTATTTTGTCACTTTTTGCGAACATATAACATCTCGAAACGAAACAAAAACATTTTGATTCAATTTTTTAATGCCGTCTGTGCATTTTCACACGTTCCTAAACCAAAACAAAACGTTTCGAATACAATTGAAATGATTTTTCTAGCGATGCCGTAATCTGACAGTCGTTACTATTGTGCAATGTTGCCAATATGGGAGAACTGTAAAAGTAAAACCCGTGCCGACAAACGGATTGAAGATTCGTTCTCATTTATTCGGGTCCAAAACATGATCGGAATTTTTAAACTTGTAAAATTTTTATATGCATAAAGTATTATTTTCTTCTCGAAAACTTTTATCGCTTTGTACCTTTGAAATAAAGCGTCTTTTTGAAAATCATTTGATCAATTCGATTTAATTTTTGCCACATGTTTAGTAAACGCTCTGTATATTACGAAAAAGATTAGACACACGGTTAAATAAAAAAAATGGAAGTACAAAATTAATCGATGTACTTTTCTTAGTTTCAAGTGATTTTTTTTTTGTTTATAATCGATTTACACTTAAATCGTACAATCATTCTATACAATAGTATTACAAAAAAACTTTTCAAAGATACATTTGGTGATTCTGTTCTAATAACGGTAAGCATAACCCTCAGGTGATTGATGCAAGCAAGGCAGTGAATCACCCATCGTCTCGCTGATCCATGACTAAACATATGGCTGTTAGTATTAGCAGTAATCTGTGATAAATGTTCTTATAACAAAATAATCTGATATAGCTACATATGTTACTATTAAATTTTTTTATATTAGCATTTCTTGGTCGAATATTGGATTAATTTTTTTGTGGGAATTCTTTAACAAAATCCAGATGTTGTGGATATATCGTCACCATTTTGTGCTACGCTCGTATAGAAAATTGGCTTTAGCAACCCGCACGATAAATGAGGTAGGATTATTTATTAAGTACAATTATTTTATTTAATTATTTGCTATCGTTTTCCTGTGGAATTGTCAGGGTCCCTTTCAACAGCTAAAATTCTTTGTGGGTGCATTTTTGCTCATTAAGTGAGTGTTTCTGGGGATAATTTACAACACCACACCAAGCAGCGTTAGCTCGAGTAACTAATATTTTTTTATACTGGTATCACGGATCCCATTGAACATCTTCCTGCATTTATTGAGACCTATCTGAACATTTTTAATCATCGCAGGCTATTAGTAGCCCGAACACCTACCATATTTAGTGAATGAGCCTTCATCTAATAAATATAACGTTAATGTATGTAATGTATTCATGTAAGCTGCATATGTATCCAGTCCAATTTATGAGAAGTTATTTTACCGATTAAATATATATCATTAGAAAATTTTATCCTAAATAACTTAATATCAATAAGGACTTAACCATTAGTATTGCCATATTTTATAACTAATTATTACTCTAGTAATATCTATAATCATAACTATGGAATGTGAGATACCAGAATCAATCTTTCGATATTAATTATTTGCTAGTATTTATACAAAGAACCTTGAGATTTGAGTCACCAGAATCATTTCTTTAATATTAATAATTCACCAGAATTTAATTAATTACCAGAATTGTCCTTACATAGTAATTCTGAGTTCT
Source organism: Dermolepida albohirtum (assembly GCA_031893035.1). Classification (NCBI taxonomy): domain Eukaryota; kingdom Metazoa; phylum Arthropoda; class Insecta; order Coleoptera; family Scarabaeidae; genus Dermolepida; species Dermolepida albohirtum. The sequence continues at coordinate 335,141 of JAVIWB010006358.1, forward strand.
CGTATCAGGGTTGACAATTTAATCCTGAGGTACTTGAGAGTAATTATTTCACTATTCTTGGAATCTTAAATATGCCTGGAGTAATTGAACCTACATATATTCATGTTAATAAATGAATTGACTGTTAAAAAATGATTTCGAGTTTTCTTCCAATTTCACCATTAGGGTTTTATTTTTGCCCAAAATTTTTTAAACTTTGCCATTGGCACATATTGGCGGATGCGTGTGCTTCGGCATTAACAAGGATACTTCTAGGGATTAAATGCTGTGGTGCACTTTAAGGAACTCACTCTCTACTATTCTCCAAATTAACTGGCTAGTTCCTTCTTTGGAGTAACAAAGGGCTGCAAGTTGTTTTAAAGGTAAGCAATACTACGGTGCTGCGATCTACACTAGGGTAGAGAGAGTCGCAGCAAAATGTTTCGTCCATGTACGCGTCGTGATAACTTAATTATTTTGGCGGGATGGATACGAACTTCTATAAATTTCTAAGCTAATGAATTATGTGTTACATTTTGTATTTCTCCAAAGAGTATTATAGTAATTATCATGTAGGTTCTATACCATGTACCTATGTAGGTGTCGACCTGCATTTTTTGCATTATTGATATTACTTTTAATTAGTACTTCAGAGTCAAAGCTACGAGGGAGCGTTTTTATATTTGCGGAATGAGCGGGTTGTAGAGGGGTGAGTGTTAGTCTTTGAGCTATCGTCAACCAAGTAACATAATCAGGAGTGAAAAGTGAAATATGGAAAAAATCGAATATCGTGCCGTTATAAAGTTCCTTACCAGGTAAGGAAAATCAGTCGCGACCATAATGAATGAGATGTCATTGGTTTACGGCGACTCTTGTCCAGGAAAAACCATGGTGTACAAGTGGCATAGTTTATTTAAACAAGGAAGGGGATCCCTTGAAGACGACCCGAGGCCGGGCAGGAGCATTGAGGTGACCACGCCAGCACTTATCCAAAAAGTTGAACAAATTGTACTCGAAGATGCTCGACTAAAGAAGAAACAACTCGCAGAAATGGTTGGAGTATCCGATACAACAATTTTTAAAATCCTACACGATCATCTCGGCATGTCTAAGGTCAGCGCAAGATGGGTGCCGAGAATGCTCACGCTGCCGCAAAAACAACAGCGCGTAGAGTGTTCGCGTGCATTTTTGGACCTCTGTAATGAAGACAAGGATGGTGTATTGAGTGGAATTGTTACTGGAGACGAAACTTGGGTTCATCATTATGAACCTGAGTCCAAACAAGACTCCATGCAGTGGCATAAAAAGGGCACAGCACCTCCCAAGAAATTTAAAGTGTCACAATCAGCTGGGAAACTCATGGCAACGGTATTTTGGGACTCGGAAGGAATATTGTTGATTGATTATAAAGATAAAGGTGTTTCTATAACCGGAGAATATTACGCTTCAATATTAGAGCGACTAAAAGAAGCCATTAAAGAGAAAAGACGGGGAAAATTGACAAAAGGTGTTCTGCTTTTGCACGACAACGCGCCCGTCCACAAGAGCCGCGTTGCGTTAGCTGCCCTGCATAAGGTGGGCTTCGAAATTGTGAATCACCCACCCTACAGCCCAGACCTGGCCCTGAGTGATTATTACCTGTTTCCGAAAATGAAAAAAGAGCTGCGGGGTAAAAAATTTACTGCCGATGATGAAGTCAAGGAGGCAGTGTCAGCGTATTTTGCAGATAAAGAGAAATCATTTTTTTATGAAGGTGTAAATAAATTAATTGAAAGATGTGAAAAATGTATCCGTCTTGCAGGTGAATATATTGAAAAAGAAAAATAATTTGGTTTTTTTATTTCCACCCCTTGTCCCCCATTCCGCGAATATAAAAACGCTCCCTCGTATGTCGACCACTTAAGTAAAATATAGATTGGATTAATAAGAAGAATTTACTGTAAATTATTTAAGGTACTTATGCAATTGGTAAACATCGGAAATGGTGTGTTTTGTATATATGATCAAATTTTTCTACACATGTTTTTCAAATGCTAAATACAATTTTGTCCTCGCTGTAATGGTAATAAGTACTAGGATTATTATAATACTTCAACCTTGTATTCGAACTTTAAGAAGGAGCTTTTCTAGAAGCTTAATGTTTGATTTTTGCCCATTAATCACTTTTTAGAGAATAGTTATTCAAATTTGCACAGGCCATAGTGGGTAGTAACAGAAAGTATATTAGAATGATAATGTGTGTACCAAGAGCGTATTATGATCTTAGCAAGTATATAGATAACATGACCTTGACACAAGAAACCATATGTAGAATATCAGAAGAAGAGAAAGTCGCGATTAATAATACTGTGTCAGTCTCTGGGCTTGACAAGAATGCAGTTTTTACAAATCGGAGAGGAATAGCCTGAAGTGGAATTCAATGTAGACACCTCTTTCGAAACTGCTAGATTTAACTAAAAAATAAAAGTACAGGATATATTCCTTTGAGACATGGGGTATATAATATATGTAAATGAAATGATCGCAACGAAACAAGCTGTATGGCCTCCTCAAAATAATCTAATTTAATTCGTCGTTTATCAAAGCACAAGGCTTTCTCTAATTCCTGCGTTGCACAATCGACTAACATAGTTACTAGGAGGGAAGATCTGCAATTAGTAAGCTTAAACAAGAAAACTAACGTTCAGTAAAAAGTATTTTATTTTTCAAAGTATTCTCAAAGTATTCAATTTCTTCATATCTTCAGAAAAGTAAGGGTATCAAACTGTTCAAAATATACGTGTGAGTTGTGTCATTAGAAAAATTGTTGTCTTGACGTTTCAACGATATCGAACTCGTCGTTTTTTGGAGGCAGCTGCAGATCAGTTCCAGAAGATGGCGAATGCAAATTCATTTGAAGCATTGAAAAAACGGTTCACCTCAAGACATAACTTGCACACGACTAAGGACCCTACAAACCATACTGTTACAGTACGGTTTATGGTACTGTATGTATCGGAAAGTAATTATCGGTTTTTCTAACAGATGTCGCTAGGCTTAAGTAAGCAATGTTATAATTTGGCACATATGTCATTTTATTCTATTGCAATGCCACTGAAAGTCATCGTTTGGGGGTAGAAACTTACGGTGAGTATGCTCCTACTATATAAACATGTGAGACGTGGTTTCGAAAATTCAAAAGTGGTAATTTCGATGTGCCAGACAAAGAAAGTTTTAGTAGATCGAAAAAGTTCGAAGATGCGAAACTGCAAGAGTTATTGGACGAAGACCCAACCCAAACTCATAAACAATTGGCAGAAGTGTTAAATGTTTTCCAAGAAAAGATTAGCAACCGATTGCGAGCAATGGGAAAGATGGAAAAATGGGTGCTACATCAATTGAATGATAGACAAATGGAAATTGAAAGATCGTCTATGAAATGCTGCTTCAAAGGTATGATTGGAAGTGATTTCTGCATCAAATGGAGACGAGTAATGACAAATGACTTTATTTCGAAAACCCTAAGTTCAAAAAATCACGGTTATCACCCGATAAAGCCGGTCCATCGACTCCAAGTCTATCGTTTTGGTCGCAAGACAATGTTCTGTGTTTAGTGAGACAAGAGTGGTGTGATGTATTATGAATTGTTGAAACCTGGTGAAACAAGTAATACTGATCGCTATCGCCAACAAATTATGAATTTGAACCCTGCATTAATAGAGAAACGTCCAGAATGGGCCCGAAGACAAGGTAAAGAGTTTTTACAGTCGAATACCGCGCCTTCTTATACAGCAGAACTGGTTAAAAAAGCGTCGAAAGCACTTGAATGAGACATAATATCACACCCGCCATACTCTTCAGAACATGCCCAGTCCTATTATCACATTTTCGCATTAATGGGACACGTGCTTGCAGAACAATACTTCGCCAATATCGAAGAAGTGAGAAAATGGCTCAATGAATGGTTTTGCTCGAAGGACAAACAGTTTTTTTGTGATGGCATCGATAAATTGGCTGAAAATTGGGCAATATATATCGAATAATAAGGCCAAAACTTAGAATAAATAAATTTTTCTATTTTCTTGAAAATTATGTAGTTTTTTTTACAAAAAAAACCGGTAATGACTTTCCGGTACACCTGGTATATACATATTTTAAGAAATACTAAATGTAGAATTTAATTAATAACTTACTGTGTATAGAATAGGATTCGGGTCGATATTTTCAAATTAGTTTTAATAACCAAAACAATTTCCTTGTAGAATCCAAAGCATCCATTAATAATTTAAAGGTTAATTAAACTCGACCCATAAGTAAGCCGAGAGAATATTCTGTAACATATTCCGGTAGAGTAAATAAATTACGTAATATTTGTCCCAAAATATATATATGTATGATCGGTTTCTCTTATGAAAATTTGGCATTTTTTCAAAAGCAATAATATTTAAATATCGTTACAGTTTTTATTTATATTCCTATTAGTTTTTTATACTGAAATTATACTTGACTCGTAAAAATTTACTAAAATATATTTTATATTTATGATTATATTTTCGATATCATAAAAATTTTATCATACAAAAATCGTATATCATTACAACCAGTAATATGTATATATTGAGATATGATCGTCTGGAAAAACTCATAAATACGAGAAGGTTTATGATTAATTTTGCCAGCACAAAATTGAATGTATGTGTTTAATAAATGATATAGCCCATTTTCTTTGATGTTTTGAACATCTACGGGAAAATATCACCTTAATTTCCTTCTACTTATTTTTGTGATAGCTTACTTTATAATATCAGAAACATCTCTCTAATGTTCACTTTACGCAGTCGTTTAGAAATATACATGCATGAATATAGGAAAAAAATATATACGAAAAACAATATATTTAATATCAGTTTGGTGGCACAATATATCGGCTGAATTTCTCTGTTTATTCCTACCCTTTTTTTCTAACGGAAAAGTACTACTTACAGCACACAAAACAATATTCGGCTGAAATACTGGAATAAAATCACATATATGTAGTATAAGACTGATAAATTCTGAGATTATTTTTTAGTTACGCAAAACGTTCATCTGAGTACTAGAGACACTATGAATATAAATATTGGAATTAATACTAGAAACAAAGTGAATTCATATTTAATAATACTATTTTTATTTACTCAACATGAAATGCCCAAATACAGGCGTTTCCTATGAAGTTTGATATTCGTATGTATATGTATTTCGACATTAAGTTGTCATCATCAGCAGATAATTAAATAGTGTCGCATCTGGAAAACTACGGCAAAATGCCCGTACAAAAACAAATTCCGCACACGAACCGTACTATTGAAAGCCAAAACGCACACTGTGTGACAGTGTTTTAGATTTTGTACAATGAGTTGAATATGAAAAAATTATGTGCAAGATAGTACTGCATTTATTGCAACTCGAATGAGAACGCAATTCAACCTTGAATTTAACAAAGTTAAGACATAATCCGGAAGACTTTTTGACGCTGAATAATACCGTTATACCATTATACATCCGAAATGAAGAAATAATTGAAACAATGTTGTCGAAAATGGCAACAACTGCACGCTCGGCTGGAAAGGCTATGGCAATTTTCTTTTGAGACTCCATTAGAATTCTTTTTTTCGATTACTTTGGAAAGGTGACACGATAGTAGGCGAATACTACACATCACTTTTAGATCAACTGCGCAATGAAATACACAGCGAAAGACCCCACTTCTATTCAATACGATGCACATATTCACGCTTTCACTGTTTCAATGACAAAAATTAATGAATTATATTTTGAACTGTTTCTGCGTTCAACTTATTAGACAAATTTAACTTCTTCAGACTTTTGTTTCTTTCACAACTTGAAAATTTGGTTCAGTTGCAAGAGGGTTAAGTCGAATGAGGAAGTATTCAATGAAACTAACCCATATTCCGAACAGTCTGTATAAATCTTATTTTTCTGAAGGAATGAAAAGATTCTAATCTTGGTAGACTATATCTAATGGTTACAATAAGAATACGTTGAAAAATAAAATGATTCTTGGACAAAAATTTGTGTTTTTTGTTTAAGCTCACTAACTACTGATCCACCTTTATAATAAAACTGAGTGTGTAATATAGTAAGGTGGGATTACCTTTTTTATGTACAGGCACAATTCTGTTCTTCTTTCAACGTTTAGTAAAAGTAGTGGAGATAATAAATAAATTAATTATATTGCGAAGAGGTACAACGAAGATATATTTGTATTCTGGAATTCGAAAACTAAGTTACAAATCATTCTCAAATGTCTGCTTATTAAGAAAACTAGTCACTAATTGAATACATTTTGTTCACAATTTTGTTTTAATAAGAAGGTCGTTGTATTGGATCCATTATTTTTTTTGTAGCTTCAACTTAATGCCTTTCAAAGCGGCATTTTCAAGGAGAGGGTTTAAATTTTTGTCTATCGGTAGATTAAAATGATATTTGATTACGAAGGATTTCCTTATGTCGAATGCAAGTTGAATGAAACTATAATAAGCACTGAAATGCTGAAATATAGTGTCAGACAATTGAATTTAACAAGTCAGTGCTGCTAAACCATTGATATGACAAGAGTACACAAAGTTGGTGTTACGTAGAAGTTTCTTCGAAAATTTAAATGAGAAGTATGATCGCATTATCTTTTAGATAAAGAAATACATAGATAAATTGCTTGGGAATGTTAGCATAATATGTAAGTAATCATATTTTTTATTTTGATACACTTAAGGATATTTCTTTATGGAAGTATGCAATTGTAGTTTTAATGCGCTCGTATTTTGTGTTGAAAACATCCTGCAATAATAAATCCAAAATATAGAAACTTTGACTTCATTGAAATCAGGCCTTACTCCGTGTCATAGAAACTAATTAATAGACGTGTTGAGTCGTTTCTTTTAATGAATATAGTGAATTTCTCTCATCAACATTAACTCTCCCAATGCCCCTACATAATTTGTAACCAGCTATACTATCTGAGGTTGCTTGACTGTTATTTTTTCACACTCACCTGTCTATAATTTGTTGTTTGCATGTCCTATAGTTCTCAACAAAACTTGATCTTAATTGCTATAAATGGAACATAATTTCCTGTTATGTAATTAAATAGAGTTGATTTTTTTCTTTACTATGTTATTTTGCTGACCATACAAAAAGCTCCAAATATTGTGCTTGCTGACGTATAGCAAGTATGATATTTGAATTCCTCAACTAGAAGAATTTCACTTTCCGGCGCGTATAAACAGCCTTAAATCTGAGAAGAATTATCCCTCTTTGAAGTCACTAATAACTGATGACGAGAAGTGGATTTACAATAATGTAGTGTGAAAATGACCTTAGCTGGCCCTGTAGTTTCACCTCAAACTCTATTGAACACAAACATTCATCAGAGAAAAGTTATGCTCCCAATATAGCGAGATTTTAAAGGTGCCGTGTTTTCGAGCTCCTACCAAGGAGCGAAAAAATCAATTCAAGTGGTACTGTATTGAATTGGGTAGTTTGAATAAAGCCATCACTTAAAAACATTAAGAATTTGTTAAGCGTATTCACTTTGACAACGCAAAATCACCCACAAGTTTGATGGCCTGTCAAAACTTGTTGGAGCTTAGATAGGATGTGGTATTACCACACCATGCTCGTCGGACCTTGTGCCCTCAGAATTTAATTTGTTTCATTTTCAATTGCATATAGAACATAATAATTTATTATGAACGAAATCGTCCAGAATATCAAGGATAAATTAAATAAACTAAGCCAGTATGTTCTTTTTTTTAACAATGGTATACCAAGAATTTCATGTCTGGTCTCGGGATCAATATTAATAAAAAAATAAAATAGGTAATGGAAGATTGCCTTTTATAATTTGATGATAATGTCAATTTATAACAAATAAAACTAAAATTTGTTATCTAGATAGTAAGAGAATTAAATCATTAAACAAATATGTAAATTTGGACACTAATAATAAGGCGGAAACTAATACAATGTATATTTTAGTTTCCGCCTTATTATTAGGTCCAAATTTACATATTTGTTTAATGATTTAAAATATACATTGTTATAAATTGACATTATCAAATTATAAAAGGTTAACATTACTTAAGGTTAAAACATCAATATACGGTACAAATGGAAGGAAAATCAAACTGCTATATCAAGCTGAAATTATATAAAAACAAAAAAGGAAGTATTAGTTAGCATATAATTATAAACATGAAACTCTTACTATAATAGTCTTGTCAATTATAAAATGTTAATAAATTAAACTGGTAGATAGAATGTTAGTTATTTTTTCATTAATTAAATCAAATTTTAAAAATAGAATAGTATTTAAAATAAATCTGTAGTAATTTAATCGATAATGATTGTGCACAATTGAAAATAAAAAGAGATGCATTGTCTTAAAAATTCTAAATTTAGTTAATCTTGTTATAAGTACCAGTAATATATTCTCATATCTGAGATGTAGCGCATTTAATATTAGATATTATCGAACATATATTAAAGAGGTTAGGAGTGGTTATTTGTCCAGTTATGGAAGGAGATTAATAAAAGTTTTCACAAGTATTGTGTATAAGCGGAAGGCAAATTTATAATACAACGCACATAGTAGTGAGCACATACTTCGTAGATAATAAGATTTTATTGAATATTTTCTTTAGCGGGCTTTCGGTGAATCTGGATTATTACTTGACCTGTAGTTTAATATTTTTTTATTAGTATTATACTTCAAGCGAATATGTGCTTAAATAGCTGAGATTTGTAAAAATAATTTAAATTCTAAATGAGAAATATGAAAAACATTTCCCGTAACAGTTTTCATTTCCTGAAGGTAGATATAGTTTGCATCCTCAACATGGCTTTCTGTCGTAGTAATGTATTATTTTGATTCATTGCATCATCTACTTTGGAATACGTTCTCCTGGTATGATAATATTTAAATTTTCATTATATATTTATATTTGATAAAATAGTTATTTGTTTGTATTAATCACTATGATAACACAAAATACTTTTATTATCATTTATATATGACTCGGATTATTGTTTGAACTGTTTCTATCATTTGTGAAATTTAAATATTCCGATATTTCGACAGTCTACTGCTGTCGTCAGGGTAGTCCTGATAAGGGTTTTTTTCTTGCCAAATTCATTACTGTAGCTCATAATTCGGCTGTCTTCTAATTTTTTTATCGCTTGAAAATGTCCCACTTTCGATACTCCGAATTTTTATAGTCTTCAAAGTTCACTACTAAGCAGTAGAGAGAAATTATTTTTTAACACCTGTATTTACGTTACAGATATATGTGCAGTAATCATCTTTTTCCTGCATTCTTATAGTATACAGTATAGACTGTAAGAATTCGGCATATTGAGATCAGTTTCAAATCTCGTACAGGAAATTTTCAAGGGATAAAAAAGGAGAGAAGTCACAAAAAATTAAAGAAGACATGTACAAGCAATGAATTATCAACTATAGTAATGAGTTTGGTAAAAAACAGCCCTGGTCAGACTACCCAGGAGAAGACAGTAGAGCAACTGTCCAAACATCGGAATGCTTAAATTCCACAAACGATGGAAACAGCCCAAACAACAACTCTAATTAATATTAATAGTTGTTTTTTATCTATTTTTCATCAGTTTTAATATTTTATTTCATTCTACTTTTCCTTTTGAAAAATATAACAAAATCTGCTCTTTTAATAGTGTCTGCCAGTTATGCTGTTGTTTATAATTTTCGTGTAAAATATTAATTACAATTTTCATCCACGAATTAAATAACTATTACTTGCTCTATTATCCGTAAAACTAATAAATGTATAGAGTAATTACTTTTTAGTTCCCTCTTTCTTAACTAATCTGGAGTTCGTCAAGTAAGATTTTAATATGTACGGCTGTGTTTCTTTAATTTCTTACCTACTTTTTTCAACAAAATTATGAGAAATACTTGTAAGGAATTCGACTTTTATTTATAAACTTTGTATGGGTGTATTTCTCTCAAAATTGATAAACCAACTCTTGTAATCTAAATAATTCCGGTCCAAATAAATATAATTTCCAATAAGGATATGCATGTCAAACATTAATGTCCAAACGAATGAGTGAAAGAAAATGATATACCTGGTATTGAATTCGTTCGGCCTTTACTTGTTGAAATTAATGACTAAATTAATAAATGCACAGAGGGTTTCAGTTTTCACTAATTCTGAGAATTTTTGAAATTAGTGAATATTGTAACACTGTATTTATTAATTTACATATACATATTCTTAGTAAGGCTGCAGAAACGAGTGCTTTCGCAATACCGTACAGCTCAGTTACTATCAATATTAAAAATAATAAATGTAATTACTTACTATTTTGTTTTTGTTTGTGTTGTTGATGTACAGTGACGCAAAAGTTTGCTGTAGTATTTTGTCATTAGTATGAATTCCAGTGCTGACTCAGATAAAAAAAGATATGATGTGATGTTTGCGTATTTAAAGAGGACGTTCGAGTCATATTCGTGCTCTTGGTTCAGTTAAACTCTTGCGTATACGCACTATAGTTTGAAAATCGGAATTCTTATTTGTAACAGCACATAATCGGTGGTTAATCTTCCTATATTATCTGTTAGATTTCCTAACGATTCTTTGCGGTAATATATTATATTTAGCGTTTCATATAATGATAGGTTGGTGTTTTCTAATTTGGCAATAGTAAATAAAAGAATTGAATATTTTTCAGAGACTTGATCTATATGAGTATGGATTTCGGTATCTGAAACCAGCTGCTGACTTACTGAAATTGCTTGAGCATCTTGCGGATTTAAACTTAATATACAAGGTTTAATAATGTGTAAAAATATTTCTCATTATATAAAACAGCTTTAAGCCACGTTCTGCATTTTGTAAATACCAGCTGTGGTGGATGAGGAATGTCCAGACAAGCTTGCTTAAACTCGCGAATGCGTTTTGGAGATTTAATAAAAACTTTTTTTGGTAGAAACTATAAATTAGTCTACTTTTGGATAACTGTTTCTAATAAATTCAGCTACAAGACGATATGCATGGACCAAATAGGTTATATGGAGCAGTTGAGGATAAGATTATTTTAGCAACTTTTCAGCTTTAACTATATTCGCACCCCATCTGTAACCAACATTACAGTCTGGGTTGATATATTGAACTTCTCAAAGTTCCTGCTGTCCTTTCTATTTTGTGGAATGTTTGTCTTCTGTAATATTCTACAGCGTAAAAGAAGTGCTAGAGAATCTCGCCGCTATTTAAAGTGCACACTAAGTCATTTAAAATACTATTCTTTCTATCATCCGATGTTTTATCTACCGTCATCTATATTTTTTGATCTTTTTACTTTGCTTTTATTAGATCCGTAATCGTGTTTTTCACCTGAGGAAAATTATACTGTAATTGACCTCTTATTGGCAGTCTCCATTTTCGAACGTATTTCTCCCAAACGTTTCGAAATTTTTCATTGACTACAATATTTTGTATAATGTTGCACATATTTAATATAAAAATAAAGTCATATAGAAATTTATGTGGTATATCCGTTGCGCATTTAATAGGCGTTGTTTGCAATTAACATGTCTATTACACACAAAAATACTGTATGGTAAAATGTTAATATTGCAAACAATACATTTAGTTATAGAGTCAGTGTATTCTAATGTTCATAATCTATTAACACTCGTCGAACATAACAAAGAATGCCGTCGATTCGCCATGATAAATCTAATCCGGCATTCATGCACCTACCAGACGTATATGAATCTCGACTTCAGGTATATTAGATCGCTTTCGAAATGTACCACTGACACCAATGGGTGCGGACGCCTTTCTGCAGGCTTAATTTGAAGTACTGATTTCAATGGTTTGTTTCTTACGAGACAATTTTATAACATATTATATTACTACCTTCTTCTGGGCTTCCGGACTGAAACCGTATCACTGGTATAACTGCAGACGTTTCGTACCCACTCACATGGGACAGCTTCAGGGCTCAACTACTGCTACTGTCTGTCGCACTGAAACTCAGTCAACTACTGCTACGACGCACTGAAACTGAGTTTCAGTGCGACAGACAGTAGCAGTAGTGGAGCCCTGAAGATGTCTCATACGAGTGGGTACGAAACGTGGGCAGTTATACCAGTGACGCTGTTCCAGCCCGGAAGCCCAGAAGAAGATAGTTTGGACCACGACGGCGGAAGTCTACGTACCAGATTAACATATTACATTATTTGTTTACCTAATTTATATCTTAAAATCTCATAGGTAAATATGTTAACGTTTTGAATTTTTGTAAATGCCTTATTTCTCTTATAATACAACGTATTGCTTAACATCAATATTGATGATTGTGCAAGCGAAATTATCCAAACGAAGCTTAAACTTTGTTTGGTCTTAACTTCTAAAATTTATTTATATATAGTGCTTATCATTTTTATTTATTACATTTTGTAATTTATTACAAAATGTAATAGCAATAAGCATAATCTAATTTCAATAAATATCCCCGCTTTTTAAAATTAATTAATTTGAGTATTGTAGAAATCTAAAACTTTAACAAAATAAATATATCATAGTATGATGTGTAGATAATAATTAATATTAGTCATACAAAAATAATATAACAAACTTACCGTATTATCGGTAACCACTTGTGGATTGTCGACCACGAAATTATACCACAGCAGCCAAAGCAAATTATTCATAGCAAATGATGCAAATAAGTTCATATGTACGCTTATTCTGGCACATCTTAAGGATCTGAAATGAAATATTTATAAGCAATCGAATTACTAAAATTGTTGAAAAAATGGGATACCGTTGTATTTACTTTGTTCAGATAAGAAACATAATAGTTATGATGGTAAATTTTAATGGAGACTCTGGTTTATTGAATTAATCGAAAAAGGTAAATAAAACGTCTTACCACATCGATGTTCGTGTTATATATACGTATTTCGACAACTAAGTTGTCATGCGTGGTAAATCTTGCACAAAATACAGAACAATAGAGAAGTACACATCGAGTGTGTATTTGGTAGTTGCGCGGTGTTATTGTGTGCGAGAGAATAGTATTATGGTATTTAACAAAAGCACGATGATAAAATAATATATTAAAGAGTCATGAAAAAGGCCTTACCGCCTGAGTTTCAGCTTTAGACTAAACAAGCGAAATGAGGAGGACTCTAATGAGTAAGTGCTATAAGTGCCTTATGACGCAGGTTCTTTATGTTATTTATTCTAATTTGCTCCTTCTTAGGATATTTTTCTACATAAATAATAGTAATTTCAACATTAGGGAACTACGATATTTGAAATGAATTAAGAATTTGAATTTATCAACTTGCTTAATAGAAAATATTCAATATAAAATTGACAAATTCAAATTTTTAATTCATTTCAAACAATATGAAATCACATTTTTTTACTATAGAATTTAATATGTAAAATTTCATATCAAATTCTCTTTTCTGAAAAACTAAATTGTAGTATACTAAAATAATACGCTTATAGACTATAGGAGTATCGTTTTCGATGTTTTAATAAGGTTGTTATGGAAGGACATTATAAATACTGGTATAAAAGATTTCTTTTTGGATTAAGATTAAGGACCATGTGGGTTCAGGGGGTTGATCAGTAGACAAGAGATATGATAGATCATGTTCAAAAGCTAGTACAGCTAACATTATATACTGGGACTAGTTCGATGAAGCTAATAAAATTCTTGTATTAAGGCCCTTACTTTATTATAAAAATGGAGGGCTTCACGATCTTAGTCAGGTCTATCCTAGTGTACCGTATAGTTAAAATCAACCCTGCGAGTCTTCGAAATCTGGGCATTATTAAGATTTGCTTATATTTATTTAATTATTATCTCATATTTACTTAAAGTCGCAAAGATAACTAAGTTCGTGCAAAATTATTACGGAGAGTATTTAAACACAAATTTGTTCTGCTGGTATTCAACCTATTCCGCATAGTAACAGAAACTTAGGAGATTAGCTTATCAATCAGCAGATTTTTTTTCCAGTGATTTAGTGTTGACTTTTACAACATAAGCTGAGATAATTAAATGAATGATATGTAGGAGTATGACGATTTATTTTGGAATACATAAAACAATGTCCTTTTGTCCAATCATATTTTGTCAAGTTGAGATAATATTTACAAATATTTATAATCAAGAAGTTGCAATTTGTATGGAGCCATAGCAAACAATTTGATGGATTTATAAAATATTACCTTTGAAAATATTCAGTTTGTGGACGATTTTCACGACAATGTTAAGTAAAATACCGTTAATAATTTTATATAAATATACAACTAAGCACTTTGCGATGGGACATTAATGAAAATTAATATTTTTTGCTGTGCCACCTTTGATTAAAATCATAGAAATTATTAAAAAACTTTTAATTAATTTCTGTGATTGTAATCAACAATGGCATAGCAGAAAATACTAATTTTTATTAATTTTGGATATTCGTTTGTAGGCAATAAATCACGCATCTATATAGAAATGTTTTGATATTACTTCTTATGCAAAACAGTTTATATAAATTCTAAATATTTAACTTTTAAATCGCATAAAAAACTCAGTCATTTTTTAAATTTTTTTTCTTTTTGACGCATTAAATAGTGTACAGTTATAGAACAATACATATTGCGTTTGTTCGTATGCATTATAAAATGTGTTCTGAACATAACGTATAGTATTATATAATGATAGTCCGTTGCCCGATTGCATATCAAGACTTGTTAGAAATGTACTACATGTAATGTATTAAGCATAAATGAGTTAATTTCAATATTTTATTCATTGTAAAATATTTGTTTAATTCTAAAATATGCTTTTCTTTAATTCAAAGTTCATATCTATTTTCATTGTTTTGACAGAAAGGATATATTTTCATAGTAGAAATGTTTCTGTTAGAATCTAAAGGTTGGTGTTTTTACTAAAGCAAAAGTTTCATTAGAATTGTATCTGTACAAGGTAAATAATTTACCTATGACACTGTTTTTTACAGCTTTAAGTTTCATAATTGTTTTGACTTGTCATTGGTTATAACTAAAATTCTACTTAATAAAGGAGATGTAACATTCTTTTCGAGTGATTTTGATGGCAGGAACAAATTTTTCATTTTTTTTTAAATTTAATTTTAATTTTAATTTCAAGCATAATGTGTTATTTGAAGCATAACTTTCCAAATGAATGTTGTATGCTAAGTGGAATTTTCTCAGTATTAAAACATCAACAATCCATTGATTTCTTAATTTATATGTATATATAGCTGTCGTTGATTTAATCAATATATTTAAATAACATGATTTTATAACCATTACTGTTAATATTACACCAATAGTTTATATCCTTTTTAATATACAATATTTATTATGTTGTTTTGAATGAAATATTGACAAAGAGATAACTTAGGTTAGAAAATATGTATCACGCTATATTTACAATCGGTATTCTTCATATATATATATATATATATATATATATTACAGACTTCAAAACCCACAATGTCACATGAACAAACCACAATAAACAAAAATGCAGCTATCACGAAGAACTTCAATGAATAGAACAGATTATAATACAAAAATGTACACACCCTTAAATAGTCTAACCATATACACAGAGTTACCAAATGATCCAACAAATAAAATTCAAAAATTAAACAATAACCTTATTAAACACTTGGAAAACAATAATTATATTTCACCAGAAACAGGAAAAAATCTAAAACTCAACAATGCACAATCACCTAAAATTTATGGATTACCAAATCTGCATAAAACAAACATCCACTGCGCCCAATAGTATCATGTATACATAAACTTTCAAACTATATGACGGGTTTAACCACAAACATCATAAATAAAAATGAATTCTACATAAAAAGTTCTTTCGAACTCAAACAATTTATTAACAACTTACGCATACCAAATAATTATATATTAATTACCCTGGACATCACATCAATGTACACAAATATTCCCATTGATTTAGCTATTCAAGCCATAACCAAACGATGGAATACACTGAAAACCTATACAGACCTGCCTTTAGAGGAATTTATAAAAACGGAAGAAATGACACTAAATACAACATATTTCCATTTTAAGAATATCTTTAAACAAACACATGGATGTGCGATGGGATCACCTATATTCAGCACGATAGCACAATCAGTAATGGAGGAATTTGAACAAGAAGTAATCACAAATTTAGAATTTAAACTGATTTTTTTTCAAAATGCTACGTAGATGACTGCATAGCATGCAACCCTAAATCAAAAACAAACTACATTTTACAACAATTCAATAAATATCACACCAAATTAAAATTTACAATTGAAATAGAAAACAATCATGAACTAAATTTCCTGGATATAAGTTTAATAAACCACAATAATAAATGGTTACATCATGAGTAACCAAAAAAAAAATTTAATTGGAATTTAATTATACTGTTTAATAGTATATTGTATATTTAGCAAAAGTTTGTAGATATAATATTGGATAAATAATAAAATTCTGAGGAAGGCAATATATGTATTGCCGAAACGTAAATAAATGAAATAATTTCTCAATCAACAATGCCGCAAAAAACTACAAATTAGTTTATAATAATAATAATAATAATAATAATATCTTTATTGTCCAACAGACAAGCCATTTAAAGGACAAATCAAACAATATATACAGTGTGCAAGTATTAAATGAAACTAACTTAAATATATATAAAAATTAAAATATACAATATTAACAATAAATGAAAACTAAAAACTTAAGAATATATTTATGGGCAAAAAAAAAATAACTTATATGAAACCAAAGTTGTACCACACTCTTAAACCACCGAAAGTATTACCTATGAAAAGGATCTGGGAATAGCCTATTCGCATTCCTGCACATATGGATAAGTGGAGCTTTCAATAGAACATTAGTCCTGGCCCTCGGAAGAGCGAAGGAATCAAAAGACCGAGTGGAATGAGAAGGAACCAATAGACAAACCTGAGACAGTACAGAAGGGGCATTCACATCATTATTAATTAAGTTAACAAGAAACTTCGCACTGGTAGCATCCCTACGACAAGACAAAGATTGGAAGCTGTGTCTAACCAATAACGCCTCATAATCAACTCCCCTCGATGGGTATGTTCCATCAAGCCTGTAAGATAAGTACTTTAAAAATCTTTTCTGGATTCTCTCCAGAAACAAACTTTGATAAATATAGCACGGATACCATACCACCGAGGCATACTCAAGCTTAGTCCGGACAAAAGCATAGTATAAAACCTTGAGAGTCGTAATGTTATTAAAATGTCTGCAGGAACACACAAGGAAACCCAAAGCACGTGACGCCGAAGCACATATAGTAGTGATATGATCTGTAAATTCATATTTTCAATCTGGAGTCAAACAGGACCCCAAGATCCACAATTCTGACGTCCTCAGAATAACAGTGTGATCAATGGTGTACTGACTAATAAGGGGATTATTGCTTTTAGTAAAAGTTACCACAGCACACTTATCAACATTAATAATAATATCATTCTGCACACACCAATCACTAATTGTATTAAGATTATGCTGCAGTATCCGGCAATCGTCATAGGATGTTATCCTAGAAAAAATTTTTAAATCGTCAGCATATGCCAAGGAATTACATGTAAGTGATTTGAACAGATCGTTAATGAAAATATTAAACAATAAGGGTCCCAAAGTGGATCCCTGTGGAACTCCAGAAGAAGCAGTATATACATCTGACCAAAATCCATTATACGAAACATAGCAACTTCTGTTATGTAGATATGAAGAGATCAAATCAATTACATAATGGCAAAATCCAAAGCTGGATAATTTAGAAACTAATACTGAGTGGTTAATTGTGTGGAAAGCCTTAGCAAAATCAGTATAAACGACATCCACTTGCTGTCTATTGTCCATTGACTCGCTAATAAATTGGGTTATTTCCACTAAGTTGGAAACAGTGGATCTACCAGCAGTAAAACCATGCTGCTGCAGAGAAATAAAGGGTTTCAAACATTTAGTAAGTTTTCGGTGGAGAATATAATCAAAAATCTTAGCAAAATTAGACAGAATACTAATTGGTCGATAATTATGGAGAGAGCAACGATCACCTTTCTTAAAAGCAGGAACGATTCTAGTGATCTTCCAGACATCGGGAAAAGTTGAAGTCGTCATGGCCAAATTAAATATAACAGCAAGTGGTTCGCACAAAACTGAAGCACAGTCCCTAATGATAAAACTAGGAAGTCCATCGTGACCCGACGCAAAATCAGCCCTGAGTACATTAATACTCTGAAGAACATCACTCAATGTGAATGGTGTCAGGTACAATGAGTTAAAATATAGATTATACGATTCGGTGCCCGTGTGAACAGAGCCCGGACGGAAAACATCAGAAAAAACCCGAGCGAAGGCATCAACAATTTCACGGGGATTCGTAATCATCGCCAAGACGCAGACAACCGGGAATCCTAGATGCACCAGACCTACTATTAATGTACCCCCAAAACTGTTTGGGATAAGAAGATGTTCTGCGATATATTCGAACAATACACGCCATATGCACTACCTATCTCCAACTTGACCAATCTGCGCAATCTCTTGAATTCATTACGGAAGTAAATAGATCTAGTGGCTTTCCATTTTTTAAAATAATATTCCTTCAGTTTGACCAATTAAATCAATGCAGAGTTAAACCAAGGCGGATATCTTCGATTTTTTCTATTCACCCTAGGTACATAATCATTAACAAGCTCGTACAAGATATTGTAAAACCTATCAACGGCCAAGTTGACATTCTTAAACCTGCTGAGAAAAGACCAGTCAATTTCAGCCATAGCACCATAAAGAGCAGTCAAGTTAGCCTTCCGAAAATTAAATCTTAAATTATTGTTGGAAGGAAAACTAGTAAAGTGTCCCGTCAACAGCTCAACAGATATGGAAAGTGCAGGGTGTAAATAATCCTCAGAAACTAAAGGATCCGGATCACGCGAAACCTGGACGATACAATTGAAATTTGACAGAACCAAATCAAGTAGCCTTCCATCAGAGTTAGTTACAACATTAGATTGCCGCAAATTCAGACAGTTCATAAAACTTTGCAATGCAATGAACTTACGATCCCTAAATTATCAACGCTGCCAAACTTAGGGCAGTTAAAATCACCACAGATTATGAGGTTTTTGTCCAACAACTCTAAAGCAAGTGCTTCAAAAAAGGTTTCAAAATCATCACATATAACATCAGGTGGTACATACAATACAATATAATAAATAGTAATGGAACCATAATTACATCTACACATAGCAACATCAATTAAAGGAGTCACTTCTGAGGTAGTACTAACACTAAGTGGTACACACGACGTATTTTGAGAAAAAGCAATCAACGCACCACCACCACAAGATTTACCCACAGCACTAAGGTCACGATGTTTCCTCGTAACTGTAAAGGAAGAATCCAGAACTTCATTATCATTAACATCAGGAGATAGCCAGGTCTCGGTTAGCAAGATACCATCCGCATCAATATTGAAACTGTTGGAGTATACTTTATGAAGTTTATTCTGAGGCCCCGCACATTCTGATAGTATAACCGAAAATCAGTGATATATATATGGAACCATTCAGTTTCCCGAACGTGGACCATATATATAATCTTCGGAACTTCATGTTCAGTTTATATATATATATATATATATATATATATATATATATATATATACATATAAACTAATTTGTAATATATATATATGTCTATAAAATAACTATTTCAAGTATTTTGATAAATTACTTTATTGTATTGTTGATAATGCGTTATATTTCATAAATTCTTGTCCAAATAATGGACTTTCCCAATGTATATAGATACATATATAGACGATGAGTTGATGCTTGCAGTTTAGAGGTTATTAACGACGATTACATTTCACTATAATTGCTTAACAGTAGTTGTTGAAGTCATGAAATCAACATTGCCAATGTTCTGAATTTATTATGTACAACATTTCTTGCTGTAAACATTGCCGTTAAACCAATTACACGTCAATTACAAAAGTTACATGATGCTTCAAGCGATATTGTGAAAGCTCAAAAGCAACCTTCGTTTGCATTTGAAACAGATATAGCTAGAATATAAAGATTTGGCAGGTCCACATGATCCGCAATTTGTTGAAGCAAGAAGCGAGTACGATGAAAATTACGAACATGAAGACTTTATTATTTATTTATATTAAACGCTATAGTATGTACCACAAACAGATAGACTAGTAAAAATTCGTAATCAGTACGTGATCGTTTTCTAATTGGTTAAACACATATAAACATAGCGAAGTTGAAGCTTTGTTTACACACAAACGCTACATGTGTTGCAGTTGTGGCTGTTTTGAACAAGTTTGAGGTTATAGTTTCTGCTTTTGTTTCTTTATTTGATTATTACTAGCGCATTGCAGCATTAAGACTTCGGTACATACATAGGCGTATGTATCTTCTAGTTTCAGAGAACGTGTATTTCTTACGTGTATATATATTGGGTTGGCAACTAAGTACTTTCGGTTTTGTAGTATAAAATAAAACACTTTTCTTTTAAACAAAGAATAGTTTTTAATCAATTATATATTTTCCATTTTGTTCAGTTACCTTTTGCCATCTTTCTTTCAGCTGCATGATTCCGCGCTCATAAAATTTCTGGTCCTTATCAGCAAAAAACTGAACCAGGTGCGAGTGAAGGTCATCGTCATTTGTGAAAGTTTTACCATTCAAAGAATTCTGCAAACTTCGAAATAAATTGTAATCAGATGGTGCTAAGTCAGGGCTGTATGGGGGATGTGGCATCACTTCCCAGCCAAGCTCCAATAGTTTCCCACGAGTTGCTAAGGATGTGTGAGGCCTTGTATTATCTTGGTGGAAAACTACACCTTTCCGATTTGACAATTCTGGCCGTTTTTCTTTGATTGCTTCATCCAGTTTTATTAATTGTTGACAGTAAACATCAGAATTGATCGTTTGGTTCCTTGGAAGCAGCTCAAAAACACAACACCTTTGTAATCCCACCAAACTGACAGCATGATCTTTTTTGGATGCAATTCAGCTTTCGATGTGGTTTGAGCTGGTTTATCGTGTTTGCTCCATGATCGTTTCCGAACTATGTTACTGTACAGGACCTATTTTTCCTCACCAGTGATGATTCTTTTTAAGAAATGGTCGGTTTCATTTCGTCTAAGATGCATATCGCAAAAGTTGATTCTTTGTGTTAAATGAATTTCTTTCAATTCGTGAGGTACCCAAATATCAAGCTTCTTAAGTAGCCCAAGACATTTTAAATGTTTTTCAATTGTTGTGTGCGATACATGTAGCCCCTCCGCAAACTTTCGGACAGTTATATGACGATCCTCTTCAATTATGACTTTGATTTGGTCATCATCAACTTCAGTAGGCCGACCAGAACGTTGCTCATCTTTGAGAGAAAAATCTCCAGAACGGAATTTTTTATACCAATTCTGACACATGCGCTCTGTTAAGCAATTAGCACCATGAACTTCACATATCTTTTTGTGAGCCGCAGCAGCTTTCTTTCCTTTACGGAAATAAAATAGTAAAATGTGTCGAAAATGTTCGTTTCTGCACTCCATTTAAAATTAACCCACAACTAATAGCTTTAATAAAAATCACGCACTACTTGCTTCTGAAGTTACGTCAATGTGACTAGTATCACGCGACAAACGGTAAAGTACAGCATTAACATACGTTATACAAAAAATAAAGCAACGCTCTCTATCAGTAAAAACCGAAAGTACTTAGTTGCCAACCCAATTAATATATATATATATATATATATATATATATATATATATATATATATATACATGTACGACATGACTACACACGCCAGTACTCATAGTATTATTTTACAATGTTATGTTATAAAATTTATTTGTTTTATATAAGTGCTGTATGTATTTAGCGCCATTTAAGTGTTATTTCCTGTTACACAATAGAAATTTTGAAACATTTTTGCAGTACGGCGGGGTGTGGGCAGCCTTTGGCATTTAAATTACTATGTAGGGCAACTTTCACATACGTGAAACGGCATCAAAAAACAAATACTTGGATATATAACTCTAATACAGTATCTATTTCTATTACGGAGACATACGCTAAAATCCCAAAATCGTTTTAACGAAGGGTGAGGGTTTTAACTCCCTAAACATGTTTTTTCGCACTTATAAAATCGTTTTAAGCATGCACTTAGGACTATTTACGCACGGTTTCAAATTTTGCAGAATTTTCGTGTTGGGAACCTTCCCTTGTTAGTTTAGGACTTCTAGAAAATATTAAGTCTAGTGTTACGTTGTTTAAATAAAGTATATCATTATGTTGACGAAACTCAAGGAAGTGAGTCAAAAATTTTAATTCCCATACCTATATTTAACACTCATTTTTAAATATAATATATCGTATCAATTATTGTATAATGTTTCATATATTATACAGTCATTGAAAGAAACAAAAAATATATAAAATAAAGATTGTTGTGTTAAACGTAAACGCATATGAAATGGTTTTTATTTAAATTTCTTGGTAACATTTGAAAAGGAGTTCAACCACTTATACAATTTATATAACACTATTTGCATTGTGTACTGAAGATAAGAAAAATCAATTTCTATTTTGAGGAAAGATATTGATATTTTTTTATTGATACGGTTTCAATTACTAAGAGGGTCTATAAACTTTTATTGCAAATAAAATCACAAAACAGCCAAATTTAGCTTTTTAACCTAATGTTGAAATTCTGTTATCCAAAATCATAAGTGCGAATATTTATCATTTTACATACACTACATTAAATTGGAAGAGACAATTGTTTATATATATATAATTTGAGTATATATAAAAGTTATTTAAAAATAGAATTCAGTATTCAGATTTGCTAATTTTCGGATTAGTGTGTACGAAGTGTTCTTTTCTTTTGTGCAGAAATAGTAAATAACTGGGAACATTTCTAGATATATAAAGTTTAAAAATTCAATATGTGCTTAACGGGGAAGAGACTAAGTGTAAAAGAAGGCCAACAAAATTTGAAGAACTAGTGAAAAAAAAAACCTATATCAAACCTCGAGTAAATTTGTAAACATGTTAAATGTTAATTGTACTACAGTACTTCGATATCTTGATTTGATAGGCAACGTTAAAATTTTCTCATTGCAACAAGCTGGTTCGATTAATATGTGTTCCTTCCTTTTGGTAAAAAAAACAATCAGGAACCTTTCTTAGAAAGATTAATAATATACGATAATTTCAAGATATGTCACAAACCATTTTCTCACCCATGGGAGATTCTGATCATAATTTGGTTCAGTATATACAGTATTAATGGTTTCTACAGAATAATTTATATGTCTATCTAAATTGGCGATAAATTGAAAATGGGGTGCTGCTAGATTCAGACAGAAAGCAACTTTCTTTCTGGAATACGTGTTAGGATGGGTTAAAAGTTCAAAAAGTGAAGAGCTGATGTAGTTTTAGATTATTTTTGAAGTGCATCGATATGTTGTCTCTCAACAACATTAGTTGTTAAATATAAGATCTCACATGTTGTGACGACAGTTTTATTAGGAGCTCCTCGTAGTTTTTGACTAGATGGATCTTTTTCTTTTGCACTTAGTCTCTCCCCGTCAAGCACAATTTTTAAACTTTATATGTCAAGAAATGTACCCACTTATTTACTATTTCTGCACAAAAGAAAACAACACTTCGTACACACTAATCCGAAAATTAGCAAATCTGAGTGTTGAAATTCGTGCTGTCATTAATACCTCCACCTGGAATGGTTTATCAGCAACGGATATTCATAATGAAACGAAGAACGATTTGAAGAACTTGGCTCCTTCCCTTTTCATTATTGATAAATAGGAACGTAAGTTTCAACGTGGCGACCGTTAAGAATGGACCACGTAATGAATATCCAAAACCTGCCACTATCCCAGCAGTTGTTAAAGAAGTATGAAAATAAGTCATGATGATTACCTTTCAAAAGGCCAAGTTATCACAGATGTGTACTACACGAGCCTTTAGAAAAATTATAGCAAAATAATAATGAACAACTTCCTATTTTAGCTAAGGAAAAGATTATTTTTTACCAAAACAATGCACAACTCCACACAAATATTGTTGCCATTGCAAAATTTAATGAATTACACTTCGATTTGTTGCCATACCCATTTCATTAGCTGGATTTAACACAGACAGTTTCCACCATCCTTAACGCCAAAAACATACCTTGCAGATCAGAAATTCTCCACAGATATCGACGCTAAAGCTATTATTATTTTAATGATCTTGAAATTTCTGAATTTTATGAATACAGAAGACTTGAAATCATCCCATCTTCAAGTGTATCGAGGTGGCAGGGATTATGTTGGGAAATAAACGCAATTTAAAGTGGTGAAGTTTTTCTCTTTATATTCAACCCACGTTCGTAGTTTTAAACAATGATTCGAAAATTTACAGCGTTCGTCATATTCACTATAACCAACAGATGATCTTGTCTTGGACTTGGACTCTGTCTTAATGGAAAAAGGAATTCTTAGTGGAAAAGAGGTTCGCAGAGCCATTGAAATCTTCATCAATTCCAAAAATTCAGATTTTATTAAATGGTGTTTATAGCGTGTTAGTTCTCATCACAGTGTATTCGAATGAATAAAAATTTTGATTAATAAAAATTTATTCTTTGAAGCTAAATAATTTTAAATTTTATTAATCAAATTTGATATTATCCACTATGATATGTACAAAAGTAATATGTAAGTAATTTGCATTTGTTTTACAAACACTTATTAAATTAATCTTTATAATTTATACACATATATGATTGTCGAAAAATTTTATTAGCTTTAATCTTAGATAATTCATAAGTTGTATGTATAGATATATTCCGGTATCTAGACTCAAGAGACTCGGAAACTAATAACCAAGTGATTTAATTTAATTGGATTTTATAGCACTTTAAGTTAGGAAAACTGTTAATATATGCCAAGTTTTTGTCAAATAGCAGTCATCTAACGATTCATGCCACATTTTATACAGGCTTATCGAAGCCATTAGCTATTAATAAGCGATTTTACGAGCAAATTGCCTCGTGAAGTCCAATAATGATGTGCCGCGTCAGGACGTGACTGACACACTTTGAAGCCTATAAATATTTTCGATTAGAATCCTTTAGTACGGACTGTAAACTGAGTTAATTGAATAAATGCAACAACTTCAAAATTACAGAATAATGTAAGGTAAATAGAAACAATTTATTATTTTTAAGTTTGAAATTATTTGTTACAAATTTAACGAAGAAATTTAATATAAATTTAATATAAATTAAATAAATATAAAAAATCTAAAAATCTTCATATTTTTTCTACATTTGAATTGCTTATGTACTACTAATTATTTGTTTTAAATAAAGTTGTAAAAAATAATTACGATTTAAAAATGTATATATTTTTTCCTTTAATCTCAAAGTCTAAAAGTATAGTATCCTTCATTATGCTAGCTTGTAGCTGAATAAGACAATTTAGCATGGAATAAGCGCCGAAAATACATTGATGTAGTATTAAACAATTTGGCTCATTTCATAAGAGGGAAAGAAGTCGGTGGTCAACTAAGATTTGGTAAAGATAAAACCTAAATTCGTCACTATCGGACTATGGAGCTTTGACATCAAAATTAAGAACAAGTTGCTTAAGTCATAAGGAAAAAAAAACTCGCTTCTTCTCACAATAGATGCCAATACAATGGCTTTCTTTTTTCTCATTTTTTACCACTTTATTTAAATTCATTTCAAAATTATTTTCATTAGTTACTTATAATTGTCTTATTTCTACAATAAATTAACTACCATTGTGCGTAAGGTATTTATCTTTTTTCCCAATTTGTTCATCATTTGTTAATTACAAAACCTAAACAGTCGGTTTAGAACATAAAATTTTTCGTTGTTTTTTAAAATATTTCTTTTCAACTTCAACGCAATTGGGAAAATGCTCGAAGTAATATTATACTATTTTTGCAATGATTTTTCTCAATGTATTCAAAATTCTACTACGTTGCTGAAATAATTTCTTCATTCAACCGAAGCTGCTTTCCCATAAGGAAAAATCTGAGTTTGGAAGTTACAATAGTCAGGATCTAGAGGATAAGGTGGACGAGTTGCAATTTCAAACTTAATTATGTGTCTCAAAGAAGCATTATCATCCCAAGTTTGTTATATGCTAGTCAAAATTTTAAATACACTCTATCTTTTAAAGAATTAAATTTTGCTTTGCATCATAAATTCCGAGTTCATGCATTCTAAGATTTTCCACTCCATTTTCACTGCTGTAATTTCCACGTCAAATGTAATGTGCCAAGGTGAAGAAGAAACCATGATAGAATATAATGTCCGAAATTGTCCGAAAGATAGTGCTAGTGTAAAGTCTCACTTTCTACCAAAATACTCCTATAATTCTCAATTTGTCTACTATGTGTTAAATACATGGTTATTTTCTGTGATAAAATAAACTTATTTCCAATAAAAAAGATGATATTTACAAAAAATATATAAAACGCAGTTTATTGAAAATACAAGTTGAAATATTAATGTGTATTTCAACAAAATAAAACAATATAAAAATACACGAACCATTAACAATATTCCTTTTCTATAATAAAACATTATTACGAAACAAGTTTTGTGATCCTTTTCGGTAGATGGCGTTTGTGTATTCTGATAATAGTTTGTTAGGTTGTCACATAAATTCTAAGGAAGACTTATTTTGATTTTATTTGTTAAAGTGTAATAACAAAAAATGGGTAATTTTCAATGACACTAATCCTAAGCGGTTTAAGTACGTTTTGAATAAATTGTGACGATTGTTCATCGAAGCTGATTTGATTTCTATCATATTAGAGACACGGTATTAATTGTGGAACCAGAGTCAATTACTCTTTGACCAAAACAACGCGAGGCATACACTCGTTGGTAACCAGGTAAATTTGATAAGTTTTTGGTGGAAAGTGATGCAGAAGCTATCGTATTAGTTTGACAGAGTGCCATTGAATTATTATTTGATTCTGTCCTTTCAAAATTGTTTGTATAATATGTAAATAAATTTAATGAAATACATTAATACTGAATGTTGACAACTTCTTCGAAAAAGATTTCCTTTAGAGCGCATTATGTTTTTAACTGAACGTTGGCATAAAATAATTGAGTAGAATAGTGAATACATATTTGCTCAAGAAGTGTTTAAATGCAGTAAATTGTTTCTCACGTTATTAAGAAATTTAATAAATGTTTATATTTCTTATATCTCATTTAATGCTATAGATTTGAAAATGCTGCAAGTATTCCGAAGCTATTCTATATTTTTCCAGCTTTTTCATTTGAAAATACGTTTCTATATTCATTTATACACATCATTAGTTTAATCACTGAAGGTTGATATATAACCCCTTGCCACATGAATTTTCGAATTCCGTATACGCATTTCGACAACCAAGTTGTCATCATCAGCAGATAATTAAAAAGTGTCGCACCTGGTAAACTACGGCGAAAACAAACTCCGTACGCGATCCGTACCGTTGAAAACCAAAATGAGAACCAAAGTGTATACATCATTAGTTAATTACTGCTTCTAAATATTACTGTTTATTCTTTTTGTATGTGTATTTTTAGTGTCTTTATAGTTTATAAAATAAATATAATCCATTTTTCATCTCCGGTTATTAAACGTTTCAGAAACGGCTCGATTTCATTCCGTTTCAGCAGCGCATCGCAGATGTTAATTCGGTCCATCATGTTTTTCACGCTCAACTCAAGTAAATCGTCATTTAAATTATAAATTAATGCTTTTCCAGCGGTTTTATATTCTTATTTCTACATATTTTTGCCACATTTGTAAAATCTAGCGTGAATATTAAGTGTAATTACTAGTGTTTCTGCTGTTTAGTGTAGCTCAATATATTAATGTGGACAGGAAGTTGACATATAAAAATTAATAAGTAAAGTCTATGAAAGAATTATTGCTTGAATATTTCTTTTCTAAAGTCAAGCAATTACATTAATATCATCGTTTAAATCAATAAAATATATATTAAATTAGTGAATACAAATTCTCATAAAATTACATTAACGACAAAGTTATGGTGTTTACCTAGAACACTACCTGGGAAGAAAAGAATACAAACCATCATGTTAATTGTCTCAATTCTTTGCGTTTCTACAAAATGTTTACGTATTGTTAACGACGTATTAAGACTCATAATGTTTGCTTACAATACAACGGACTAACAGCTCTCATTATATTCGTTTTGTTTCGTGAATTATTGATTAGTAAGTAGATATTCTTGTTACCTAAAATGAACACACAAATATAGTCTAATACAGTTCTCTTGAATGCGATATTTTGAATATTTCAATATTATTTTAGAAACAATTCAGAATTGTACTTTAAAAACCAATTCCAATTTTGTAGAGGAAAATAGCATTGAAGAAAATGTCGTTTATGTCGAAACAATTAAAAAATATGTATATATGTACGTATATTAATTCTGTATCGAAAAAGTAGCAAAAACAAATGTGAGAAATAAATTTTTGTTAAGTAAAGTATACAATTTCAGGGAACAATTTTTTTGACAATTTGACAAACGAAAGAAGGCGTTTCTCTTAAAAGAAGAAGTGGTCCTGCTAAAACGTAGAACGTGCTAAAACATAGGTGAAATATTAATTATTTACACTAAAGTAATAAACATTTATGGAAATTTTAAATGATCCTCATATGAATAGTGAATATCGTATGAAATCTATATTAAATGTATATGATTAGTAGTGTATCACACTAAGAAGTAAATTAATCCTAAATAGTTACTATTAAACACAATAATGCTATTTTTTTTTCATTTCGTATATATATATATATATATTTAATTTTCTTTTAACTTAAGACACTTAAATCACATGTGTACAATAATAGTAGTATAATAAGTAGAAGGCTATAGTAAAATTTATCAACCAGTCTGAAAAAAGTAGAATATTTGGGGACAGAAATTCAAATGTAAGTTCATTTAAGGAGAGTATTGTTATTGAAATGAAATTCATTTTAAAGAACTAAATGAAGTACATAAAATGTATAATCCAAATCAAATAAATAGAATGGCAGTTATATGTATATTTGTTTTACAAAATTTTTCAAAACTAACGCTTTCCAAAAGGATATAAGTCCTATAATGAAAGTTGAAAAGGGTATAATAGAGTATAATGCTTAATGTATGTAATATATTTTAAGAATTTAAATTGAATTTTGATAAGTCGAAATTAAATTTTTAGATATTTTATTTTAGTGATTTAAAACATGAAATTTGGGTACCTGATTTATTAAATTTCGGAGAATCCGAATATCGTATCCAAATTCTTATTCAGAAATGAATAAAAAATTCATTATATTAAAATTAATTATCTGAAATGACATTTAAATTTTTTTATTCATATTTTGGAGATTTATTGATTCATTGCCAGATAAGCGTTTGTTAACTAACTATGTTGAAAAATGTAAAGAAAATGAAAGTTTAAAATGGCAACTAACTCGAAAAAATAATAAGTAACATTGACAAAGGTCATATATATAAATATATTGTCTACCATAAATAAACTACTAAACTGATAATAATAGGATTTAAGTAAAAACATTTGAACAATTACTAGTGTATTAAAAATATATATAAATTTTAAAAAGACTGATATGGTGGACACATAAGCCTTGTATGCGTAAATAGGTCAGGTTAGGAAACGTAAACTGAAGTTGGAAGCGAATTTTTTGAAATCGACTCTTGTTGGAGAAATGGACAAACGGAAAGAATATATTAGAGAGAACATATAACTTTTTGATGTACAAAGCTAAGTTAATAATTATGTTTTAGTTGAAGTAAATTTCGTAGTAATATTATGTTTGTTGTTAGATAAAAGTTTTAAAATTTATTCATATTAAAGTTATTTACAATTTCACATTTTTTAAGATTTCTAAAAGCATATAGTTCAATCTAAACATAATTTTCTATTAATATAATTTGATTTTATTAAGTAAACTATTTAAATAAAATTATGAAATTAGTTTGAATTTTTTTTACAATTTTTATTATTTTAAATTTTAATCACCATTTAACAGTTAACAGTTAATAGAAGTATTCATCAAAGAAAAAGATAAAGGTATGATAGTTATAATCAAATCACAAAAAAGAGGTATTTGAGTGTTTATTTATTTTGTACAATGCATGGATGTGATACAGTTAAAATTTAATAGAATGAATTTAAAAAAAGTTAATTCTTATTTCTATTAGAATATGTGCATAGATAGATAGTCAGCTTATCTATCGAGTTTTGCCGATATACTCGTACAAGCCCGAGCAGATCACATTATTCTAACATAGATATATGCAATAATGTATTATTCATTTATAGATCAAATATAAGTTATAAGAATAGAATGCGCAAGTAAGTATTAAACATTTTTTTATTATTTACACAACTTTTATAAACTTAATAAACTTTAAAACATAAACATTTCAAAATATCACTCATAACATAATTCTTCGTAATACAAACAATATTTTTAAAATATTATTTCATAACACTTGACGTAGTTCATCGTGAGGCGTAAATGATTCTTTTATGATAATAAAAAATACTTCTTCATAACAATATACATATATAAAAATACAAAGACAACTTGAATAATAACAACGTTTCTGTTAATGTTTTTTTCCCGATGAAGCCTGATTTAATCTTTTTACATATAAACAAAATATATGTTCACCAGAAAATATTCATGAATTTGTGGGAACATCATTACATACCTATAAAATTGGTGCTTAGCTAATAGTGTCAAAAAGCGAATCATTGAATCTATACTTTCTAATGGACAATAAATAAAATACTGAAATCAATTATTACAACCTTAATTAACTATATGACATCAAACTTGCAAAATAAGTTTTTCAAAAAGACAACGCTCTATGACATACGAAGATGATCCAATAAGTACCCGGCCTGATATAAAGATGGCGGTAGTTGTTTGAAAAATATCACTGTGTTAGAAAGCACATAATCTATAAAACATACTTTTCAAGTTTGAAGATGCCACGTTGTTTAGTATTTGTTTGGCAGCCATCAATAGTGAACGTTTTCAGTGAATTTGTAGAAATGGAGAAAATTGGTCATCGTTAAGCGACACAATACTTTTATATGAAAGGCCTCAGCACAACTGTTATAAAAGTTGAACTGGATTCTATCTAGGTGAGTCTGCCCCTCTGTTTATGACAGTGAAATATTGGATAGCAGAGTTTAAAGGAGGCCGTCCGAGTTGCCAAGACGAGCATCGCAGTGGTCGACCAAATGAGGTAATGACTCCAGAAATGGCAAAGAAAATCCACAAAGCGGTACTGGATGATCGTCGACTGAAAGTGTGCGAGCTAGCAGACATAGTAGACATTTCAAAAAGTGCGGTACATTGTATATTATCTGAAAATTTGGACACGAGAAAGCTGTGTGCAAGATGGCTGGCGCGTTTGCTCACACTCGAGTAAAACCAGTGTCGTGAAGATGTTTCAATTGAGTGTTTAGCAAAGTTTTACAGCAATAAAGCAGAATTTTTGCGTCGTTTCATAACCATGGATGAAACATGGGTCCATCACTTTACATCCGAGATAAAAGAACAATCAAAACAGTAGACTCAAAAGGGAGAACCGGCTCCAAAGAAGGTGAAGACCGTTTCGTCTGTAGGCAAGGTCATGGCATCGGTATTTTCGGATGCACGTGGAATAATTTTCATTAACTGTCTTGTAAAAAGGAAAACTATCAACAGCGAGCATTATGCGAACGTATTGCAACGTTTGAGCGAAGAAATTAAGCAGAAACGGTCACAGTTGGCTAAGAGGAAAATGTTGGTGCATAAAGACAATGCACCAGCTAACAAATCCGTTTTACAATGGCCAAAATTAATGAATTAAAGTTTGAATTGCTACCTCATGCACCCTATTCGCCAGATTTAGCTCACTCGGAAAATTTTCTGTTCCCAAACTTGAAAAAATTGCTCAGTGGTCAAAGATTTTCCAACGATGAAAAAGCGATGTTGGCAGTTAATGGCTATTTTGAGGGGCAAGACAGTTCTTAGTATAAAAAGGGTAGAGAACTTATCACATCGCCGGGGAAAGTGTCTAGAGCTGAGAAGGAATTATGTTGAAAAATAAATATATTTCTTTCCAAAATTTTTGTGTTTTCTTTGTTGGGTCGGGTACTTCTGGGACCACCCTCGTATGGTTCAACAGTCACGTGCTCATTTGGAATATGTTTTTGGTAATCTTTTGCTTCGCCATATATTTTTCGTGAATTTAAGGTTTTACAGAGCAAAGAACTATAATTGAGTTTATATGTATTAACCAAATAATCAGTGACACAACAGATGGCAATTGTCGAAGTTTTGCATAAACAACCATCAACAACTCGATTGTTACAAGTCTCTTTAAATAAAAAATTGAAAACACGAACTTACCATTGGTAAAAAGTAAAATTTTTCATTGTTTCATGGAGAACAAATCAACTACATCCGTATATCTAATTTCTTTTGCTTTAGGTAATGTAACACGATATCATTGAATTCAAAGGGAATGGTTAATGAGATTTTTGCCGACATTCCTATGACGTTTGATTATATATAACCTACCTAAGCTACATTCCTTAGGTGTCAGTTACTCTTTAATAAAGTTATGTTCGACCAACAGTCATCAACATGTCTCACGTAATAATATTTCTTCTTTCCAATTTGTTCGATTTTGAAGTATTTCCTAAGGTTTTGACTTAGAATTTCTACTATTCGTTTTTCTTAATGGTCTGATCACTCTAAAAAAAATGCGGTTTGTAGAAGATCTCATTAATTACCATATTTTCAGCACCAATGCAAAGCTATTTATATAGAATTAATAATTGGCGTATGTTGAATAATTTAAAACGTTTAACTACAATATGTTTAAGCTTATGATGCATGCAAATCTAATCTTGTTTTGTTATACTATATAATTGATTTTATTAATCTACACCAGTATGAATAATCTAAGGACTTGAGACTTTCATTTGGCCTTAAATTCAAATTCGTATCTTTATATGTTTGCTAGCTTTAATACTATCGTTATTTCACATATCGTCATTAAATCAAGCCAGTGCAGAGAAAATTTATCGAAGTTTGTGTTCATAACCGTTTGAATGGTGTTGATACGTTAAGAAAATTGAACAATAGTATTTACAGAGCCAATTTAAAACAGAGAAAAGAATTTTTGAGATAAACCGTTATCTTTAAAACAAGTGTAAGGAAGTGGGTACAATTTTACCCAAAAATATGTTAGCTTCAATCAAATTCACCGAAGAAAATACGTCTCATTCATTTTCAATACAATTTTGACACCAAATTCGTGAAGACTTATTGTTTTGCGTTCATTAATATTAATTTTTCATACAATACTAAAAATAAATACCATAACTTCGTTTATATTAACACTAAAAATGAAAGGTCGCCAGGGAACACCGGAAGGGAGTTAGAAATTGTTAGAATTAACTAAAGATTTTTATGTGTGTACACAATTTTTCGGTTCCGAAAAAAGAACTGATTTAAAATTTCTTTATATGTAAACTATAAATTTTCCCTCCTGAACCTCCGTGGTTCATCTATGTATAGCTATCTACATTTCACTTGCAGTTGTCAAGAACTAACTTATCTTTGAGATTGCGTAAGCATGTCGTGTACAGAAACTTTAACATTTGTCATCAATCTCAGACTCATTGTAGCTCCTAACTGCTAATAACATATGTATGTGTAGTAAGATATTCGTTTTTTCTTTTGCTTTTTTCTGATCGTGAAAATAGTTGTAGTTTATGCTTCTCATATTGTTAATTTTGTGTATGTATGGATGAATTAATTTCTCTTACTCTATTACCCTATAATGGTACATTATCTGACGAAAGAAATGAAATTCCCAGCAAAAGTATATATTTTTAAACTAAATTTTCTGCAGATGTTTACTATGTTGAGATTAATAAGCGATTAAATTTTTATTGAAAAATTCATCCCTTTTATAGAGAAAATTTAATGTGCTTCACGTAACCATTGAATACATTTTGTTATTCTCCCGAACATGCTTCTGTGGAAGTTCATTCCAAACAACTTGTAGGGCATTATGTAGCTGCTGTAAGTTAATTGGAAGGTTAGTAAACATACCAACCCTTAGAAATAGCATGTTCCACACGTATTCTATGGGCAAATAGGTTTAGTAACTGCACATGCCAATTGCGAATGTTAAAGGAAGCGTAATCCTACTTTATATGCTAATTCTCTTCCAAGTAGTGAGTGCAGTCTCACGTTTGTAGATCTTAGTTTTCTTTTATTTTTCTGTAGAAAAATTCATAAATTGTCTTTCTCCTTTTCGACCTCAGACAACCATCATGGGCCAACGAATATTCGAGATTCGTCTGAAAAAACGATATCGTGCCACTTTTCATCTCAATCTCAAGCACTCTACTCTAAGGCCATGATGCCGATTTGTGAGTGGCAGTATTAGTCTCGGACGACAGGAAATCAAAACAAATGAACCAATACGGCGATATATGAAATGCATTGCTATTCTATAGCTTATGGTAAGTTAAATTCTGATGGAGGCTGTGGTTGATTAAATTAATCAAATAAAGTTAATGTCACCCCTTTCCACAATAATTTTCGTATTCCGTATACGTATTTCGACAACTAAGTCGTCATTATCAACAGATAATTAATCACAATGTCGCACCTGGAACCACGCATAGAAATGCAATCTATAGCCTATGTCTGCCCAAAAACATTTTCAACAAACTTTGAAGTACTATACTGATTCCCAAGTGCAAGCAACAGTCTTCTACATTTTCATTCGGTGTTTTTTTTTAGAATGTTAACAAATAATAGTTGTAGTAATATTTCTTTGCATTTCATAGCTGTGCCACAAGGTCCAACGACTCTTTTCAAAATCTGTTAATCGGCGACGATTTTGATTCTTCGAACTCATGGCATTTTAATATACTAATTCAAAAGTATAGATTGTTATTAGAGGCGTGTTCGCACGAATAGCAGAATGTATTCGTTTACGTCGTGGTAACTCATTATTAATAAACTTCATAAAAGATGCAAATTTTTCAACGAAAATTTAGTATTTGTACAAAATTTGGTTTAAAAATATCTATTTCTACTAAGTGAATTTTTTTTTGATTATATAGTATGTATAGAATCTGTTAGGCAAATAAATAGTATCATTTTTATTAACGTCATCACATTGATGACATTAGATAGTAGAAAATATTTACGTATTAGAAGAGAAAGTAATACTACTTGTACATTGACCGGTATCTATATTTTGAAAATATACTGTTGAAAGAAATATAATTTCCTTTAAGTAGATTATTTGTTTAATTAAATTACATTGAAACGAGGTATTATATTCCGCTACTTCGAAACAATACTATTGAAAATAAAAGCTTTGATGATAATAATTTTATCGGGTAGGGTAGCACTAATTATTACAAAATATGGGTAGAGCGATAAAATTTCAATTGAATGAAATACAATTTTATCAAACTAGAAGCAGCTTTTCGTTTTATACAAAAATTTTTCAGTAAAAATCAATACTTTGCCTATAAACATAACCATGAATTTTTGCAACACGTATTGAAATATATTTTCAAAAGTTTATTACACTTTCGAAACAAGTAATAAAGTTTAGTAATTATATGAATATAGATATATGTATTATATATACATACATAATACATACATATGTATGTACATATGTTGCAGAATAGAAGCCATAAAATATGGAGAAAATTCGGATAATTCGAAGCCTTATAAAAGAAGGTATGTGACAAAGGAATATTCAATGTGCTATGCGATTTGTGTCAGTAAAATATTATTAAAACTTGGGTTCATTTTATTGAATCTAAAAATTTCATGTTTTTTACCGAAACAAAAGTAGCCTCGAATGTAAATCAATTAAATAAATGATAATACGATGCGTGGTATTAATCTAATTAGCTCTAAAGTCAGTTTTATATTAACGATTTCTTTAAGAATAGATTCATGAACTTATTTGTGAAGTTTTTCGTGAATAAGTTTTCTTTTATATTTCATGTCATGAATTTTGTGGTTGTTTATTTGCCACAAGCTCTGCTAAATTTGTTCCAATACATTTTGTTTTATATAATATAATCAAATGAAATTAGAAATGGGGTCGCAGAATGAAATGCCGAAATTGAAAAATACAATCTCAGTTACTTAAACTTAATAACTTGCTTTCACATAAAAAAAATTCAACATGTTTTATTTTGTTATGAAAATTAAAGGATGAATTCATGAAGTTATTTGACGTCAAAATTGGGGTATCACATTTCCGAAATTTATATAAGGCAGCAATATTATTTTCATTTATACCACAGGCCAACCAATAAATATTTTTAAAAATTTTCTTCAAAGCTCAACTTGTTTCTTATGTATTTTGGTGTGTTGAATCCAAATTTGCAATCATTTTTTTTCTAAGATGTACCAATTTTTCGCAATCTTGTGTATTAAAATATATAGTTAAGATTTAAAGGTACGCAATTTATTATCAGAGTATAATTGAAAAACTTAACATTTTATTATTACAATGGTAGTCTAAGTTTTAATATGAACAGTTTTTTACTTATTAATCTAAACTTTCGTATTTCCTCAATCTCTTCACCAATGTGTTATTATACGCTTACAAAAAAACGTAAAGAGGAGAAAAGTTCATAAAAAAAGTTTTTTCATGGTTGGCCTGTGTAATAGATGTTTTGATAACTAAAGATTAGAGTTATGGAATGTCTAATTATCCAAGTATTAATTATACCATTTCTAGTTTGTAATTCGATATTTCATATCCATAAGCAGTGTTTGGAATTTTTTTTATTTTCAATTGTAGTGTTTCCATTAATTTTAATAATACATATACTGAAACTTTAAAATATTGTTCTTCGTCTGGGGAGAGCAATAGTTCGTTCTTTGGGAGCATGATTAGGTGAAAATGAAAGTCGAAATGAAATATATTTGTTTTTATTTATTTTTCAATATATACTTTTTCAACTTCAACGTATTGCACTAATTTTTCTCAAAGGACCCAAATATCGTTTCATTGCTGTAGTTCTTTAGCCGCTAGAAATTTCTTTCTAGAAAGGAAAATTTGTAGTTTGAGTTACGACAGGAAGTTAGTTGTAGCTAGATTGGTTAGCAAGGTGGCTGAAGCGCAACGGAAATTTCAATTAATACAATTTTCCATATTGTAATAGTTTCTTATTGATCATTTCTAATCGTTCTTTAAAAATTACTTTATTAAATTTATCTAGTAGAGTGGCATAAGACGATTTGGTACTTTTCAAGATAATGTATTAAAGTAGCCTTTCAATCTCAAAAAATGGTAGTTCATTCATAGATTTAAATGTCTTCACTGTTTTTGTAGGAAAGCTATTACAATGTTTCGACTGCTAAGATTGCTGCTTGGATTCAGTAACATAGTAATGAAGTCAGTTACATAAGTTATAACAATTCTTGCCTTCTGTATTATTTCACGCTTTTGATCATAATTCAAGAGTCGCTGCACGAACCCTGCAGAATTTTTATTCCAAGTATTGGTTACCTGAATTTTAATTGTGAGCGTAATATGTACATCTTTTAAAGCGCTACAATAAGCTTACCGACAATAGGTAAGTTGAAAAGTGATGTGTTTCTTTTTCCCACGTTGCAACTATCTTTGTTGTTATTCTAGACCATTCAAATATTAATGAAAATCGGTAGTTTGAGAGGTGATATAGATCTTGATGGGTTCAATATTTTTCTTGTTATATTAATTATGTAATATATATTGCTGTTGTGCGTTCGCACTGCCGCTTTTTTTTGTATTAGTTGCTCAGATTGTTTCTGGCAATTTCCTTGTTATATTGTTCCTGGCTTTCTTCAGTTCGATCAAGGATAATTCCAGATATTCAGATTGTTGATGTGACAAGTTTCGCGTGGTTTTCCTTCTTGTTTAATGAGAATGCGGCATACAAAGATATTAAGTCGCACCATGAGGTCGTGCGTAAATTAGTATTCATTGCACGCAAATAAGGATAAAAGTATTTTACGTGTATTGAAACACAGTAAATTTCTTATTTACTTACGGGGAATAATGTTCGTTATATTATATAATTTTAACAGTATTATTTTATCTGTTAAAAAAATCTAAAGAAGAACTACTAACTATATTAAAATATCTAAATCACAACTATTAATAAAACAAGACGCATAATGTTTTCACTAATTAAGAACAGCAATAGTTAAAAGAAAAAGTATTTTATATCCATCAGTCTTAATATAACATTGTCAACGTCTAAAGCAGAATTAAATAATAAATTTCTCAGTTTCGGAATAGAAGAATCGAATGTAGTATATTCGACACATTCTGGGACTTTATTAAGCAAGAGAATGACGTTACAGAACATCTAGAAAAAGTATATAATGTTTATGGTGAGAAAAAATTAGTGACCAGGAAGTGTACATTTTGGGGATATGATATTGGAAAGTAAACCGAATCTAGTGTATTTATTGGATTTTAATAACGAGGCTTTAAAATTATTGGTGGAATGCATTTCACGGCAATGTACTTGAGAATTTCTAAGAAGTTAACTTTATCACAATCCATCCTATGCCGAGAATATCTGCAGACTAGGTGCTTGAATTCCGCATACTCTTATTGATAAAAGAAAAGGGGTCCTCCATTAATAGGGACAGGTCTTCTTTCACGACTGAGAAATGAACCGCTTTATAACGGAAAATGAATATTGGGCTACATATGACAAAGATCAGTACAAGAGGGGGGTGGATTAATGAAAATGAGATAAAGCTCTGTAATTGACCCCAAAATGTTGTTGCGCGTTGTTGGATAAACAAAATATTCTTTATTTTATATGTCCGTTAATGCAGTGTTAAGAATTTTGAGAATTTTTTCATACTTTGTATTTAAAGTTATTATTTTTTGATTTATGTAAATGCAGCGGGAGAAATGTATGAAAGCCTTGCGAGGCTTTTATTTATAAATACAGACTTGTGATACGCGAATAATATAATATTTTATTCGTTACAAATAAACGAAGTGTGCCAATAAATTTCATTTTAGGGAAAACGTCCTGCATTCATCAATAGGAAAATTGTTTTCTCCTTGATGACAATGCAAAATTGCATATAGAAAGAGTAACGCAGAAAATAAGTTTATAGTTTGACTGGTCTGTTTCATTCCACGTATCGTATTGATCTGGAGATGATTATATTATCTAATCATTAGTTTTTTTATTGCTGCCAAAGTTGAAGAAAAATGTTCCATTAACAACCAAGTCCGAGAGTTTGTCACCATCTCTTTGTATCGAAACCAAGGGGGAAAGACTAACAAATTATCTTATAATCTTATAAACGAGACAATAAGTTGATACAAATAATGGCAAATATATCGTATAATTGTTGTTGATTTTATTTGATATTACTTTGTAATATTATTTATTCTTTTTGTTTCTATTGCTATGTATATGAAGATTTAATATGTTCAGATCAATACGTTAGCGATGTTAATCCTGAACTAAAGGTACT
Organism: Dermolepida albohirtum; assembly: GCA_031893035.1. Lineage (NCBI taxonomy): Eukaryota > Metazoa > Arthropoda > Insecta > Coleoptera > Scarabaeidae > Dermolepida > Dermolepida albohirtum. The sequence goes on from JAVIWB010006358.1 coordinate 374,915, forward strand.
AGAAACTTTTACACATCCATTTATATTGTCGCATGCTGTTCTGGATAAATAAATTATAAATAGATTTCAGTAAAACTAATGCGATGCAATAATAATACAATATGTTGGCATGATTCCTAGTGTGAAACGTAACCAGTATTTATAATTTATTACTTCAATTAGTGTTTTCCATATTTTATTCGTAAAACGTAGATGTAATTTTCATTTAATGTGTACTTTAACTGCTTCACGTATTCTTTTTATAAATTTAATTAACCGCTATAGAATTCTTTTACACGGAATACATACGTAGTGGGCTACTAAAATCTTATATCCTGAGAAGTAATCTGGCCACGTATTTCGAAATATTTCATTGCTTTATTATTATTTCACATTATATAATTATGCCAATTGCTTTGTTTTAATAATAAAACGGCGATGCCTGTATTGTGACTATAATTTAATAATTTATTATTTATTAATATAATTTTAAATATATCCGATGTCTTAATTTAATATTACAAATACCTTATTTACGAGAAGTGTTTGTTGCTTAAAGAAAAATACACCGACTGTAGCAATGATATCCCTACTAAACGTACCCTCACTTTATCATATGATAAATATAAAAACAAGAACGGGCTTACACGGAGTGAAAAATTTCCTGAACAAACTTGTGGTCATACCACACTAGTATTATCAGTCATGTGAGGGACATATACTCTGATATGTTAACAGATGGTATGATAGTCAAATACGCTTTTATTCCTCCATTTAAAGTAATCATCCTAAAATTATCAAAATAGGAAACGAGTGTTCCAAAGTGGACAGATCTGATACAAAAGCGGGTCTAAGAGAATGATACCATGGCCCGGATGGGGGTAGTTTCCTATAACGGACCTGTTGATTTAGTAATAGTGAAGGGCAGACAGAATTCGGAAAAGTACGTCCAGCTGCTGCAACAGGTGAAAGACAAATTTTCCAACGTTATGGCAGGTGGGCCATTTATTTTCCAACAGGATAATGCCAGTATTCACACCGCGCGCATTGTTCGACGCTGGTTTCAAGAACAAGGCATGGAGGTTCTCGGGCATATTACTGACGAAACTTAGAAAAGCTTACTTCCCGTACCATGCTTGAGAACCCTGTATAAATTCCATCCCGACTATTTGAGGTTATAAGAAATAAGCTTAGCTATAGGAGCTTAGGAGAGTTTATTGCCGTAAGTGAGTCCAGATTCTTATCGACGGCAAGGCTGTCCTAGGAACTTTGAGGAGTCCTAATATAGAATGTCTAGGCGTGTATGTGAGAATGTCATGAGGAACCCAGAAAATGGGCACGATGAAATGTAGTAAAGCAATTATTATGTGACACGGGTGAACACAGGACATCAAAAGGTTGCAGCACGCCAGAAAAGGCTCAGTCGCACTATATATTGCACAAGAACTTGACTGGCGGTTCCTCAGTGCACTATCGGGGAATAAATAGGTAGTTGAAGCAAAGCTCAAGATGTAACGTAATGGGGGAACAAACCTAAGCATAAACATGTTAGAGACTTCCTTGGCGAACTAAACCGCAGAATAGTTGACGATTGCTTTCGCTTAAAGAACAGCAGCATAGAAAAAATATGATATCTCACAAATTACGTGCCCCTTAGAAAGTTTCTGAAAGTAACTACTAAATATAAAGGTAACCCTAATTTTAGATTGTGTAATAAGATTCCAGAAACGCTCAGTCGTATTTTGCAAGTGAAGCATTGAGCACAAAAGACAAACCGTTTATGGACAGCCTAAAATAGACCCGATAACATACATCTGAATACCTCTCTTGGATCAGTCCTGAAAAAAAATGTCCTTTAGTAATCTAAAGGAACACGAAAATACATATCGAATTTCGAAAGAGATTGTAGACAGCTAAATTACCAGTCATGTCATTGCGAATGCTTAAAAACTGGATAAGTGAATATTTTACGAGTTCCCCCAGAAAAGAAAACTGAATTAAAGAAATATTTTCTTTGTGTTTGATAAGAGCCAACTACAAACCTTTTCATGATCTATTAATAATAACTGTAATTAATGAAAAACGAATAATGTACATTTTTTGAAGAATATCTCACTCATCTATCTCTCTCACACGAATTTTCAAGGCGTGTTCCAAAGTTTATAATTCATCTGCAGGAAGTTTAGGTAACAGTTTGGTAAAGTACAAAAGGTGAAATTTATTATTCTTGAAAGCAAAATGATGAACAGCACGGCAGCTAATATATTTAACAAGTAAACGATAAATTGAAAATACCGCATATAATTCTCGTAAACAGGCACGAATTATTGTCTTATGTAATTATGAGAAACCGAATACATCATAAGTGATTTCAAAGATTTACAATTTAACTTATGAAATTCACATTTACATATTCACTAGGTTAGTTTATGAGAGATTTTTCATTTTTTTAAACAATGGAATGCGATTACAATAAGAAAAGAATGAAGAAGAGGTTAAAAGCGTTATCGAAACCATCTTCAGTTTCAGGGATCAAATATTTTTTGAAAATAGTTATTATATTTGCTCTTATTAGCAACAACTATATATTTTGTCCAGAAATTAATATGTAGTATAAAGAACGAATGACATAAGACAGATCACATCGATCGTACCCAGTTTATGACCAGACAAGTGAAGGGGCCTAAAGCTAGCAGGGCTCTAAAGGACGAATGCGATAAGTGTCTTGTGACACAAATTCTTCATGTATTTTTTTAAAATTTGCCTCTTTTAGACGTTTTTCCATAAAGAATAGTAAATATAAATTTTAGGATCTTTAGTTGTGGTTACAGGATGCTATTTGTCAATTCATAATATAAATTCGTCAATTTTCTATTGAATATTTTGTATCTACTAAATGTACTTGTATATAACACAATTTTTAGAAGCATAGTAATATGTAGTTGCGAAGTGTGGTCTTTAAAAAAGAGAATATGAAATGAACTCTAAGAGTCATAAACATTGATTTCTGGAGAAAAAAGCAGCGGAAAAGTCCAGAAGTGAAGCACAACACGATGTAATCGATGATGTACGTACGAGATAATTCATATAGTGTGACCACATACAGCGAATAGCAGATGACAGAATACGAGAGTATCAAAGAAAATAATGGAATGGACACAACATAAAAGAAAGAAGTGCGGTAGGTCAAGTACAAGTAGTAGTAGGAAAAGAATCGATAGGAAAATATGGAAAAGAGGAATGGAGAACAACATGTGGTGAGATCGAGACCCATGACGATTAGAAATAAGTTTTTTGGTTTGGACACGAATCGTTTACTTGCTCGACATTTCAATGTCATTACTGGAACCTTCCTATATAGTGAGTGTTGATCGGTCTGTCCAGGAACACTCGCATATTAACATTTAATTATTCGGTGCTATTAACAAAAATATTTTAAATGACATCTATACTGAACCGTTGGTCAAGTAATTGTCTACTTTTCATATTATTTAAATTACAGCTTCGTTTTGATTCAGTAAGATCATTAGTGCGTTCAGTTTTCAAAAGATAACACTTTTTACATCCATGTAATAAAAATTTCCTTTTTAAGAAGAAATCAGAAACAGTGTCTTTTGTGATACTTTTGCAAATTGAGTTTAATTTTCATTTCGAATGGTAAGTTTAAACATTAGATAGTTACAGAAATATGTGATAATTTACTTTATTTAACATTATCTTTGTATTTATAGAAAATTTAACTTATGTATTTACGAAGAGGTCTTGGGCGGAAATTGCTACAATAATTACGAAAAATCTACAATATAACCCCGGCTTGACAAAGATATTTTCCTGAACTGATGCTGACTTTATCATTCAACTTATATGTATGTGGCAAGTGTTGACAGCATGATAAATTTAGTATTTTTATTTTTTTTTCTTCAAATTACTCCTTTATAAGTGCTACGCAAGAAACAAACGCATTGTAAATTTTATAACACGATGCTAGTATTGAAACTCTTTAATTAGCTACTGAACCAATATTACAGAAGCATTACTAACATAACCTTTTATATGTAATTTATATTTTCTTACGTGTTAGATTTATTACGCTTTATTTCTATGTATGTCTAAAACTCCATTGTTCGAAATCATGACATATATGGGTGCTTTATTACTAAAGCCTTTATCGCTTTTATGTTTCTTTATTGTATGCTTAAGATATTATCATCATTCTTATACTTATTTTTAGTAAATTTATTTGTTTCAATACGTTCACGTGTTATTTCACATATTTATTTATTAAACGTGCGCTTTAAAATTTTCCTAACTCTACGCATATAACCATGTAGTCCAAACTTTATCCAATAAAATATTCATTACTAGCTACGAATCTAATAGTTTTATCTTTTAGTTACTTATGGAAGTAAGCAAGAATTTAGTTTATTACTTATACCAAAATGTTTCGATTGATTTTGGAAATTTTCGCCAAGGTAAAACTATAGAAAAAGCAGTAAGTTATTTCAAAATGTTACATTATAAAATAAATAGTCTTAATAGAAAAATTTATGATAACTTAGCACGTGTATAACTTGAAACATTTACAACTTTAATCAAATACATCAAAATCATTTTCTAAAACTATCTGAAAAACTAAGAAAAAACACCCAACTTTGGTATAACTTTGATATCGATACAAAAGTTGTATGAGAGTCTACCAATTCTATTAAGCTGAAATAGTATTGTAAGCCTACAAATTTTCGATTTGAAATCATTCCTCTTAAATATAAATTTAATCCTATTTCACCTTTAAGGCACAGATTTCTGAACATTTCCCATTTCAATTTTCACAAAAAAGATTTAGGATTGCCATGCCCCATTCTAAAAAGAAACAATTATCTCTCTTCACTCATTAACAAACTTCTTTTTCCCAACACTACGATACTAAGAATATTGATCCGTTTACAAGAAATTCAATTTATTCCTATCCCCAGTGATAAGGCTATTCACCTTCTTGAAGATTAAAAAAACTTAAAAATTATCTTTCAAGAAACTTCAATAATAATTGATCTGGATTAAAAGATGAAGTATATGATTTGGGTAAGTCTGATGTTGATTATTTGATAGTATCTAATGGTTGTTCAGGGTGCTGTGTGGGACAGACAGATTACGTAATAGAATTACAACTCATAAAAGTGATGTATAAAAGAAAAGTGAAGCGACGGCACTTACTGTGCATTACGTAGAAACTCATTTGTTCGATTTTGATGGCTTGAGAATTTTGAATGTGCGCATATTAATAAACACAATTTTATTGATATGTGCATAGATTCAATTAATTTCAAAAGAAATGGCCACAACCATAGTTCTATTTATACAAATTTACAGACTTAGACTTTTGTTTATTCTTCTAGAACATAATTTTGTCTCTGTTGGGGGGGTATAATATGTTCTGAAAACATTTTTCCAAATTGTTATTGTTGTTGACATATGTAGGTCAGTTCCAATTTGGCGCTGCTTTTCTTTGTCCGGTAGTTTTACAAAATGCTTTTGATATGTTTTAATAAAAATTGTAAATGTTTCAAATTGTATTTTTGCTGCAATGTGCTTTCTAAGTGATCATAAAGTTTAATAATTTTTATCGTGCTAGACATTTGTTTAATGGATATATAATTTAATTGTATTAATTTATTTAAGAATTTTATAATAATTGTTGCTGCTCCAATAGTTTTTTCCTGATAAAGATTGAAAATTAATCGAATAATTTTTCTGTACATGACAAATTAAGTGAACTAAATGGCGTTATCTATCTGTTGCCTACTTGCTTAGGTTTTGATGTTATAACTGATGTTAATCATTAGTTATTATTTACAAGTACTCCATATCTTTCCCTCAAGTATAATATACATATAATGTAAATAATTTTTACTTACTTGAAATAGGAAAATAATCCAAGGGAGATTATTAAGGCCACTAACGAAATGCTGTATCCTACTGAATAAATAAAGTTCACCAATTGCCGAAACTGTAAAGAAAAAATTACCGATTAGTTTTATCTTTGTGTGTCAATGAAATTATGCAAGCCCAACTATTGTCACACTATACTTAATACTGTCAAGAGAGAAAATAAATTTAGAACTAAGTGACGCGAATGGATTCAACAATTTCCATTAATTTAAATTGATCACTAAGATTATATAAAATAAAAGGGAAGATACATATAAGCATTACCTTCTTAACTATTTAGATAATATGATTATTTTTATAAACCAATCGAATAACTAATATTTTAATACATTATAATTTATCATAAAATTTTTAAATATTTGGCGTGTTTAGTTTTAATGCCAACAATAACAATAATAATATTTTGGGTACCTTTAGTTGACATTAAGGAAAATTAAATAAGTTAAGTATGTATGCAAGCTATGTATGTACATGTGAAAATCCTTTGATTTCGTGTCAGAGAAGCACAGCTTCTGCTCAGGCATTTGCCGGCAAACCCTTTTCTGGTTAAGAGGATCGTTTATTAGGAAGTTTAGAGGTTCGTTTATAATTATTTATGGACTAGAGGCGTATTATTTTCCAAAAGATGATTGTCGAAATATTTGAACAGTAAATTTGGGAAAGATAATTTAAGGAACCTTATTCAGCATTTATATTTTAGTTACTTCCGTGTATATACTAAAAACTGAGAAGATAAAAATACATGTATAACGGAATTTGAGGCTATTCGTCTTTTCTTTCTTGTTGATTACACTACCCTAAGATGCTAATGTTCTAAAATAGGTTAATCTAACTTGTTCCTTTTTATTTGCCGGTTCAGTCGGACAATCTGTATTAAATTTTGTACTACTTTGCTATGCCGTGTTTAGCCTATCTTTTCTTGTTTTGATTTTATTTTATTTTCAAAATGCCGTCTTTTTTCTATTAATATTAAACATGCAAACCACGTTGATTGTCTTTTATTTGGTTTAACATTATTTTTTTTTTACTTTCTTTCTTACTTTTTAATTTCTATTTTCTTCCAACCTTGCTCTCAATTTTCAAATTTAGATATTCACGTCCAACTATTATTTAGCGGATTAGAATTTATATGTTGTAGAACCACTTAATAAGGGATTACAATAGAAACAATTTTATGGTGATCCTGTACCGCTATAACTGCTTTGGCGATGACATCGTTTTCATCAACTCCCAAGTTGAACAAGAAATACATTCGAATTTAATTTTTGATGAAATAATTAATAAATTCAGTCATTTGTGACAAAACTCGCTTACAAATAAATAATTTAAATTTTTTGTTTTGATTTAAGCGGCGTAATGGGTGTCCCAAAAGTAACGCAAGATTTGAATTAAATAGAAAGCACAGTTTTTAGTCTTTTGATTGTTATTTTTTTATTCAATCATAAAGTACATAGGATAGGGTTATTTATGGAATAACACATCGGGCAAATGACCTCCACGGTTTTACATGCACATACGCACTCGCTTGTTGAAATTTTCTATGACCATTATGCATAAATGTGGCTGAATTTCGTTGATGCAGCGTTGAATCTCCTCCTTTAATGCACGGGTGGTTGTGGGCTTGTTGACATAAACCTGTGATTTCAAATGACCCCATAAAAGAAATCTGGTGTTAAATCACATGATCTAGAGGGCTAATTCTGATCACCGAAACGAGAGATACACGATTTGGAAATATCTCATGCAGTAACTGAATTGTTTCACGGGTTGTATGGCATATGGCACCGTCTTGTTGAAACCACATATTAGCCACATCAATACCATCCAATTTCGGCAGAAAGAACTGTGTTATCATGTTGCGATATCGAGCACCAGTAACGGTCACTGCTTGATTAGCCTCATTTTCAAAAAAGTATGGTCCAATTGTGCCTCCAGCCTAAAAGCCACACCAAACAGTGACACGTTGTGGATGCATTTGTTTTTCGACAATCACATGTAGGTTCTCAAAAACCCAAAAACGGCAATTTTGGCGATTAAGGGTGAAAAGTGGAAATGTGCTTCATCGCTTAGGATGATTTTGCTGGAAAAATTAGCATCCATTTGTTGATGTTCAATAATCCATTCATCGAACTCAACGTTAATTGAATTTTGCAAACATAGAGACACAAATCTTTAGTGAGTATACGCTATAGAGAGCTTCTTGAAATTTGCAATTCTTGTCCATGACGCCAAACTGAGGTTCCTGGATTGTCACCGACACTCTCACGCACTGCTTCGATACTGACCTTTGAACGGCTTGTTTTTGGACGACCAGTGTGTTTGGCGCCTCCAACGGATCCAGTCTCCCTGAATTTTTCAATTAATAGCTTCACAGTTGACGAAGTTGAAACAATATTCCGGCCATATTTTGTATGAAATTTTCGAACTGCGGCCGCCAAGCTTTCATTATTTTTGAAATATTATTCAATAATGAAGACACGTTGTTTTATCGTGTAACGCTCCATTTTTAATAACCCTAAACTGTCAGCTGTCGAACTGTTTTTTTAGGGTTGCCAACACTTTACTGCACAAATGGCGACAAATGCCTTAATTTTGGAACAAGGTTGTGAAACGCATTGACGCATAGATAGTTTTTTAATATAAAGTTATAAATTTTATATATATATATATATATATATATATATATATGTATATATATATATATATATATATATATATATATATATATAATATTTATTCAGTGTATTGGTCGACTTTTATTTTATTTTAGGGTTTTGAAAACAGTAAGCTCAATAAATGGATCTGTTAAGAGTAACACTTAAAATAGAAATCAATAATATGTAGGCCTTGCCCTTTTGAAGAAGTAGAACACCATGAAATTAAGTTTCGATAAATGCAATAAGACCACGAAAAAAACTTGTGACATGTAAAGAGTATGAGATATGTAGGAAGGCTGAATAAATATCTAAATCGAAAAAAGTTTCTTCAATAAATTAAATAAATAGTACTGAGACCAATACTGTTATGCGTCTGCGAATGTTGATAATCAACAAGAAGCACAAGAAAACTTTAAGGTGTGGAAGAGAAGGATACTAGGAAAGATATTCAGTAGGAAGAGAAATGAGGAAAGATGAGACAGACGAATGAATTAAAAAAATCGCAGTTTTCGTAGCACGATTTATAGAAATGCACTGATTTCAGTGGTTCAGTAATCTTGGAAGATTAGTAGACGACATATTATTTAAGACATTAAATGAAAATAATAATAGATGGCAAGAAAAGAAGAAATATACCGAAAATTGAAAGACAACATTAGGAAGAATGTGAATCAGAAGGGACTCAGAAATTAGGAATTTATTGCAAGAGAGATGAAGAACCATATATTCATATGTTCTGCTAAATCCAGTCGCCATTATGGGGCTATGTTAAAAATTCTTGTATAGACATTCCACAACTACACAATCAGCAATTTACATAAAGCGTCGATTTTAATCTGAAGGTGTATATGGTATAAATAGTTTATATAACTGAAGTCTAAATTTGTGTTCCACTCTAGAGCGAATGTTTCTTTACCTATTACATATACTAGTCTGTTCTAAATTCATTTTATTGGCAGATATCAATGTTTTGCATTTGTGTGTGTTTATCATGATAACGATGACAAAATATATGTGATGACTTCCTCATAAACAGTTTTTAAATCTGAAAATCATTACATTAACTGCCTGCAATCACTTTATTCCATGAGAAAAAAGTTATTTCTGTCGGTCTTAGAAATAACATGAATTTCCTTTTTCAGTAAATTACTATCTGTCAAATACCTTCTGATGTGCTTTTACAAATTTGTAAATAAAAAAAATCAGATGCAGCCAAATCCAGACTCTATGGTGAGTTGTCCAGTTAAAACAAGTTACACAAATTACTTGTGAACGCGTGCATTGTTAGAAAGAAGGAAAACTGTGTAGTGAACTTGGAAGTTTCTGTTCAATAGCAATATATAATTTGTTAATGTTTTACAGTTGCACTATCAATAGATTCTGTCTCGTAAAGAAGGTTTTGGCCTACATTACACCTTAAAATATAACGGAGTCTCGTCCCTATACACTGTAATCATTCACACATTTCATAAAACACTAAATAGTAAACGAATTCAAGTCCAATTTGACATACGTAAGTATAAATATATTGTCAATATTTAATGTTAGTAGGCAACGCAAAATAAGTTGTTTCTATTATGGCTAGCTAGGTTTTTTTCTAGTTACCTTCGTATTCTTATTATCTATTCTTCGTGATTACATCGTATGTGTAATAAAAACCTGTATAAATACTTATAGTAGGATAAATATATACTCGTTTGAATAATATTTTTAGAAAATCCAAATTTTTGGTTTCGAATAAAATAAAACAAAGTGTGAACCTTGCAATTAATAATATCCTTGAAGTATGTAAAGTTTCAAAATTAAATCCAATTACTAAATTCATTTTTAATATAAATTAAATAAAATGCAACAAAATTATAGAGAACGACCTCAAATTAAATCCAAAGATTAAATGTCTACTCACCCAAAGTTCATCTAAATTCACACATGTTGTGTAATTCGACCATGTTTTATTATATTCTATGTGAAAAAACCATTGTCCGTCATCTTCGCATCTCCTGTAGGCAGTTCCTGAAATTAAATAAGTGTATATTGAGAATGTTCCTTTTTCTTAGGGATCTCATGCTTTCGCTCATTTAATAACGTCACGAGATTCATTCTGATCACGCGCATGGCGTGAAAAATACATCTTTTGTTTAATATCGTGCGTGATTCGAATTACCTGGACACTCAATGCGTGTAATTTCCCGAGATTACGTGGTAATTTAAAAAAAATCCTGTTAAATATATTATGCTCTGTTATAAATATGTAATTTCTAAAGCTCGTGAACTTATAATATTATATACGTTTCGTATTGACGTTTCGAAACTTGTATACTTATATAGCAGTGAAAAAGATACAACAAACGATTATGTGTATATTTCGGGACCCATATTTATACATATTTGTAGTAATCAAATAGCAGTGAAGAAGATACAACACATGATTATATGTATATTTCGGGATCCATATTTATAAATGTTTGTAGTAATCGAGTATTTTTAACAAATACGTCTCTATCTTTTACGTATATCTGCTTCCTTCAAGTACAATTGTTTAATTGTATCAAAAGATCATCACCAGTTATAAAACACATATGTTTATACAAATTTTTAATTGAATGTAATTCCATGCCATTATTACTGCAGTTCTTAATTCTTCTATGGTTTGAAACTACTTTTATTATTATTTCTAAAGGGATAAGAATGGCACAATAAAAACTAATACCTTCTTCCTCAGGTCATAGTTTAGACCATTCTAATTACATGAATTTCTGTGTAATTATTATTTTAATTTAATATATGATCCTGTTAAACACATGATTAGGGATTCATCGAAATACAAGTTTAAGGAAAAATTTTTTTTCTTCTTTTCTTTTATTTCTATCACAATCTTCTCATTCCTTTTGATAGATTTGTCTTTAAATATTGTATTAATTTAGGTAAATACCCTATGTTTTATTCATCTTCAACTAAAATTAGTAAAACAAAAAAAATAATTTAAAAAATAAATTTAATATTTAATAATACCAATTTTTATCTCAAATATAAAGACTTAAGATTACAAGCAAAGCTTCATAAATAATCTACCATATTCATGTTCTTAAACTTTTTTACTTCGTGAAATAAACAATGAAGTCACAACGTTTGAGTTATAATGAGATTGAATTTAACCAATTGCGACGTCATTCAAGACAAAGAAAATAGTAATATAAATATGACCAAGAGAGGGTTGTTACCTCTCCCGAACCTGGCCTTGAGTTTGGTCAGAGGTGGGAACCATTAATTAATAAAGATATTACAAGGACGCCATAGTATTACAGAATGCCCAAGCGTCGTCTAATACTGAAGACGGGTCGATGCAAAACGAGTAGTAATCTAATTCTCAGGTGGCAAAGGAAGGTATAGGCATAAATAATAATAGAAATGAAAGAAAAGAGGAAAAAGACATTCACAGGCAAAATTGTATAGTTATGTAAAAAGAGATGTGATATTACAATTTTTGCCAAATTTTACAAACCGTATAATGTTAAATTATTAATGTTAAAAGTAGCTGGACAAGACAGCTATCCAACGCGCAAGTTTTGAACGACAAAATAGAAGTTGCAATGTTTTTTTTGCGTTACGCGAATGATGGCAAATAACTTTTACTTAAGCCAGTAATTAGTTGAATTTGATGGAGCCTGTGGTTGATTGACTTGATCAATAAGGTTGATATATAACCCCTTTCCACATTAACTTTTGTAAATTCTGTATACGCATTTCGACAACCAAGTTGTCATCATCAGCAGATAATTTCAAAGTGTCGCACCTGGTAAAACACGGCGAAAAAACAATTGTAACGCGATCCACACCGCTCAAAACCAAGATGTAGTTAATGTGGAAAGGGGTTATATATCAACCTTATTGATCAAGCCAGTAATTATACAAGAAACTACGCACGATAGCGCTAGAACTCGTCTAATAATAAAACAGAGATTAATAAGGCACAATTTAACTGTAAAATTGAAATACAAAGTTAAGGATTGAAATTACTGAAGTGATTAAAAGAATTACTTTACTAACTTGAAATAAGTAACAACTTGAATTAATGAAATTGGTCTTAGAACTAAATTACTTTCATAACTAATAAATGTGGGGAATTTTCTAGACTAATTTAATTAAGAAACAACTCAAACTCACTAGGCCAGTCTCAAAAAAAAAGTAATTTATTGGCGTAGTTGATATGATAAAGCACTAAGATTTAATCCTAGCACTCTGGACACATAGGATAAAGACTACCCATAACGTAGCGATCTAACTTTATTACGATGCAAATTCGGGAGGTCGTTATGGATGGGCGATGACTTTTGGTCCTTTCTCCCGCTGTGAAAATAATCCTTGACGTAGGTGATATAAACCTCAAGAAAAACCACAGAAAAAGAGACACAACGAAAATTAATATTTGTAGATCAAAGCAAATGAGAAAAAGATCTTACCTTATTGAGCGCTCTCTTTTTTTCCCAACGGAAATATAATGTTCGTGAAAGAATAAACATTTTTTTGTATATTCAGTTCCTCCAAAAGAATAAACAAATTATTTTCCTTGTCAAGAAAATTCACATTCTACATCTGGTCCACTTTAAAATAGTCATTTAGTATTAATTTAGTTTCTGCTTTTTATGAACAACTTATTTAAAATTTGCATTAATTTTTGATTTTTCTAACACGTCTGGAAGGAAAATAATAGAATTATATGGAAACAAATGTCTATCATTGCATTGAAAAAGAAAACAACATTAAACGAAAGCTGAAGGAAATAACGTACACGGTTATAATACTAAATGCCAAAAGTACAAGTGTGGATATATTTCAGGATGTCTGACGAGGCAATATTAGCAGAACACTGGCAACTGCATTACCAAGAAGAGCAGAATAGGCGAGTATACTATATTCCACCGAGGAAGAATAACATACATGCGAATAAAATTAAAAAAGAGAGTTTCCGTGCATAACTAGAAGATATATGTACACGAGTAGGCCTGAGCCAACAAAAATTGCAGATATGTAGTAAATTAAATTTAATTGAAATTTTTAAATTTAAACGGAAGAAAATGTAAAGTTGGATTGTCAAATACACATATGAGGCTTAGCTTGCTACGAGATGACTACTGTGCATATAGAGAGTATTAAAATTGTCATTTCTAAACTTCCCTAGTGGCTATTTTTTCTTTACAAGTCCAACACAAGGCTAGTCTACTGATTTTTGTAGATTTTTAATAATCCCTAACATAAATTCTCTTTTTAATCAATTCGGGCTAGGCCTTCCTGATCGTAGAGCAATAACATTTTTTATTCTTTTTAACGTACATTATCATACGATTTATTCCCGTTAATAATATGTTTAAAGAAACATCAATTACTGTTTTTAATTGGTCAAAAATACGGCCCCGTATAAAATTGTCAAGTTGAGAAGCATCCGATGAGAAAAGCGTAATTAAATTCCCTATTTGCCTTTCTTCTTCTGTCATAAACATCCTACCCTGAAATCCCATTCTCCTTTAATAGTTCATGGAAATACTAATTGAACATACATATGTATCTATTTACTTTTGATACCCTAGCGTATATGTACTTCTTTGCAAATAAAAAAAAGAAACGGTGCTTCTCAGGGCAACGCTGATAATGTTGATAAGCGAACTACCGAAAAGTCAGATTATGTAAATTCTTCAGATGATGAAGATGGCACAAATAATTTTCAGATAAAAAAACGTTGATCTAACACTAGATATACTCGAAAAGCAACTATAAGTTTCAAAATGTGTATAAGAAAAAACATGTAAAAGTTGTTAAGAATATGTAGTTATTGAACATACATGAATATTTGAAACCGTTTGCATTTTTATGCTTCTTTCAGCATTTCAAAATAATTACAAAGATTGAAATATCTGTGAAGATATGTATACAACAGTACAAGCTCCATTGCATTATTGATCTGTAAATGTTTATTTTCAATATAAAATTACAATAAAATGTATGTACAGCCGGGAAAGTAATTTATGTTCCACCCCTAAAAGTGAATTATGCAGGACGGTCTGTACGTCTACAGTGTATTTATAAAAATTCCGATAACGCTTTGATGAGGTCATTGTTATTGTTTGCTAGGTTTATGTATTATGAATCACTTCTCTTCAGAGTTTCCCCCTAGTAACCTGTTGTGAAATATTTTATAATTTTACACATACAAATAATATCGCGTTTACCGTTTAACCGATAATATTCTTTAAGATAGATTAATTTAACTTTTTGTTTTCTGTAGTACCTGACCGAATTGACATTATTTAGGTTCTTTTGTAAGATATTTTGAAATCGATTTACAAAATGTATTTACTGCATTTCCATAGTTTTTAAAAAATTCAATAAATAGCCTTGTCGCAAAGGTCATTTAGAAGTTTATTTCAAAAAATTAATGAAAAGTTTTCTGGAAATTAAATTGGTTATTATTTAAATGAAACAATATTTTTGAAATTTATGTCAGTTATATATTTTTAGTGTATTAAATGTGTATGTTTTGCTGAATTAAATAAAATATTTTAGCAAACGCTCGAGTTCTCTTCTAATGTCAACTAGAGAACGTGGAGATAGGTGTCAAGCATTTTTTTGCTTATTTAGAATCGTATTTGTTTTCAGGTATTTGCAATAAATATTTTTTCAGGTTTTGAATAAATAAATAACTAATATTTAGCTCGAGGAAAATAATTTTAACAATACTGGAGGAAAAAAGTTTTTATAATGTGTTATTGTTATCCTTAGTGGATAACAATAAATAAGTTCAATAATCATGTCTCTTAAGCTTCTACACCATAGAGTAAAAATTAATTTGTTTTACTACAAATTAATTTTTACTCTATGGTGTAGAAGTTTAAGAGACATGATTATTGAACTATTTTTTTATAGACTATTCATATGGAAGTAAGCAGACGTATGTGGCACCATGTGTATAATTAGAGCACAACATACACTATTCAAGTAAATTTTTTGTTAGTGGCAATTTATTCTAGATCCTAAAACTTTATATTGGAGGGCCATTGTAGTATTAAACTTATATTAATATTCTTCTTCGTTCAGAGAAACGACAAACCAAAACACTGGAAAAGAACGTTTATAACATTTAAAGAGATAAGAGGGATCAAAAAAGTCTAGAAAAGAAACACAACCAACAGAAAGGAAACATTTAGAATAAGCTTCAGCATTACAACGTCCATCCTACATGAGTTTTCTGATACCGATGTCAAATTACCATGGTCATCAGAATTTTGTCTAAACTGGAATTTTGTCAAAAGGCATTATGGGTGAAGCCGGCGTTGACTGCAAATTATGAAAAGTGAAAATTGTTTTAGGTATACTTATTTCACCGGAAATCCATGGACAGAGTGTATATAAGGAATTTCTGTGTTTACACATTGATTTTATTAGTACTCCTGTTCCGAATTACGTGAACAGAAGTTACTTTCAACAGAATTTTAAACACTTTATACCTTTATGAATTAAGTTAAACGTTAGCGATGTTAGCAATAAAGGTATTTAATACAAGTAGAAGTTGTACTTTCGTTTAGAATTTTGAGAACACTTTTAATATGCATTATTTCAATTCATTCCTATTTTCTTTTCTACCCTTTAGATATTATTAGAAACGTAATAGTTAACGAAATATGCTTCTCATAGAAGTAGTGTATTAAATGCTATGAAATAGTTTTACTGAAAATGTTTTCAGTACGAGACACACACACACACGCACAAATGCGGGTGCACTTACACACACATTCACACATGCTGTCGCTGTAATCTTTTGTTGTGACAAATAGATATATGTACGTATATACATACTTCCAACAATATGCATTTTTATACTGGAGGAAAACGTATTGATAAATAAAAGATAAATAAAATTGCATTATAACAACGAGATTCTTTTTATTTAGAAATATATGTTTAAATGTTTAATTCAAAAATTCAGTGCAATTATTGAGCCACACCCTTTTCTCCACTACGAAAACCGTGATGTAGGAAATACCATAAATCCTTTGTCATATGTCAGATTACATATATTGTATTTAAGAACAAATATTACGCAAAACTATTTAATATTCTATTCATTTGCCAACTAATAAAGTATTCTATATTTATTTAGTTGTGTCGCATTTGTATCTAATATGCTAAGATACTAAAGAGAATAAAATCTTCTGAAGAAATAAGAGGCCTAATCATTGTTATGACAACCGCCGGTGTAGCTCGACGAGATATTTCAAATGCGGTAGATTTATCCATATGTTCAAATAATAAAATTGATTAGATATTACAAACTTTATTATAAATTAGGTTCGTCAAATAACATAAAATAGATTACCCGTAATACTGAGTTAGGAGATCGACATTTGAAAATAATTCGTAGCGGAAGAAAGAAAATTTTGTAAGAAGAAGGGGTACATGCAATAGTAAATATTGTTCGAAGAAAATCTTTAATTAACTCCGTAGCGATAAAAAACAATTAAATTTGAATATTTCTCAGCAATCTATGCGAAATTACTTAAAATTGGTAGGATACAATAACCGTATACCAGGAAAAAAATATGTTTAACCCATACATACTCAAGAAAGAAAAAGATTTTGCCAAGACAATTTAAATAGAAATTGGCAAGTGGTAATTTTCCCGGACGAAAAAACATTTAACTCTACCACAGAAAGTGTAGTTCCTTTATGGCGTTTAAATAATATAAGTATCAATAAAGAAAATATAAAATATCAAGCAAATAGCGGGCGTATATCCACGATTTCCGGGGGTTGGATATCTCATGCTGGGCCAGGGGAAATATGCACAGCTCACTACCTGTATTCGATGCCCAAATGCGTAACGAGTTTTAGAAAACGCTATTACCATCTGTCACGGTAGTGCATTCTCCAAAGGCATACCCAATAGACAAATAACATTCGTATAAAATAACATTCCTGTTCATTCAGCAATAATAGGCCGTGAATGGTTTGAAGAGTATCCATTGGTAGAAGTAACAGCGTGGCCTGCAAAAATCCCCGACTAACACAATAAAGAATTTGTGGGCAGCAATGGTTGAAGAATGGTCCCTAAATGTTCAGAAATTAATAATACCTCTATTGGGGGATAACATCATCTAAACTTAAGAAAACTTTAGATACGACAGCCTCTGTACAAAATAATATGAGAAAACTCTTAGAGGAACGCGTTTCCGCAATAAGGTTTTTTTTTCAACAAAATAGTAAATGTTTATTATATATTATATACATTATAAGATCAAGTAAAAACGCGTTTACAGTATCCACGAAGTTTTTAATTTTACTGTATTAAACACATTAATATTATTGACATTATTGAAGCAAAAATTAGTCATTTATTCCTGTAGTGCTTCTACTTTCTTATACGTAGTAATAAGTGGCTGTTTGGATGAGTGTGCATTAATATGTGTGTCTGAATCTCTCTCACCCCGTCTCTTCCCCCCTCTCTCGTCATCGCTCTTAATTTTTTGACTTCAAAGAAATTAGGAACGAATTAAAGTAATACATATATGAAAAGGTTCGCAAAATTCCAACCGAAGGTATAACTCATTTTCGTATTGAATAGCCGTTTCTTGCTGATATCGCTCAAATTATAAGATTTAACTCAATTTATAAAGGGTACAAAAACGTAAAAATCAATTAAAAGGATAGGAAGTGTTTGTTTTACTCCTAAGGAAAAACAATATTCCTGAAAAATCTCCAAAATTATGGATAATAAGTAAATTTCTGAAGAATACAACAGAATTTAAAAGTTAATTTGAAACCACGTTTGTAGGCAAAAAAAAATTCAAATTTGGAGCAGAAGAACAGAAAAACGTGATAGTATTACTCCCAATGAAGTAATTTGGTCAAAAGTTTTTCTATTCGTGACACACACATACACATTCACATATAAACATAACCAAATTACGGTTCAGGCAAGATCCAGATGGTGTTGGTAATTTGTCCTCAATTTCAGAAGTTGTGTTGGATGGGCGTTGTAGTATTGAAGCTTACTTAATCTTCTGGACGCGTTCTTTCCATTAGTAGGGTTTCCTTTCTACGTTTTGTAATTCTCCTCTTTTCCTTTACAGCTGTATTCGCTTTTCTTTAGATTTTTTGACATGTCGCTTCTCTGAGCGAAGAAGAATATAAAAGAAAGCCTTAATAATGCAACAGCTTTTCCGTACAATGTAATCCTGAACAAACTATCACTAGGGGAGATCAATTCGCGAAACGTGTGTTGGAATGTCTTTTAACGTACCACATATCTTATTTTCAATGAAGTATATCCTAGAAGGAACCTATTTGTTGAGAATTAGATACCTACTGCCGTTTGAACGGCCTATAAAAAATAGTTCAATAATTATATCTCCCAAAAATTCCACTACACATAGAAAAAAGGTAATTTATTTTAGTAAGCGATTTATCGCACCTACTAAGGATTACCTGCAAATCATTAATAAAATGTTTGCTGAATCTAAATTCAGCAAAACATGAACATTAAATACTTTAAAAATGAATAGCTAGTATAAGTTTCAACATACGCGGGCAAGGTGAAAAGTTCTCGGCCTGACAATAAAAGACTGCGATTTAAATTTAAAAAATGATTTTGTTTTTCTACATAATCTCCCTCGAGTTCAACACACTTGGTTCAGCGTTTTTCTAACATCAATATTCCTTCCCGGAAGTGAGAGTCTGGAAGGCTGTTAAAATATTCTTCTACGGTCCTTTCAACTTCTTCGTTGGAGGTGAATCGCTTTCCAGAAATAAATTTTTTCAAATTTGGGAATAGGTGGAAGTCTGAGGGTGCCAGATTAGAAGAATAGGAAGGATGGCCGAGCAAATCGTACCCAAAATCCCGCAATTTTCCCATCCATTTTTCATCAGCACAACGCAACCTTGTGTGCGGGTGCGTTGTCCTGATGAAAAATGATTTTTGTCTTCTTCAAACCAGGCCTCTTCTCGCGAATTTTGGCATCCAGCTGGGCAAGAAGGTTAGAGTAATATGCGCCTGTAATTGTTCTGCCTTTTTCAAGGTATTCAATTAACAAGATTCCTTTTGCATTCCAAAATACGCTGGCCATTACTTTTCCGGCAGATGTGATCGACTTCGCTTTCTTTGGCGCTGAACCACCGGCTTCTACCCACTGCTCCAACTGCTGTTTCGTTTCTGCCGTGCAGTAGTGGACGCATGTCTCATCCATGGTGACAAATCGCCGCACAACATCGGTCGGATTCTTGTTAAATCAGTCCAAAGGATACTCCGAAAATCGTTTGCGCATTTGCTTTTGATCGACATTCAGCAAATGCGGCACCCATCTTGCGCAGAGCTTTCTCATCTCTAATTCTTTGTGCAAAATGTTTCGCACCCTTTCTTCCGAAATCCCCACAGCCTCAGTTATCTTACTCACTTTCACTCGCCTATCGTCCAACACAATATCATGTACTTTTTCGATGACTTCTAGCGTGGTTGCGGTTTTTGGCTGTCCTTCGCGTAGGTCATCTTCAAGGGACGTACGACCACGTTTAAATTCAGCTGCCCACTTTTTAACGGTTGACATCGAAGGAGCAGAGTCCCCGTACACTTTTGTCAACTTCGGATGAATTTCCATAGGAGTTAAACCATCCAAAACAAAGAATTTTATAACAGCACGATATTCAAGTTTATCCATTTAAAAAAATAACACGCACGACGTCTACTACAAAAATTCTTGCAAACAAACTACTTGAGAGAACAAGTTTAAAGTTTTCATATGAACTAAAGACACATGCAGCCACGCAGGAAACACAAATTTCTGTTAATTGTAACGCCATCTCTGTGTCAGGCCAAGAACTTTTCACCTTGCCCACGTATTGCTACAATTACAAATTGTTACTTTTTATTAACAACTATCAAATAAAAAATCACTCTTGTACTTAAATTAAATAATTTGTGCTTACATTTAATTGCATGATTACTAATAACGATTGCTATAATCCATACAAAAATTACGAAGAATATTTGTAAAATATTTAAAAATAAGTAACAAATAATAGGACATAACGAACGAATGAGGAATCATTTTTTTAAGAGATTATTTGCTTATATGTAGCTTTTAATTTTTATTTAAAAATAGAAGTGATTCATATATAAGCAACAAACAATAACAACCACACAATTACAATGACCGCTTCAAAGCGTTAACGGAATTTCTGTACATGCACTATAGACGTACATACAGTCCTACATATTTCGCTTATAGGGTTAGGTCATAAATTATTTTGCTGATTATACATAAATTTAGATTCTTTTTTGAAACATTTCTACATTATTTTCTAAGTAGTTGAGCAACTACTAGGTCGTTGCATAAGAATTGTGAGTTTGTTCTTTCACGCAAAAATAGTGTGCGATATTGTCCGATATTTGTGACAAAAAGAAATTCATAATATGAATAGTTATTTCCTTTGAGTATTTACTTATTAATAATTCTTTCTTTCGAATAACATAAAGTGTCTGCCCGCGAAGGACGCATGGAATACGGTACGTCGCTAGATAATTTAAGCTAAAAAATACTACAAAAGTCACAACTAGTAACACAAACACAGTTTATATAAAGGCTGCTCTACAAAAAGGAACTGTATGAGAAGTAAAAATGCCCATATTAGCGCCTATTTTCTGAAAGTAATCCTTACTAGCAGTAAACATAGAATAGCAAAGCGTAATGTAAAGTTAATATGCACAGAATAAAGGTAGATTAATATCGCTTGCAGTAATCATTTCATTTGATTGTAAATCTTTGTGTTGTGTCACAAGTCAGAGGTTCTTTATTTTCTTAAAAACCTGAAACCTATAATGAAACAGATAAATGGCAAATATTAAAAATCGTTACATTAATTTTCACATCTCTCTCTAGTAAAATTCTACTTGTAATTACGTTGACTTGCAGCTCTTTTGCAGCCCTAATTCTAAAGCGGCGGTTAATCCAATCACTGCGTCGACATTTTTCTGCAAATTTTATCGAACATTTTATAACACTTTGTTGTTTAATAATTACTTTTTTCTGACTTGTTGAATATAACCATATGAAGGATATACGTACATAAATTATCAACGTTTTTATTGCCCTCATGAAATGTTGCAATGTCATGTCATTTTGCCAACTCTTTCTGACTATAAACGAACTTTTTAGAATTCTCGTTACCTTTTGGTCGAAATTTAACATATGCTGCACTTCGTCAGGTTTTATTTTAATGGAGCTTTTTTTGTTTTCTCAGTACGGTTTCAAAAATGGACTTTATTCGTTTAGCCTATCTTCTAGTTGGAAGGAAATTCGTCATATGCTAGAAAATACTATCGAATGTAAAATACTCTTTTATTTTATTATTATTCGATATAAAAATGCTTTCGATGAACTTATTACCCAGTAGGATACATTAATATTAATAATTATAATAATAATAATTTATTAAATGCCCAACTGATATAATCTAGAAGTGGGCAAGAAACAACAAAATTACGATATAATTACAATAGTTAATACATAACTGAAATCTGTACATTACATAAAATACGCTTACAAAAACATATCTATAAATCACAAACAAATGCATCCCAAGAACATTGAAATTCCATGTCGAATGTACCACAGGAGCCTTTAACAAAACCCTAGTTCTTCTTGTAGGGGTATTATTCACTGATTTGATCTTGATCTCAGGCGTGGTATGGCAAAATCAACATTTGACATCAAATACAGTGAAACAACTCTACCAGTAACTATATTCAATGACATGACACCAAGCCATGACGCTTAAACAGTTTGTTATTATTAGTTTCATTCTTACAATATTATTCATTGCTTTTAAAGGATAGATATTTTATAAATATATACTGGCTTCGCTCTAAGAAGTTAGTCTGAACACAGTAGAAGAGATACCAGGCTATGGATGCATGTTCGAACTTGGAAATAATGTGAGCAATGAAAAGAGTTTTATTGGTACCAATATTGTTAAAATATCTGCATCTACGAATTTTAAATCAAAGAAATCTGTATGCCGCAACAGCCACATTAAGGGCATGATCAGAAACAATAACGTTTTCGTCAAATGTCGCACCTAAGTCTTTAATCGAAGAAGCTTTCTAGAATAGAACACAAAGAAACACTTAGTTGTGTTTAGCTTTATTTTATTGCATAAGCGCCAGTCATAAATTTTGATAACATCTGTTTGCAATAAGTTAACAATAGGCAACGAGTCAATTCTGTGATTTTCTTCAGCGTAGGCTAGTATAGGACAATCAACAGATTTAATAAGGTCATCTATGAAAATAATAAATAAGTGGTCCAACTCTGCGGTATTCTTGAAATGAAACGGAAAAGCTGATATCTAAATGCATTATAGTCTACATATATTCTAAGATAATAGCTCTATAATAAGACTGAAACAGTTTCAGTAAGGAACGATTAATACCAAAGTAATTTAATTTTCTCAACAGAATTCAATGATCGATAAAATCAAATGCATGAAAAAAGTCCGTGTAAATAAATTCGAATTAGCTACCGACATCAAAAGATTGAACAACTTCTTTAGATATCCGTGCCAAATTAGTTGTGATATAAATATATGCTCTGCAATAGAAAAAAGATGTCTACTGCTATATGAGACATACCTGCAAATCAACGTTTCGAGCATCTTTGCTAAAGTGGAGATAACAGCATCAGGTTTATATTTGTGAATATTGCCTATCGCTGGTGATATTCTAGTAATCTTCCAAATGTCAAGTAATACGGACGGATGGCTAAGTTGAAAATCTTACTCAAGGGATCATCCAAAACATAGACGTATTCCCTCACCAGAAAACAATAATATTTTATTCTAAAATTTGTCTTAAAAGTAGTAGAAAACCAAGAGTGATAATAATGTTTGTGGTTTAAGCGAGATTTGGAAATTCTGAAGAGTTCCATTGATGTTATCATAGCCATCAAATAGGGACCAAAATTGTATTTAATATTATTATTGGAAGGGAAAATAGTTACCGCGGAGGACTTTGCATTAGGTACAGTTGTGTCTAGAACAAGATGATCTACATCATCGGTAAAAAATGGTAATGAATCGTGTAAAACCTCAATGTGATTCGCAATATTCTCAAAGATATTTGTATAAATACAAGCATGTAATTAATATTTAAAGACTGGTATCGCAGATCTCAGTATCTTGATTACATATACATAATAGCATAATAATTAGTGACAAAATATGGGTATTACTAGTAGCCAGAGACATAATGATATTGACCTAAGTATAAAATCCTTTAATCCTTTAATAATACATATTAAATTATTAGAGTATACTGACAGTATCATTAAATGTATTGTTTGCAATATCAACATTTTGCAGTACATTTTGTGTGTAAAAGACATGTCAATAGCAAACAACAACGATTAAATGCGTAACGTGATGTACCATATTATAAGTTTCTATATGACTTTATATTTATGTTAAGTGTACGCAATATTCCAAAAAAAATTGTAGACAATGAAGAATTTCGAACCTTTTGGGGGAAATACGTTCCGGAATGGAGATTGTCAACAAGAGGTCAATTTCAATAATTCAATAATTTCCCTGGGGTGAAAAACAGGATTATAAATCAAACAAAAGTAAAGTTAAAAGATCAAAAAATATGGCTGACGGTAGATAAAACAACGGATGAAAGAAGGAATAGTATTTTAAATGTGTTAGTGCGCAGTTTAAAAAGCAGTAATATTTCTATAAAACACACCTTTGGGAAGTTCAATATATCAGCAACCCAACTTATAATGTTAGTTACAGATGGGCGTTCGAATATAGTTAAGCTGGAAAGTTACTAAAACAATCTTATCAGTTGCTTCATGTAATCTGTTTGTTCCATGTATGTCATTTTGTAGCTGAATTTATTAGAAAGAGTTATCCAAAAGTAGACCAATTTATATTTTCTACCGAAAAGTTTTTATTACATATAATTGTTCGCACATTCCTCAGCTACTATGGCCGGTATTGACGAGACCGGGAACGTGGCTTAAAGCCGTTTTATGTTATGAGAAATTTTTACACATTATTATACCTTGTATCTTAAATTTATATGCTCAAGATGCTCAAGCAATTTCAGTAAGTCAGCGGCTGGTTTCAGATACCGAAGTCCATACTCAACTAAAGTAACTTTCCGAAAATTATTTAATTCTTTTAGATACTATTTCCAAATTAGAGAACACCAAGCTACCACTATATGAAGCGCTAAATATATATTACCTCAAAGCCGCGTTAGTAAATCTAACAGATGGTATAGGAAGATTAACAACCGATAAATTGTGTGCGGTTATAAATAAGAATCCCGACTTTCAAATTACAGTGCGTACAGACAAGAGTTTAGCTGAAAACCAAGAGTGTGAATATGATGCAAACGTCCTTTTTATATTCGCGAACATCACATCATTACACGCAAAACGCTCCTTTTCCAAATATACCGACATATTTTCACCTCGCCATAAGTGTATGACTGAGTCCAGCACTGGAAGGCATACTAATGATACAATAGTACAGCGAATTTTTGAGTCACAAAACCAAAATAGTAAGTAATTACATTTATTATTTTCAATACTGTTAATAACTGAGCCGCACGCTACAGCAAGCACTCATTTCTGCAGCCTTACTGGTGCTGCATCGAGGTAATTCGTGGAGTGTTCAAGTCATTATAGCCTGTGACGATTACAGATTGTTAAGTATGTTTCGACAAATGTGTTTATTGCGTTTACCTGATTTTGTGGTCCCAGCATGGAAAGAGAAAGCAGCTTATCAACCTAGCGGCTGCTTGTTATGGTGCTCTAATTATCTCCAAACAAAAAAAAACACTATCACGGAGAATTCCAGCGGTTATCAAAGAAACCCAGAATTATCGTGGAGGATTGTTACAGAAATTTTTCTATCGAGCGTAGTAAAATGGTGACGATATATCAACAAACACGCGAATTTCATGAAAGGATTCCCACTAAAAAATGTATCCAATTTATGACGTAACCAAGATCCGACAATAGGCGAAGGAATAAACGTTTCCCAGCAGTAAACGCAATCTAAATCGCCATGAGAAAAGGGGGCTACAAACGCTTTAGTACACTAAGAGAGTTCGTTGGGAAATATCGTTCTTGAATGTTCCTTTAGCTTAACAAAACGACAAAAAATACACGATAACGTGACGTACATTCGGTTATATATATTTCTTTTTAAAAGACAATTAATTTATGAAAATGTACAGAAGGTATTCCGAGTTCTTGGACAGGGTTCAACAACATCGAAATCTCTAACACATAATTAAACGAAATAGCAACGACGGAGGAAACCATCCTTACCTTAATCTTGCTAGAAACCAGACTTACGGTATTACTATCGAGAGGTATTACTAATATCACAAAACGCAAAAATAAGAGTGATTTAAGTCAATTACAATTAGTTAATTTTAAACCAAAGGGCAGCTAGCGTTAGAAACTCGACGATACAGCACCTTAACGGATCAAATTAAATCTTACGGAAATTATTCTTTTAAGAAATTCAAATGAATCGATAGATGATTTGAAAATTGCACGGGCTGTTTCATTCGCATAAGATATTATATTACTTTAAACAGTGAGCTTCACGAAATTTGGGACGGAGGTCAAAATGAGCATGTAACGTCCTAGCTAGTCAAAATCGGGCACAACGGGTGATATTGAAAAGTTTCGTAATGTAGTGCGGGATAATCGCCATATCAAAATGTGAGAAATAGTGGACATTGTTAAAATCCCAGATGAATTAGTAAGATAAATTTTATATTTACGGAAAGACTTTAAGTTAGATTGTTGTTGCAATTGTTAACGATCAATTGAAAGCGTCAAGCACTGAATATTTCCATCCAGTGCTTGAAACTTTGTAAGTATTCTCTCTCTGATTTTACACCCCTTCATAATAGCTGATGCTTGATTTCACCACGGCAGAGATAATACAACAGGCGAGATAACGAGTAGAATTTGGCTCAAGTCTCCTGCTTTTATTAGCGGAAAAGGTGATGTTTACTCTTTATTCAGATACATTTAGCTTAGTGCTCGTTGAATTTCTTAAGAATAGAAATGTCCACATAAGAAAATATTATGCAGAGTATTACTGGATAAGTTGAACATTTAACTCAAAAACCAAACAAACATATCTAGGTTGCCTTAAAAGTTTTGCTGTTCGGCTACTTCCCGCAATGTGGCGCTGTCGGAAATATTTTAGCCGTATTCTTTGAAATCTTTTTGTTCAAATAGCATTTACAGATTTATATTATAGCATATCCTGTTGTCTCCTTTTAGTAATTTTTTAAAAATAGCGAGCTTTGTGAAAAATGGAATAAACGAGGGAAAATTTTCGAGACATGATTTTCTACGATTTTAGAAACGGTCTCACTTTACAAAGGTACTGGCCAAAAATCAAGCGATCATTTGGTAATGAAGTAACATCCTTGGCGATTGTTGAGCGGTGGGACAACAATTTCCAGAGTGTACCCGCTCAAAGACAAATATCGTGAGAGATTGTAGTCACTCCAGAAAACATCGAAGACGTATACAACATGACAAAGACAGACAGCCACTGCACATACAGAGATACTCGGGTATCATTGGGCATAGGTATGACCCAAATCAAAACAATTTTGCATGATCATCTTTCTGTCAGAAAGATTTGCGCTCGATGAATACCACGCGATTTAACGGATGCTCTAAAAGCAATGCGTATGGATTGGTGCAAGAAAAATTCAACAGAGGTCAAGCAAAGACAGTGTACGACATCGTTACAGGTGACGAAAGTTGGATTTATTGTTATAGTCCCGACCTGGTACCTTGCGACTTCTTTCTTTTCCCATACATAAAAGATAACCCCAGAAGCGACTGTGGAAGCCAGCGTGGATTGATACTTAATATCCCGGAAGCGACTGTGGAAGCCTACGAAAACTTCGTATTTAAGGTGATTGAAGAACGATGTTTTGAGAACTGGTTTCGCCGAGTGCAGAAGTTCGTAATCATAAAAGCATATATTTTGAAAAGCAATAAAAAAAATTGTTTTTTTTTGTATCATCCGAAAAATTTTTAATGAAACCTACGTATTTGTGTCCTATTCTTGCTTCTCAATTTAAAAAAATGGATGACTGGAAAGAGATTTGACTCAAACGATAAGACAACGTCCGAAACTGATAATTTTTTTAAACACCTGCAGCAGCTTTACTTTAGAGAAGGTTTAAAGAAGCAAGAAAACCGCTATCGTAAGTGTCTAGTGTTGGAAGGATACTATGTGGATAAATAATTATTTATTTTGAAAATAACAGTGATTCCTTAGTTACGGCGAGAATATTTCGTCCCGCCCTTATGGTGTCGAGAAGCCAAATTTCTGTTAATTGAAATAATTTACATCTCTTTAAATAAATGTCCGTCCATGGCTAACAAGGGCGTACATACAAAGGGTACTAGGAAAGTTTTGCACTATGACGCAAAAATGAATCGTAGGAAGCTGCTTGTTGCTGCATGTTGAACATGTTCATACGTGCATAGTAGTCGCCGCGCCATGTCGATGGGCTCAGTTATTCATTAGCAGTGAAAGTGTAAAGTGCCCGCGATGGCATCCTGATCACGAAATGAGGTAAGAGCAGTTTTGCGTTATAATTTCGTGCGTGGTTTAAGCATAGACCAGTGCTTCGAAGACTTCGAATGACTCTTGCACTAGGTGATGTTTGTTCACAGCGCACAACGATATTCAGGTGGTATAGAGAATTCCAAATGGGAAGTTTAACTGTGGAGGATGCTGAGAGGCCAGGAGGGCCACAGACGTCGGTTACCGAGGAAAACGTTACTACTGTGAGGAAAATGCTTGGCGAGGACAGGCGAGTGACCTACCAATAGATAGAGGGTGCTTCAGGCCTAAATGCACAAGCAATTCGTTCGATTCTGCATGATCATTTGCACGTGAAGAAACTTTGTTCTCTCTGGGTGCCGCATCGATGATTGAAGAGCAGACGACACATGTGTCACTTGGTGCCAGGAAATGCTAAAAAAGTTTAGTAAGGGACAATCTCGGTATGTGAACAACATCGTGACAGGAGACGAGACTTGGCTGTACTATTACAATGTGCCGACAAAAGCTCAAAATAAAGGTTGAGTCTTTGATGATGAGAATACATCTGTAGTTGTCAGAAAATCCCTATCTGTAAAGAAGAAAACGATAGCTGTATTTTCAAATCGAGTGGAATTGTGGAACGCATCGTTTTGGACACACAGGAGACAGTCACAACTAAGTGGTATACTGAACAGTGCCTGCATAAAGTCATTTGATCTATGAAGAATCGGCGTCCAAAGTCAAGAATGGGCACCTGGTTCTTCCATAACGATAATGCTTCAGTTCACTGCGCCAAAGCCTGCACCAAATATTTGACCAGGACAGGACTGAAATTTCTCGAGCACTCTCCCTACAGTCCAGATGTTGCTCCTTGCGATTTTGCACTGTTTCCGCATGTGAAAATGAAACTAAAAAGGAGGCGGTTTTCCAGTGATGAGCATCTCTTGTGGGCTTGGGACAACGAGTGTGCTTTACTTCCTAGTGAAACTTGGCAGAACTGGTTTAAAGATTGGTTTCGGGGGATGGAGAGGTGTATTGAGTGTAGAGGAAATTACTTTGAGAAAATTAAATGAACAAAACTGTATTGCGAAACTTTGTATCGGATAGAAAAAATTATATTGCTGGAAGTGATACATATAAGAAATTAGTGAACTCTCATCGATAAAAGAGAATGCGGGCGAATTTACTTTAACAATGTTAAAATGTTTTGAGTTAGGTTCTGAAATGAGATTTTTTAAATATTATCATATGCAATAGTAATTATGCTTAGATTTTTATTCTTCTAATTTATTATTCTAATAATTTTCATTTGTATTTAATGACATTTGTTATCAACTAAAATTACATGGAGTATAGAAGAAAATTTTACTTACTCTAAATAGTTACCTAATAAGTACCTGTATTTAAAAATGTTATTACTTTTTGAATATATTTGAAAACCATTTTCGTTTCTTAATTAAACCATTTCACACTTATTCGATATCAGTATTCAATCAAAACTAAACATTCAAGTTAGGGAAGGCTATAAAACTACTACATTACTTACTATTAGGATCAAATCCGACTATAAAATCCGGGCAGGGTTGACTGGCGTCCGTACCAGCTGGAGTATCCGGCCAACAAGCCCACCCGTCAAATAATCCTTTGCAGTAAAGACCTGAAAAGGACAGACTTTATACCCTACTAATGATCTAGAGTGGTAAAACGTATTAATTAAATGGATGTAAAATAGGGGAATCTAAGTTACTAGTAACATTTTTATATATTTTGCAAACATTAGTTTTAAAGTTTTAGGCGTTTATTGTGTTTATAGATTATATGCATACATAAGAACTTTAAGCAAGATACATGTATTTTTAATTTGTGGTTTAGTGCTATTACTATCTTATACTTTTAGATTCATTTTTTCCGATTCATTGTTTTATTATTTTTGTAATTATAAAATAAATATAAATTTTTGAGTACTTTTAGTTTCCAATTGAAATTTATTTTATATTGACTTTTGTATGTTAACTATTTTATCTATAGTAGGTATTCTATCTTGAACTTGGTCCAAATTTCGTTTTTGCCTGTTTTTTCGCTTTTATTTAGGAGTTATAAGGTTATCATTAATCTGCCATTATCACAAAGACAGTAGGTCGATGATCAGATAGGATGATGTAAGAATAAAAATACAAGTACTATGTGATAAAATCCATGACAGACGCAAATAGAGAAAAATAACAAGAACCTCAATGTTATGCAGTAAAATGCAGAAGCAGTTGAGAATGGTAAAATTAAGACAACTCACTGTGAAATCATGTATACCGCCAATATGTTAAGAATAAAGGCCTGAGCTTCATTAACAAGCTAATCATAGTTGATATAATGTATAGTTGTTAAATGGTTGGTCTTCTTCCTCACCCACACACAAGTATGACCTCACAATGGTGAAGCTATACTTCTTTGAAGAAAACGGTGTAACGGTAACTGTCAATGGGGATCGTTATTTAAAGATATCGAGGATTTTTTTACGCAGAGCTGCGCCGAAGACGTGTCCGTTTCAACAGCATTTGGTTCTAGCAAAATGGAGCAATTACACACATAGTCGGATCGGTTATGGCGGACCTCCAATGAAAATTCCCAAACAAATTAATATTCAGAAACTCCACTTTCCGCTGGACTCCAAGGTCAGTTGGCCTGACTGCATCACTGCTCGAAATAGAAAAAAATTCATTAAATGAGGAAGATTGGTTAGAACTGAAAGAAGAAATTAACATATTGAAAACTAAGACATTAAAATCTTATTCCAATTACTAATTAGTTTAAAAGGCACTTTAAATAAGAACAAGAATGATACTATTGAATAAATTAATATAATAGTCAGAAAAGTAAAAAGGGATTTAGAGAGCAAAACCTAGTGCTCTGCAGTTTTTTTTTACTATGACGCAAGCCTTAAAGTATGACACACGGCGATTTCATCTAAACTTTCAAAAATGTCTGCCCATCATATGTTTCAGGTATTGAAATCTTATTTGCAAAAAAAAACATTTTCTGCTCACACATCAAGATAACAGCACAGATTTACAATCTATTCTGGCTGACGTTCTACAGGGACATGTGTTACGCCCTACATATCTTTAAGAGCTGACACTTCCACCACTCAAATAACTACAATACAAACATATGCTGCTAACACAACCTTGCACTCGTCGTAAGCATATCCTACAAGAACCTCCAAATTTACGGATAACATAGATGCTTAACTAAAAATATGGAGGATAATATTCAGTGTGTTACTGCTAAAGTTTGAAAATGCATTTAAATATCTCTTTATGCAATTTGATTTGAAATTATACTGGCGAAAATATATCTATACAAAATGAAAATAGCTTGGTCTTCAATTCCATAAGCCCAATTAAGTGATAAGTAGAAAGTCCATCAGTAGAAAACAAGAAAGGATGTGTGATGAAGTATGTGAAGTAACACCAACTATTGAGATTCTGCAACGGTTTTTAAAATGAGATTCTTTGTTTAATCATAAACGTTTCTAATCCAGTAGTCCAAATTGATTTCAAGCGTGGCCGTCAATGAAGACATAGCTTAAGAAATATAATGAATAACAGTAAATGTATTAAAGTGCACTTTAACATACTCTCCATCAGACTATTGTATAACATATCAAAAGTTCGACAACAGGCGTATCAAGCCTACGACTTACAAGCTAAGGTTAAATAGATTATAGGCTGATTAAGTATTATTTATATCAATATTGTATTATTAATATGCAATTCAATTTTATTTTAAATAGAGAAATATTAGAAGAAAAAATAATAATTTTTATGCATAAATAAAATGACTTCAACTTCGTACATTGAGATGGGTTTATAAGTTATTAAAGATAATTAAGTATTTAGATGCCTTGATGGGACTTATACAACATACTATATAATCTTCTTCAGAAAGTAATGAAAACTCAGTGGAACCACCGCCTCGAACTAAAAGATATAGAAATTATACTAAGCTTCATGTGAGTAGGTTAATCCCATATAATGCATGTCTAAACATATAAGATGTGCTATTTAACTGGCATCGCGTCTCCTGAATATTATCGGAAGATTATAGTTAAGAAAGTGTAAACGAACAATGTCTATTCTTTCTGTAAAATCTGAGATTATATGGAAGTTTCTTCCGAACATTTGCACCTGAAAATAAACGACTGGAGACCGTAGTGAAGGGATAAATATCTAGTGAGTTAACGTCTAATGACTAATCTTGATCAGCAAATAAATTAACACTAAGTTACGATTGTAAGCGGTCTATTTGTAAATGTCTTAATAAATTACAAGTAGGTGCTATCGAATAAACACTGTTCTAGCAAAGTTAAGTAATAGTAGTATATGCATCGTACTGTGTTTTTCATATATTGTTAAAAAATCGGTTTCTATTAGTGAACGAATGAACGAAAATTAATTTAGATTTAGATATTTATGGTGTAATGGATAATCTGGTTGCGGAAGTCATCACAATTTTTTTAAATAGATGGCGCTAGTCCATTTTTGTAAGTAGTAGAATCATTTACATTTATCCTTATACTAGGCCATGTGACACCTTACTGTTCTTACTTTATTTTGAAAAAAAATTGAGTGATTTGGGAGCGATGAAAGACTAGTGTGCATTTTTACAATATTTCACTTTTTTACTTCCTTGAAGGGACGAACGCGCAACAAGTTTGTGGAAAGTTGCGTAAAATTTTCGATGACAAAGCTTTACAAGAGCATCATCAAACGATATTTCACAAAATTTCATAGTGGTGAATTTGGTACGTAGACTTCCGCGGTCGTGGTCCATGCTATTTGCTAACCCAGAAGCAGATAGCATTTCATAGTGGTGATTTTAACTTTAATCACGGTTTTCGTTGAACGAGTTAAATTCATGGCATATGGAATGAAAAATTGCAGAAATATTGTAGGTCTGTCATTCAAGCTTTTACCACCATATTGAAAAGCTAAGATAGCTAAGATAGCTAAGTTAGCAAGCTCTGTTTTGGGATTGCTCATAAACTTGAATAAATTTGCTTAACAAACTTGAAAATTATTGTTTTTTGAAACAACTGATAGCTGGTGTTGCATTGTTTTCAACAATGTGGTGAAACACAGACTTGATCTCAACCTGAAGATTCGCATTAAATGTTATTAGAGGGGGGTTGTGGCCTCACTATGGTGGGATTTTAAAAATGTCTCGTTTGTCAACTTTCTACCAGGGAACGATACAATTAATTCAAGTGTGCGTTGTCGCCAATGAGATGAATCGATCATCCATTCAGCGCTCGTTTGTTATTAGAAGAGCAGTATTTGATACCGACAATGAGACACCATACATAAATTAACTCTTCAAAAATTATATACCTGCCGTATCTTGCGCCTTCAGGCCTCCGCCTGTATATTTACTTAAACTTCTTGCATGGTGTAACGTTCGACTCAGATGAGGTTGACACCTTGTAAAGCTCATCGAAAGACAGGACAAAAGGTTATTAGGAAAAATTGACATTACATAATTAATTGATTAAGAAAGCTATTTCTGAAAAACAAAAAAAAACTATGATTTTTCCGACAACACAATAGCTTCCATTGTGTAGCCACGGAGAATCTGAAATTGTACAAAATGTAATTTATGGTGCCCGTTTCCAACAGGTACAGTAAATTAGTAATTTAACATATTAAATCATATAGTGTTACCGTCATATATGTTAAATATTATAAGTATGTATCCAATAATGTCTTTAGAATGCAGAGAATTATGTTAATCTTATTTTAAACTTGCCTTTGCTTAAGATTACTTCTTTGAGTTCTTTCAATAAAACTTGGCAAATAATTTTCACTGGAATGCAAGTAAATAAAATGAGAAATAAATCTCGTTTCTTTTTTAACATAACGATAAATCCAAATGCATTCAGTACAAATAATATTAGCAAAGTTTTGCGATGTGTATTTCGAAAATAGCCGAAATGAGTTTAGAAAGGTAAAGGCATAGAAAATCTGAAAGCTATTAGTAATTTCATTAACATATCTTTATTAATGGGGCGAACGTAGAAATATTAGTAACATTGGTGGAGGCGCCGAGAAGGTTTATTATAGTTACATTTTTCTAAATTTTACGGTCTCATCTTTAATTAACAGAACTAGATTTTTGTGGTATTTAATAGAGACCATAAAACTGTAAAAATTAAATAATTACGTACGTACGTATATTTATATAATTATGCAATTTTTTTAATGTGTTAGATTGTATATACTACATAAAGTTCAAAATCATCACTTTTAGTTAAAGCGAATAATGTGTATCTTAAATTAACGTTTGATTGAAATACATGCTTAATTGATACTTATGTGAAGTTAAATATAAAATTATGTCTAATATTTAAGGAAAATAA
This sequence comes from Dermolepida albohirtum, assembly GCA_031893035.1. Lineage (NCBI taxonomy): Eukaryota > Metazoa > Arthropoda > Insecta > Coleoptera > Scarabaeidae > Dermolepida > Dermolepida albohirtum. Next base: position 409,559 of record JAVIWB010006358.1, read on the forward strand.
CAAAGCAATATCGTAATATAGTTTCTACTCTTCTTCAAATATTCCGTGCAACGGATACTCCTCTAAACTATACTCTTGCAATAACTACTTTCTGATTCTATCTGCGATCATAAGTTTTAATGAACATTGCATGTTTAAGTAATGACGAGTGCTTGAGTATTGAACAACGTCATTTTTGTTGTTCTTTGAGGCAAGAATCCCTTGCTCGACCATTATAGCCACCACAAATTATTGTATTGTAGTATACCTCTTTATCAATGTCGGTACATGTACTATTTAAACCAATATAATGTAATTTAACAAAATACTTCTGTAAGTCAACCTTTGGAGGTTATTTCCAATAAATATTAGTTCATCAATTCACATCCGTCACCAGATTAATACCAATTACAATCAAGCCATGAATTATTAATACATCTGCGCTCGCGGAGAATCCTAAAATTTTCTGTTTAACGTATTTGAAAATCTAAATTATTTGATACAATTTGCTAGACAATAAGCAGTGGTGTATACAAAATTAATGAAATTATGAAATACTTCCTAGAAATATTAACAAACCCCAATAATATCATGTTTATCTCTCTGTCATATAGTTTTGAAGACGTTGTTGAATTATTACGACGCATCGGAGCTATAGTTAGTATTTTAGAATTCGTTACATATTAACACTTTTATAAATTTACCAGTTTATTTGAAGAAGTTGTAATGGGAGACACTTAGCCTACAATATGTATTTTGTACGCAAGAAGACTATGAATATTCTTTAGTAGTGCACAAAAATACATTAGGAATACATTGGCAAATTGCTTTTGCTTTGGTATATGAATATATGAATTTAATACGCGCACTCAAATATCTCATACTTTTATTTAGAACTTCTGTTACCGTTCACTGTCATTTTCAGATATTTAAGTTTTTTTTATAGTAATCCAAATTCTGTTACCAAACTGTACACCATGAAGAACAACCAAGAATATTATTTATAAGGTTTTAAAATCCTTTTTTGCAAATGAGTATCATTTATTTCGTATATTAAAATATTTTCATCTTTGCTTGCTTAATATTGTTTCTTGTGTTCTTTTCTTTGAACAAAACATATGTTTCCAAGGAAATTAGTGACTATTTTGAGAATATTGAGTACAAGTACTACTTGCAGTAGCCCGATAGGAATGTTATGAGTTTTGCCCTAACGTAATAATTTTCTTTTTCTGGTTGAAATGCGATTATTCAGTGTTTGGTTGTTAGTGTGTGATCTGGTACTTTATTTTTGTGGGTTCTCTAATTCCCGTGGATTACCTTTGAGTTCGAGTTCAAAATTCCTTTACTGGTACAGGATAGATTCAGTGAAGAAATTTCTTCTTTACTCAGAGAATCGCTTTTCTCTTATTTCGCGGTTTTATTTTTTTTTATTTGTGCTTCGCGACTGGTTATCTATAACACTTTAAGTTTTATATTCTCGTGTTTTTAGTGAGCGCTAAGATTGGCAAACTTATTTCATGCCTATCCCAAATTTATGCTTTACTGAGGTTTTGTTAACGAATATAAGGGAAGAACAAGAAATGATTTAAATCTGGAATTTTCTAAAAAAGGGTACATCCAGAAAATACTCCTAAATAGCTAATTGAAATCTAGAAATATGATTCTTTTTAATGAACAAATTGCTGTGCATTTTAGATCTTAAATTATGGTATGTATGCGACTACGGATAATATAATATGATTTACATAAGATAGTGTGATCACTTGAAAACACACTGTGTATACGTGTACATACACATATTGTTGCAAATAAAGTATTTTTACACACAAAATATACATTTTGTGAGAATAATTAATATGTATTACTTAACGTAAATTGTTTTTCTTTAGATCAAAATGTTGCAGCAGATTATTCCCGATAATCTTCGAAATGTGTACATAATTTAGTGTCAGATATGCACTATATACTCGTAGTATAAGTAAGGAGATTCACTTATCTAAAAGGAGAATAACGTCATATTCTGTTACAAAACAAAGGACTTTTTGTAGTAAAGTGTAGTAAGAGTAAATATAATCCACAAATGTTCCTTTTGTTATATCCTTTAAGCTTCTGAATTTATTTTAAGTTGAATGACGACTTTCTTTTGAAATCTCTAATTCTAAGATTAAGTTCTTACAAAGGCAATGATTTCATATATATCAGAAGAAATACTACTTCTCGTAGGAAGCTATCTTTCCTATTGTAAGTAAAAGACAAGGCAACCAAAAGGATACGTTAAAGGCAAGTAAGGGATATATCTTAGCCGAACATATAAGTAGTAATACACTGGAGGATATTTATGAATATGAATTTCAATAACAGTAAAAACTTTTAAATTTATTTTGTAGATAAACATTAAACGTCTATGATTGGTAAAAAAAAAACTAGGTTAAGATTTATTTATTTATTGTGATTGCTATATAAAGTACAATAAAATTAAAATCACAAATTGAAAGACATTGTAAATTAATCGAAATTTTTGTGAAACCCGTAATCACTTTTTTAAAAAGATTTGCCAATAGAAATTTAATAATTATTACAACAAATTTAAGGAAAAAAATAAACCACATTACACCATGGCGAAGAATGAGGTCATTGAAAAAGAAGTTTACGGGAACGATCTGAAGATGGAATACAATGGCCGGCTTCATGTAAAATTAGATAAATTCGTTTAAATTTCAATGATTTTGAATCAGACATACTTTAAAATATAGTCAAACTCAACTCTTAAATAGAGATTAATTATTTTTTTGTAATATATGTCAGAATACAACATGTATAAAAAGGAATTCGAGATTTGTACCCTTGTGAAAGGTACTTGCAATATTTGAGTATATTTCAATAATTTTATTTTGAATTTAAGGTAGAAGATTGCCCCTAATCTTGATATTTTTTCGGTTGATATCTGAAACGTGATCATAAACAAGTAGATTTTTATTTTTAAATTTGTGCATTACACTATTGACGTATATTTGGAGAAAGAAAGTAGAGCCTCTTGAGTTAAATGTGTTAGAATGTTTTTTGATTTTATATTTTGTTAGAACGAGTTTTTGTTTTAGATTTTACTTTGTTTTAATAAGAAAGTAACATTGATGTTTATTTACAGTACACGTAATTATGGCGCATGTTCGAAGATAGGTCCATCTTATTACTTGGTTCACGTACTTCATTTGGAACCAATCAAAATCAAAGAAAAAGCTCTGAATTTGAAATTATACCGAATTTTACTAATATGGCAATTTTTAGTACCACAAATAAATTTATGCATATTTCACTGTTGAATTTAATTTGATGTAGTATATTCACAGTTGTGGATAAATTTGTGCATTACACTATTGACGTATATTTGGAGAAAGAAAGTAGAGCCTCTTGTGTTAAATGTGTTAGAATGCTTTTTGATTTTATATTTTGTTAGAACGAAAAGAGAAATCAAAGTTTTTTGTTTTAGATTTTACTTTGTTTTAATAAGAAAGTAACATTGATGTTTATTTACAGTACACGTAATTATGGCGCATGTTCGAAGATAGGTCCGTCTTATTACTTGGTTCACGTACTTCATTTGGAACCAATCAAAATCAAAGAAAAAACTCTGAATTTGAAACTATATCGAATTTTACTAATACGGCAATTTTTAGTACCACAAATAAATTTATGCATATTTCACTGTTGAATTTAATTTTATGTAGTATATTCACAGTTGTGCTATATGTAATTTATTAATTGTCATGACTTAATTATTTTTCAATTTTTTTATATTTGTCGAATGTACATCACGTATCATCTTTTTAAAAGCTTTCTGTCTCTCCAGATTATATAATATATATGTGTATAAAATATCTGCATGTAGATTTGTATAAATATCTAATATGGACGAGTATGTGTTTTAAAAGTGACTCTACTAGAACTTGTAAGTAGAAAAGCAAATAGAGATAAATTATGAATGGACTTACAGATTGTCTGTTGAAGTAATTCACTAATTACATGATTTTACAATTAAGAAATATCCGTATATGTTAAATACGCCATGTTACGGCTTATGTATGTACATATATTGAATTTCCATGTTCGAGGAGTGGATAGATTTTAACTTTCGTGTAGATATTGCTAGCTTTATAAAGTAAATGCATATACAATACGCATACAACTTTTTTTTATTTTTGATCATAATAACATTGAAATAAAGAAAATCTGTACTACAAATAAAGATTACATTTTTATATATTAAATCCATCTACGTATTACATATGTTATACATATAATCTGTTTACATGTAATTATAATAATAGTCTCTAGCATATCAATGGTTAAAAATATGACATACTTCCGAGAATGGAAGGACACAAGACGCTTTAGAAAATACATAATTAAAAAATCTATAAAAAAGACGATGGGGTAAATGAAAGCTACTTGCTGAGAAAAACTGTTCAAGAACTTGCACTTAAATACCAACATTTAAAAACTAGCACAGCATATTGCAAATATTCTCCAGAAAACACATTTGAAACCAATGGATTAAAAGGATCAATTATAGAGAAAGAAGAGAAATAGTCCACTCTGTAGGTGGGTAATGTCTCCTGGGCCCATTGGCTTAACATGTGCTTGTCATATATTAAAAATGAGGAACACAAAATTTACTATCTTTGATAATGACTTCTACAGGTAACACAATTGAAGAAAAAATAGCAAAACATGAAAAAACATGTGATAAAACAAACATTCCGACTAAAAGATCGAAAAATAAGTACATAGCATTACATTAAATGTAATGTGAATACTCCATTTAAAAACTAAATTAAACATCTAGACAAGAATTGAGGCAGAATGTAATGCGGAATGACTAAGTATAAAACGAAAAGTGAGAACTAGAAAAATGCTAATTTATAAATAAGAATGTATTATTATATAAACAAGCCCGCGTGTACATATGGGAATTAGGTGAATGCGCAAACAAGAACCAAAATAATACCATCCAGATATTTCAGAATAAATATCTTAGGAATATAGATGATATCCCATTTGTAAAGGTATTTTAATACATCTAAAAATTCCAACAGTAATATAAAAAAATATATTACATATTTCACAGTTCATTAAGTCTAAGTTATTACTTGTATTATCTATTTTCATTCTCGTTCTTTACATAAAGTCAACATGTGTCGACTTCTATTATCTCCGTGAGTAAATTCTTTTCCACAATATTCACATTCGAACATTTTGATTGTACTGAATGAATATACCCTAAGTTGAAACTACGCTGTAAAAACGCAAAGTTGAACTGTTATTCAAATGAAAACAAACATCTTATAAACTTCCTATTATAGAGCAGGTACCTTCATTCAAACCTTCCACGTCCCCTCATCAAAGATAATAACAAACGTGCCCCTCCGAATTGCTACGGAGCCAATATGTTTTTCACTCAAATTTCTACTGAAGGTTAAATGAATGAATAATCTTTAAATTGAAACTTAATATTTTTTCTAAATAATAATTTCTTCACCATATTATTTACATATATATATATTTGGAGTAGTATTAATTTATTAAATTTATTAATTTATTAAAATATATATATATATATATATATATATATATATATATATATATTTAATAAATTAATACTACTCCAAATCATTAACATAATCTTCTGTTGTTAATATACTTGTTTCCGCTTCGAAGTCAATGTCATTATAAATGTCCTCTACAATAATTTTTATTACATCTTCATATTCCGTTTTATTCCCCGTTTTTTCGTCATCGTTATCACTATCCTTTATTCCAATCATTCCAATCATTCCAACCATTTCACTGATATCACTAATTTAAACTGTTATTGAAATAAAAACAGCGCCGGTTTATAAGCCTCTCATCGTAAAACGGCATTACCTTGACTTTGACATTGAAACGACCTCGACATTGTATTGATCTCGACTTTGAAATGACCTCGACCTAGAAATGACCTTGTCATCGAAGCGCCCCTGACATTGAAACTACTTCGACTGTGAACCGAAACGACCTCGAAGTGACCGTGCCATTGACGGTGACCTTGAGGTGACCTTGACCTGAAAGTGACCCCGGCATAAAGAAAGACTTCATATGTATATCAAGATCGAAATTATAAATCTCCTAGCAACCTTATGCATAGTCGTTCGCTAACGAAATATTGACTTGACGAAGCGAACACTGCGATGAAGCAATTAGCGTTCTTGACAAACAACTATGCATATGGTTGTCACATAACAAGGCGATTGAAGAGGAAAGAACCATCAGATTTAGTATGAAGTGAAGTGAAGTGATGAGTGAAAAACGAATTTAATTTAACCTGGGGTTAATTGTAGTAATTTCTATATGGGACAACAATTAGAATATTAGTTTCAGTTAATAATTAATGATAATAAAAAATTCTCCTTCCAGTCTCCACCTCGTGCGAAGTGGTTTCTCATTAGTTTTTTGAGTTATATATATATATATATATATATATATATAAAGTGTGGTTAAATATTCTCATGTTTGTGTATTCAAATGGTATTCTAATCCCAATATAAAGAGTTTTCCAATAAGGACTTGACAACTTTTTTTCAAAATAAAATGCAGACCATTTGATATATTTCAAAAACTTTATTATCGGGTTGAAGTACAATCAAAACATTTATGAATGGAACTCGACTTCGTTCATATGACTACCGCGGGCACGTTTGCAGCGGTCGATTCGTTGGACCCAATTTTCGATGACTCGGCCATAGAATTAAAATTTTGCGTTCAATGTAGGCTATAGCTCTTCCAACGTTGTCGGCTTGTTGGCATAGACCAATGACATGACGTAGCCCCAAAGAAAAAAGTCTAGAGGCGTTAAATCGCACGAACAAGGCGGCCAATCGACTGGTCCATTTCTTGAGATAACACGCTCGTCAAACTTACTCTTCAATAAATCGATTGTAACGTGTGCTGTGTAGCTTGTGGCACCGTGCTGCTGAAACCACATGTTGTCCAAGTCCATATCTTCTAATTCGGGCCAAAAATAATCGGTAATCATGGTGCGATAACGATTACCATTCACAGTAACGTGACGATTATTATCGTCGACGAAAAAATATGGCTCTATGACGCCGCCGGCATGCAAACCGCACCAAACAGTAATTTTTTGTGGATAAAGTGGTGTTTCATGAAGCACATGTGGATTTTCACCCGACCAGTAACGCATATTTTGCTTATTGACGAACCCATTGAGCCAAAATGAGCTTCGTCACTGAAAATGATTTTGCGATGAAATTGATCATCTTGGTGCATCTTTTCCAGAGCCCAATCGGAGAACGTACGTCGCTTCAAATGGTCCATCGGCTTCAATTCTTGAGTCAGCTTGATCTTGTATGGGTGTAAACCAAGATCCTTACGCAAAATTCTCCATAAAGCGGTCTGGGCGATGCCAACTCTTGAGAACGCTGTGGAATTGACTGATTTGGATCATTTGCTATGGACGTTTCAACGGCAGCGATATTTTCGACACTTCGACCAACCAGTTGTCTCACTGGCACGGCAACATCACACAACGAATATATAGACTCAAATTTTTGCACTAAACTTGTTATTGCCTGTCTACTAGGGCGAGAATTACGACCGAAAATCGGAGTTAACGCTCTTAAAGTAGCGGTCACCGACTCCGAATTTCTGTAGTAAATTTTTATAATTTGCAGACGTTGTTCGTTCGTGTACTTTACCATGATGAAAATGTTAAGTTTAGTGAATAAATTGACAGTGACAGTTTGACGACTGTGAAAGGGTGCGTTCACAAATTGAATTAAAAGTTGTCAAGTCTCTATTGGAAAACCCTTTATATAGTTCGTGTATGTTGTATATTTAGTACTATAAAATAAAATATTTACGTTATCATTATTTTGAAAGTAATAATAACAGTACATAATATATAAAAATGTATTTGGATATATGTAGAGGGTGTTTCTAAGAGCTTGAGAACTTAAAACGATAATACAAGCCAGAAATATTGTTGATATGAAATTTTTTTTATTATAATCTGGTAGATAATTTCATGGCATTTTTTTAAAATATAATTGTCGGCATATGACCGCCGTGGCTACGAGTTACATGGTCCATTCAATCAGTCCAATTTTTGATTACATTTTCCAATAAATTTGGCCGTCAATGGTGGCTTAAATATTAGCTTTCATTGCTTCGAGAGTTGCTTGTCGGCATAAGCCAACGACTTAACATAGCCACTTAAAAAGTAATCTAGGACCAGTGAACAGGACCACTTTCATAAATAAAGTTGTCACTCAATTGATTTCGCAATAAATCGATTCTTAAGCGCGCTGTAGGGAAAGTTTTGTTGGAACCAAATGTTGTCGATGTTCAGCTTATTAATTTTTTGGGAACAAAAACTCAGTCAGTATGGCTGATAGCGCTCGACATTCACTATAACGGCAGCTTCTCCCTAATTTCCAAAGAAATAAGGACCGATGATGCCGCTAGCGTGTAAACCGCACCAAACAGTCAATTTTAATGAATGTAATGGTTATTCGTTAACGGCTTAAGGATTGTCTTCGCTCCAAATACGGCAATATTGCTTATTGACTTAGCCAATTAACCAGAAATGAGTTTCATCACTAAACACAATTCTTTGATAAAAATGCTCATCTTCGGCCAGTTTCAAATGAGCTCAATCAGCAAAAATGCGACGTAAACGATGGTCGTTTGGCTGCAATTCTTGCACGAGCTGTATTTTATAGGCACATAAGCCAAGATCCTTACGTATAATTTTCAACGTAGTCGAAGGACAATGGCCAAGAAGTTGAGAACGACGACGAATCAACATTTCGGCGTCTTCTTCAATACTTCGCGCTACAGCAGCAATATTCTCTTCAATACACACATTTCTTTGTCTTGTTGATGGTTTTGAAGGGAGAAGAGTAAAGTTATTGCCAAAGCGTTCAATAACTACACGAAATGCTTGCTCACTAGACCGATTATTTTGACCGTAAAATGCTATGTGAGCTTCGCGAACAGATTTATTTTGTTCAAAGTAAATTTCCACAATTTGGAAGCGTTGTTCTGGCGTTAAAAGATTCATGATGACTTACCAAACCTTACTGAACAGAAATGTCAACACAGTTTGACATTATCAGCTGTCAAACCATAGTTATCGTTATCGATAGTTCTCAGCTTAAAAAACATCCATTACATACAGCAAAATAATATAAAACAAGTTTCAACCGCTATAAACAAATGTATCTAAAATTACCGGTTTGCTTTTCAGAAAACAATAGCGATGTGATTTTGTCTTATAGATAAATTCTCTCGATAACTTAAAGGATATTCAGGAGATATCTACTATAACCGAGAAACCGGGCATAAAATGATTTAACTATTCAAGTTAGTGTGTGATCGTTTAATTATATCTAAAAGATACGTGAGAACTGGTATGCCATGCATTAATTGGTTTAAAATTGTTTCTGGTGTTGAATTTTGGCTTTATTATAGATGCTAATGTTTGTTTATATTTTATTTTGATTTTTAATTGTTTTCCATATAAAAAGTTTGTTATTGTATTTTGTTCAGTTTGTTTCTAAGAATTCCGTTATTGTTTCTTTACTTTAAATTTTCCTCTTTTGATATGAACCACACTGCATTTATTCATACCTAATTTCATAACAGTAACTTTGGCAAACAGTTCATTATTATTACGAGTATTATTATTACTATTATTATTAAGATTTACTCAAAATGAGACATTGAGTATTTCGCTATGTTTACATATATAATTAAATATTAAGATATAGATATTATTTACAAAAATTCTCATTGGTGTGTATAACTATTGTTGTTTTGTTAATTTTCTAACATTAAAAATAGGGTATAAGCAGTTTTTCCAACAAATAATAAACTCTCATTAACTAAAGCGGTGAACTTTTAAAAGAATATTAAGATTATGTTCCTATCGGGACGTATTCAATATTATTCCTTTCTGTAGGTACTAGTAATTTTGTTCGCACAATAGACGAAATATCTAACTTTTGAATGAGTTTATCATATCGCATAAGCGATTTCTTTTGTGATGTTTCAAAATGTTGAATATCGTGGTATTTTACTGAAAAGAAATAAATCATTCTCTTATCGCTCATTGTAAAGGAGGAACCATACAAATATTTATTTGGAAAAACTTTCATATGCAATGAGCACATTCACTATCTCACGGAAATATAAGTAAAACACGTGTACTATCATTGTTACGGCTATTACTAACACAACAATGTATATTAAATGAATCTTTGTTATTGTAGTGTAAGGCGATTAACCTTTTGAATCTTATAATAGACTTCGTGCAATCAACTGCTAATATTTTAATGAAAAAATTATTTAATATATACAAAGAGAATTGTCAGTACAGATTGTATCGAAATAGAACCATTCTGAAAGCCCATAATATACATATGTAAGATTCAAAATACAAATTATTTTGTTTGTAATTATTAAAAATACTGAAATATAATTAGTCAATAACAGTGTAGAAAATAAAGCCTTTTGGTTCTACTTTTTCTTTCTCTAAAGTTTAACTTATTCTTTGCAGAATTGTATTTATTATTGTAGAATTAATAAAAGGTCAAATTCGAAAAGCTTGTCCAGTCCATATGGTTTCATTCGTCATTCTTAGTAATGTACAACAGATCTATTATTATTGACAATTTAGTTTACGGCCAGGATTTCACTTTAAATTTCAAGATGAAGAAAGTATGGACAACTTACTATTAGAATTATCTGAAAACAAACAAATTCTTAACTCGAGGTCGTTGTGATCGATAGAGGTAATCGGGAACAAAAATAAATATTATTCGATTTACATATTTCAACATCTAAGGTGAAAACAGGAGAATAAAAAAAGAAATGAAAAATAAGAATCGAAGATATAATACATTAGCTGATTGCATAGAATACTTTGCATTGGTCTGAAATAACATAAAATGCTATATTTTATTTTTGGTGTTAACTTTCTTAGTAATGAGACTAACTGTCTCGACTTAACCTCTTAGCTAGTTTTTCGTGTTCTTTGTAACCATTCACGGCAGCTGACTGTCTTCCATTCACGGTATGATCATACCGAACATGGTATGCATGATAACATAATTTCCAATTTAGTTCAATGAACACTTGTGATACATCGAACCATTCCGTTAAGTTAATTTATTGTTTATAGAAATATTACTTTCTTAAATTTATTTAATAAGTAAATCGGGAATCATTAACTTATAATGGGTGTATGGGCAATTGTAACTTAGATTAAATGCTTGCTTTTGTTTATCAATTTTGTGCAGTGTAATACTTAGATACATGACAGTTATGTACAAATAAATAAATAAACCAAATAAAAGCATCACGATTGATGACTTATTTAATTTGTTTAAGACGAGGAACTGTAGTAATGAGAATAATGAGAGCCACACAAATATGGAAACAGGAATTATGTGTCACAGACGATAATTAACCCTCTGTAGCATGTTGTAGACTGTAGGCAACATACCGTTCCTCTAATTTAATAGAAATGTTTTTTAACGTAATAGCTCACTGTAGTCCGTGGTATATACTATACACACTAATTTATTCGGTTTGTTCAAAAAAAAAACATTCTGGTGGCATTGATTTGCAAAAAATTTACATTTCTTTTTTGACATTCGTTATTCACGCACAGCACCGGTTTGCTGCCGTTTCAAAATATTATATTAAATTGTTCGGATTGTGTTTTGTGTATTATATTATTAAATTGAAAAGATAAGTGTTTGAACTATATTGTAAGCGTTATTTTTGTACATTTTTTACGTTTTGTGTTGATTTTTTGGCAAATAAAGTTTATTGCCCGCAGGCAACATTAGAGTAAAAAGGGTAGATCTTCTTTTACACCTGTTATGTTGATTGTTGTTTGATTTCGTGTTCCAGAACGTCACGTCAGCGTCCACTTAGTGAATCAAATATTATTGCTACTCTAGACGAGTTTGCAGACAGTGAAGATGGCTTGGATTCTGATGATAACAGCATTGATGATCCCACTTGGACTTGGAAACGCTTGAAGATGGAGCTCCAGACATAGATATTGATGTAGATTATATAATAGAATCTTTGGAAAACATTGATGAAAGTCCATCCACTAGCACTGAAACTGTACCATCAGCAGAGAGTGCTTCTGAACCCTCCTATGGCGAGAAGCCCAGAAAAGATAATAAAGAGAAGCTAGCTAAACTGAACTTGCGCTGGAAGCAGAAGAATATTGAGTTGAATGAAGAACAGCTCACGTTTATGGGAAACAAGACGCTGAGTCCTGATCTTCTTGTGCTAGACACTGCCGAATAATTTTTCTTCTAGTTGTTTTTAAATGAACTACCACTAAAATCACCGAGCAGATTAACTTATATCAAGTGCAGAAAGATTCCAGTAGCACTTCACGGATAAGTGATGAAGATGTCAGGCAGTTCACAGGTGTGGTACACCTAATGTCTCTCATCCAGTTACCCAGAGTTACCAACCATTGGAGTCCAGTCTTTGAAACACCAATTATACAGGAAACCATTACGCTGAATAAATTTGAGAAAATTCGTCAAACTTTACATTTCAGCGATAATAGACCTTGCTAGGCATAATCCTGCTTGTGACCGGCTATACAAAACACGTCCATTGGTGGACTCTTTGAATGAGGCGTTTAGCAAAGTTACAATGGAGGAACACCTTTGTGTTGACGAGCAAATGTGCTCCACTAAAGCACGGAATACACTGAAGCGGTATAATTCTAACAAACCACATAAGCGGGGTTACAAAGTGTTTGTGTTGAGTGGCGTTTCTGGCTTTGCCTATAAAACAGAAGTCGAAACAGGCAAAGAAAATGTCGTCTTAGAAGGGGAGCCAGATTTAGGCGCCTCATCTAATGTTGTCATGAGGTTAGCTTGCATGATTCTAAGGAACCAGAACTTTAGGCTCTATTTCGACAATTATTTTACATCTCTTCGTTTAATGGAATCTCTGGCCAAAGAAGGTATTTTTAGTCTCGGTACTATCAGAAGAAATGGAATACCAGATTGTAAGCTATTGCCTGAAAAGATAATGATGAAAGAAGGACGAGGCTACTCAGAGGAGTATATAACTGACGTCAACGGCATCGATATCTCAACCATTGTATGGAAAGACAACAGAATTGTCAATCTGGCTTCAACCTTCGCTGGGCAAAGCCTGAAACTGTTGTTCGAAGGTGAGACAAACAGAACTCAAAATATGTGCAAATAATGCGACCAAATGTAGTCACTGAGTACAATCGCCATATGAGGGGTGTTGATCTTCTTGACAGTATCATCGATATATATATAAAACCCGTTTGCGAAGCAAAAGATGGCCCATGCGATTGTTCTATTATTTTTTGGATCTCACAAAGGCTAATTCATGAATTCTGTATAAAAGGGTTTCTGAATACAAGGGAATTTCATCAAAACGCTTATCCGCGGCAGATTTTCGTCAGGAGGTTGCAGTGACCCTTTGTAAAATGGGTATAAAGCCTAGCATATCTGGTCAACGATCTTAGCAGATCGAGATCGATATTAAAAAACACAACGGACCTGTCTAGCATGTACCTCCAAAAGCAGTCTGACAGGACCAAATTAGGCACTGCCAGGAATAGTCTAATAAGAAAATCAGATGCAAGTTTCCGAAGTTTGTTGGATTTACCCACAATGTGTGCGAAAATTGCGGCGAAGCACTATGCAACACAAAAAACAGAAACTGTTTCAAAAACATCCATCTTTCATAACATGCTGTACATAAATATCAATTTTGACCACATACCTCAGTGTTGCCGAAAAGCAAAAATCCCTATTTATGTTATTTTCTTTTCAAATAATTATTTGTAAAATAAATAAAAATCAAAAAATACCTATGCTTTATTTTTCTTTTATCATTTCGCATACAAAAACTCAAATAAATCGCAGTTCTTGAGTGATAGAGGGTGATGCTCTTGAAATATAATAGTATTACTTTCAATAATTTTGTACATTTTATAGATGTATACATATGTGAATTACTGAGAATAATAACACACTAGACAATTTTTAAGAAACAAAATATGTCGGTTTAACATAGCAAAGGAATATATATATTTCTAAATGAGAAGAAAATAAATATCACTCTGAAAAAGAAAGGTAGGAAAATTATTGTTAACAGGAATCAAATATAACAAAATTATGTAGTACAGTATGAAACCAATACATCATTCTCCTGTACAGTCATTCATCATTTTTACACAACGTATGACAATTATAAGAGAAATATTGATGAAAATAAGTTTGAGTAACATGAGAGTTATGATTTTTTAATGATTATATTTATACATATTAACATGTCTCTTATTATTTTCCATAAATTAGTGATTCGACTGATGGTGTAAACAACTTGTCACGATAATGAAATGGGGATGTGGCGTTGTCTTTCCCCTTAATGAGATAAAATTATGCAAATCGTCTCTTAGTTTAGAAGTTAGATGTTTGGAATATTCATAATAGGATATAATGGGTTATTAATAAGAAATTATTAAATTCTGGAGCCTTATCGACTTATAATATTTACCTAACAGAGAGATTACAAGATAGTAATGTAGTTGATTTCATTGCTTCTCGTAGATAGGACGGCAAGGTAATAATCACTGCATCTGATTTATTTATATTTTATTCTAATTAAATATTTAAATTTATTGCGAAAATTCAAATTTCCTTTAACAGAGCTGCCATAATCCTGAATAAATTGTCTAGTAAACAAAGAATGAACATAATTCGAGTTGTTGGGAAAAAACCCATAACGTTGGCAACAGTCACTCGTATCTGTTTTTGTATGCTATATAGCAGCTAGTTGTTCAAAACTTCCAGAAAAAAGATTTGCGAAAATGGTTTAGTGATTTGGTTAAGTATCTAACAATCTATAAAAAGTTGAGAATTGAACGCCAAAGTGTACACTTTCGTTTAATTTTTACTATCTTACTTTCTTGAACTATGCTTTATAAGAATATCAATGCCAACAATGGTTTACGAAATTCTGTGCTAGGGATGTTAATTTTAACGATCCTCCTCGATCAAGGAGGCCCACTGACAAAATAAAAGATTGGATCGAGTCCAATCCCTAGCAAACGCAGTTGAACACTAATAAGATTAATATTTGGGTTTCTTATGAACTAGAAGATCACCTATGCCCGAGTAAATATCTGTGCTATACTTCTTAAACATAAGGCAAACCATCCTTCTTTTAAACGATTGGTAACTGACAATGAAAAGCAGATTACTGGAATGCTACCATTATGTGGAGTAAAAATGGTTTTAGCCGGAAACTAAAGGTTCGTCTCAAACGTCATCGAATGTGGTGGCATTTTAAAGGTCCTACCAATAAATGAATTCAAGTGTATACCGTCGACAATTAAACAGTTTGAATTCATCAATCAGAAACTTCCGGAGATCTTTAAGTGTAAAAGAGTTGTATTTCATCATGACGACGCGAGACCACACACAAGTGTTAATTCCCAACTAAAGTTCTTAGAGTAAATTAGTATTTGAACCGATGTCTGTTATTTGCTCTTACCAATTAAGCCACCAAGTAGTACAAATCAATCTTTCAATATGCCATAAATTGCACTATGGAACAGACTTCATTGTTATGTCGCACAGTCAGGTATTGATGTTCCGTAATGTAATTTCTGGCCTATTAAAAGGCTCAAAGCTGTACTGCTTGATAGCCTAATTGGTCAGGCAGCCGTTAAGCAAGCGACTGATGCATGCTCGACTCCTGCTACAACGCAGAAGTTTTTAATTACTTAACTATATATTTATAGATAATTATTAACATTAAAATTATTGTATTTTGGATGGAACTTTCTATCAAGTTTATCGTATTCATAGAATCGTGTACCTTCAGGCTTCCATTTGTTTCCTTCTCTTCAAAACTTTTTATGTTAGACTCAGACGAAGCAGTGAATCCGCATTTGGTAGGTCCTTCTATGAATGATGAATTATGAACCCCGCCGATAGATGATAAAAAGAGATTAATACTACAACGCCCGCAATTCTTACCTGAAGGTTTCTTCTAGGGCTGAAACTAACTAGTAGCTCGAAGAGTTAGGGAAGGTTCTCTCAAGACAAGACCTTATACATGGGTGCCACAGCATTTAAAATCCCTAGAAGTGCGTGCCAATATGGAAATGCGCGGATTTTAAGAGAATTTCTGCATTTGTACGTAATAGGAGCAAAATTCGTATACGCCAAAAACTGTTCGTATAAGTATAAAAGAAATATACTCCAGAATTCAATAACAATTAAGTGTTTTATTTAAAAAGAAGAAAGAAATTAAATAACACAAATCAACAACTATTACTATTGATATACATAAAAAATCTTCATAAGACACGTCATCTGAGGTAAATAAATAAGTAATTACTGGAAAACAACAACAAAACTTGATCATGTGAATCCCCAAGTATAACTGGTTAACATCAGAAGAATATATAATAAGTTCATATATTAAATAGTTTTCGTTAACAATAAAAAATGAAGGGAAGTTATATAATTTTATAATTAACGAAGAGACTAGATCTATTGATTTATTTTCACTATTTATTTACTTAGTACAAGTTAATGATCATACTATTACACTGAGTACTAGCCAGTACTTTTAAATTACCATTTGTATACTCTATATTAACAGGAGAATTTAAGATATAAATTCAGGAACTATTGCATAAAATTACCATCTGTATAATCAGAAAATTTACAATATAAATTCATGAACTATTATATACGTTAGATAATACCGTTCAGAAAATAATGGAGGATAAGCAAAGTTATTCCTCGTTCGCAATCACAAAAACTTTAATGTTGAAGAGTTACAATTTTACTCTGGATTAGCTGATATTCAAACCCTAAGATAAATGTATCATTGCCTCCAAGGACACTACATGTAACGTAAAAGAAGAAGCAAAACCACAATTAAATAAAAGTAATAGGAAGACCCATTATTTCTACCCCAAATAGATAGAGGGTCGCTTAATCAAAATTAATTTTCTTTTATGGACTTCTTTAATCTCATAGATGGACGTGTTTTCCACAACCAGTGTAATTTATCTACTATATATACACCACATGCCTCACAAATCAATAAATATAATCGATTGATTGTTCTGATATACAATTGCAAGAAAATTTCTTTCTTCAACGCTTCATCAAACGTCTAATTTTAATTCTCGTTTTGATAGAACACTTTCAATTCAAATGTAGGTTCACAAGAGACTAAATCACGTTACTTTTTCACTTATAAACTTTCGACCAACAACGTCATGAATAAAAAAACAAGAGGATGGTAGGTAATTACATGTTCATTATTACTGTATTTTCAACTATTTTACAGATTTTAGGTAATAAATAAAGCCCATTGAGACAATCTGAGTTTTTTGTAGAAAATGGTTGTAATAATGAACATGCAATTACCTACTTTCCTCTTGTTTTTATTGTTCATGACCTTGTTCATGAACAAAAAAGAACAGTAAGTCTTTGGTATGTTCAAGCAGTAATCTAGATGGAAACGTAGACCATAGAAGTCTAGCATGTAAATCACACAAGGATAGTATTAATGAAGATATCTGATCAAATTATTGATAAAAATACAGCACCATCTTTCGTGACAATTAATTATAGTTAACCTCTCATTATTTGTTACCTACATATGTAATCTATCCATGTTTCGTTGGCTGATTCTTGCGTGTACATTTCACGGATAGGTAGACCCTGATCCATAAAGTGTGTGATTCTTGCGCTTCATTTTTTTACATTCCAGCAGCAAGTAAGGTAATTTAATCAGTTTGAAACTCCAGCTACTAAATGGGCTTTAATCCACCAGGTCAAAAAAATGATGGCTTCAAGCTTTCTTTGTGTTATTTATTCATTAAATACTATCACTAAACAGTTGCAAAACGGTGCGTAACATCAAGAAATAATGTATATCACACAACAGATAGTTTCATCTGCCAAATGTATGTGTATGTCTTCTTAATTGTTTATTTACAATGGAGACTCAAACTTGGTTTCAAAATTTCTGATATTTATAATTCTGCTCACTCGAATGACCAGTGGTTGACTGCCTAAATCGTCTTTATAGGATGAAAATAAATAACAATACAAATAGTATTTCATCATCAGCAATTTCGCTTCATGAGCCTATCTTACCGATGCTTATTTAAGATATTTCATATATTAGAAAGTTTTCTTTAGCTTATTTGATTTCCAGATTTGTTTAAGTTCTCAATTTAGCTTCATATCTAGAATAAATAGTAATTCGTTAAATAATAATTAATAAATTTAAATAAAATAAAATTAAATTGATGGTGTATTTATAACTTGACAGAGCGATGCTTTTCGTAGTATATAATCGCTTTTATCTACGTCATCGGATTTTATCACTAAAAGGTTTTGCAATATTTATCTGTACCTATCAAAGCACTTTACTGTATTCCATAAAGTATCATTATTAGTTATATTAACATGCAAATACTAGACAACCAACAAACGGTGAATTTGTTTGCGATGTTAATAGATCAGTTTGACGTAAATTGTACGTTATCGAACAATCCAATATAATATCAGAAATTATGTACAT
The DNA here is from genome assembly GCA_031893035.1 of Dermolepida albohirtum. NCBI lineage: Eukaryota > Metazoa > Arthropoda > Insecta > Coleoptera > Scarabaeidae > Dermolepida > Dermolepida albohirtum. The sequence goes on from JAVIWB010006358.1 coordinate 428,240, forward strand.
ACATACATACTGTCCTTTGTACACTAATTAAATTTAGTTACTAGTGAAAACATATAATACATACGCATTAAATTATAGTTAAAATGCTAAATATATGAAATTGTTTTGCGATTTGTTAATCAAATTTATTACTTTAAAAAAAATCTAATGCAATTATTTCATTGAAGTATACTAATAATTGAAGTGGATAATTTTATGAGGCTAGTGTCGCACCTTATCGCCAAAAAAATTAATACGCTGTTACTTGCGGATTAGAATGCAGAAAAAATAATTTTCTTAATCTTTGATAATATTTATGTAGACCAAAACCAAGTACATGTAACTTATGTATGTAAAAATATTTATTAAATTCAAAATTACTTGTGCTAGTTCAGTTTTATATTTCACATAAAGTATTCTCTTACTGTTTTTCGGATGTGATACATTAGTGGTAAATAAATGGACAGCTATTATTCTTGACCATTATGTTCCTTAATCCAAACAGCAATTTCAATAGTGGACACATCATTGCAAAAAATCCGTGGGTAAAGTGTATTTTAATATATTGTTTTCGGTCAAAGTTATTCTCAATCGTCAGCAACTTGTATTTTCATTCTGAATACATTGTTGATTAGTAGAAATTGGTAATAAAAAATAGTTTAGTGTAGCTGCTTGCTGCTGCAGTCAAAGTCAGTGTAAGAGACGCCATAAAATTGGATATTTAATAAGCATTTGTGGAGAGCATAAAATTCTTCATCGTTTATGAAATTCACAAATAGTTAAAAAAATACAAAATATATATGTAACCAGAATCTAATTTTTATTCAAATAAAGTATTACAACATACGAGTTACATTGTTTTATACAGATTTGGACTTAGAAACTTTTATGCCAGAGGATATTTCTTTTGGCAGTGTAAAACACGATGTCTCTACTTTTGAAATACATTCTGCAACCAGTATTTCTCATACTTTAAAACTATTGGAATAATTGCAAAACGTATATTGTACAACGATACTTTAGCAGAGGGATTACATTTTACGTCGTGAAAGTATTTAGTATATAAAAAATTTGATATTTGAACAGATTGCGTTTTTGCTCATTTGACGAAATATCTCTTTAAAGCGATTTTATTAAACTATTTTTTTCGTATTATGATTCATAATTGAGCCAGTGTTCTACTTAAAGTAAAATTATCATTTAAATGTGCCCAGCAATCACTTACTGTTTCTGAGCTTTGATGTAACTTATGCCAATTTCGAAGAGTTGGCGAAGGGATAGAAAAATTAGAAAACCGAGCAAGTGTATTGATGTAAAGCATATGTGGGCAACAACTGGCCCGCTGTAAGATTTGATCCGGTCCGTGAGATATTGCCGTATTATTTTATGTCTGATATTTACCGCTAAAAATTATGAACACTACTTTAAAATGCACTACTTTTAAACGCGGCCCGCGAACGTATTTGCACATTAGAATTTGGCCCACAACATGTCAAAGGTTGCCCATGCCTGATGTAAAGTATGACTGTGTTGAGAAACAAAATGTTTTTAATTGACTAATTTGTTTGTGCGTTCAGTTGCGAATGGAAATCATTAATAAATGTCAAGAATAAGGTTTCACCAATATTAACCCTAAATGGGTCAGAACATGCGTCGCCGCAAGTGTTCGTTGCGACGACTATTATACACAAGAATGTAAGTCTTAAATCATTGTTTAATGATACCCCGAACGTGTATAGGGTAACATGGGGCACAATGAAACACGGGGCACAATGAAACAGTAATGTTTTTATCCCATAAAAAGGCTTTAGAAAAGTGGCGCTTCCATAGATAAAATACTGAACTACATACAGAAGCTTCCATTTTGAAACATCAAGTCTAACCCGCTTGGTTTACGAATTCTTCATACTATGTTGTTTGTGGCTGTTGGATGTAAATTTTCGTTCTCTCAGACTTTTAGTTATTTTCCATAGTGTGTTACGTTTAGAATAAAATAAAAGTGATCGATTTAAAACTTCATCACTCTTTAGAAACCCAAGTAAGTTATTTTTATCATCACTTTACTTTTAATAGGTTATAATCATGAATTTATCTAAAGAGAGTAACAGGGGCACAATGAGCATAAGGAAAGCCGCTATAGAAAAGGGAGTGAAATACCCTACACTATTCCGATATGTGCAAAAGAAGAAAAGTGCCGGTCCTGAGAAAATTATTAGGATGAAACTACATTATGATTGTCGAAAGATTTTCACTGAAGAGCAGGAGAACGACTTGGCAGACTATATTGTAATGAGTTTGAAAATGTACTACGGTCTCACATCTAAAGACACTAGACGTCTAGCATATGAAATGGCTGAAGTAAATTCCATTTCTTGCCCAGGAACTTGGAAAGAAAATAAGCTTGCTGGTATTGATTGGTTTGGGGGATTTATGAAGAGAAATACCCAGCTTAGTCTTCGAACTCCGGAAGCCTGCAGTTTGTCAAGAGCTACATCATCCAACAGAGCCAATGTAAACCTGTTTTTTGACAATCTAGAGGAAGTTTTAAAAGTAAATCCGCAGTTTGCAGATGGCACAAGAATATTCAATTTGGACGAGACTGCAATTTCGACAGTTCAGAAATCTCAGAAGGTTTTGGCATTTGATCGACCTAATGTGGAAGAAACTACCGCAACAGTTGCAACTCCCCTACCAGAGAAAAATAACACTAATGAGATCAGGGCATCAGTTTCTGAAATTAATGAACTGTGTTCTGAAGAAGCCACTGTTAACACGTTAATGGAAGAAAATCCTGGGCCAAGTTCAACAAACAGGAGGTCCTCTGAGTTAAGAGCTTCTGGAACTACAACTTCATCAACTTCTATGTCTCATACTTACAAGAGCCCTCAACAATTTAAAGGTTACTCTAAAGCTGGAGAGCGTAAACGTAAAAACACTCGCCAAAAGCGTAGCATTATTGCTACAAGCACACCAGAGAAGAATGCTCTAACAGAAAAGAAGACAAATTCATCTCTGAAGGCTCCTAAAAGATCCCTCTTCAAGAACAAAAATAAATATGAATCTGAAGAAGATTGTAGCGAAACAGTGCCGGTTCTTATGGATATTGATGATGACACTGACATTTCGGACGAAACGATGGAGGCACTTTGTCCTGAAAATTTTGAAGATCTTGAACGAGAACCATTAATAGGAGATTTTGTTCTCGTTAAATTTGACATTCAAGGGAAAAAAGACATTTTTTTCATCGGAGAAGTGATGGTTTCAAAAGACGACGACAGTGATTATGAAATTAGCTTTCCGAAAAAGCAATAAGATAAGTGGAAAATTTGTAAAACCTGAGGTAGAGGATAGAGCATCAGTGCAAGAAGGGCAGATTAAAATGATCCTTCCAAAACCGTCATTCAGTGGACACACAAAGCGACAGAAATCTTATTTATCTTTTGGCGTTAATTTTTCTCTTTTAATTTTAAAGTGAACTGATCATTTTTAAATATAGCACACTTTGTAATTCAAAAATATACATATTTTATAGTTACTATTGTGTTTACACTAATTGTAAATGAAACATATGACACGTACTCGTGACATTAATTTTTGAATAAGAATATTTTGAGGAAAATAGGAAAACAGTAATTAAATAAGTCACACTGGATACTAGTGACCACATGAACCTTAATTTGAGCGAACATATATATTGTATCCGATGATATATAAAATTATATTTTTCTTGTTTCATTGTGCCCCATGTTACCCTACTTTCCAATTTATATAACCATAGTTTATGGAATAAATGAACAAACAACCCAAAAACACATAAATTGCGATTATCCAAAGTTCTGTAAACTTTTAATAAAAAATTAAAAATAGCGGTGTCAGTAATTTTGCCTGAAATGAAACCATGTTAACTATGATTTAATATGCTTTCATTAATTAAGAAATATATTAATTTCTTATTCATTAACTTCTCAAATATCTTCAAAAATACAGGAAAAACATTAATCGTCTCGTAGTTTTTCTTGTTCATTTTGTGTAATATTTGCATCATTTATGTGGAAATGTCTATTATATAAATTTTCTTTTGTTTTTGTAGTAAGTGTAATGTTTGGTCTACTACATTAGTTTGTTTGTTCATGCGTATTTTCCTATCCATAACTCATAATCATTATTTTCAAGGGTACTTTCTGGGATGTATTTGGAATGTTCTGTTGGTTGTTCACTCAGTGCGCAGCTTGCCAGTCTGCTCAGTCAAAGATTATCGTGTCGATTGTTGAATAAATAAGCCCGCCATGTTGTTAAATGAATATAGCAACATTCTGTATATTTGCACGTCGATATGAAGAAGAAGCAATCTCTCTCAATGCTAAACGCAGTTAAATTTAGAAACAAGATAAAAACAAACGAAAACGACGATGTCGATTGTTCTGCCTAACCACGTAGCAATGCTCCTAAGATGTAAATTTCACATTCGCCTGATTTTGGTATTTAGTTAGTGCTTAAAATTTCATGCTTGATTAGCACTTGAAATTTCTGCTTAATTAGTACTTAACTTTATTCGTACTCATCCAGTACTTGAAGTTTAGCACTTACCATCCAAAAATTACTATAGCAGAAGAAAAAATTAGAAAAATCGTAAGTGTTCAAGATGGAGATGGACAAAAAAAAACCTTTTGATCTAAAGGTCTAGTACTATCTTGAAACCAGTTACGCTATTAACAATACGTTTAAAACCAATTTCGATAATTATCTTGCAATAATTAATAGCATACTACTTAACATTGGTGATTGATATAGATGTTACTAGTCCAGAATTATTTTGATATTGCTAACACACCAAAATAAGTTTTTATGTTCAAAAAGATTGACGCAAAAAGTCTATAACTTGGCAAATCTCTCAAAAGCCAGACGTACGCATTTATACTCAGAACTGAGTAAAACAAGTGTTACATAATCAAATAAAGGAACAGACACAAAATAATCAACGCAACCGAAAAAAAAACTCACGATAGAGATAATTAAACAAACGAAATTAAAAAATAATCTATAAATGACTCAAAAACGAAACAATAGCTAGTAGTTCACGAATGTAACCTAGTACAACAAAACAACGAGATACGATAAGGCACGAGGAACTTGACATCGACACATAACCCCCAAATAACAATAACGATAAAATGTGGATTGAAATGAAACATTAAAAACAACTAGAAAAAAGTAAATTGAATTCAAACATAAGTTCCAGATGATAAATTAACTTAGCTAATAGTAATACGAGAACGGACGACATGGTTATGAAAGTTGTAAACAGCACAAACATTTATGGAAAAGCTATAAATGAAAATTCATTTACAAGATTAATTAAAGGAAAGAAACAATAGGATTTCAAGAAGACATTTAAAATAAAGGGTGTGAACAAAAGCGCATTTAGTTCCCTATAGTAAATAGTGAATAAAGGTTACGTTAAACAATTGGGAAGACAGGAGCAAAGAAAGAATAGTTAATAGAAAAAATAAAAATACTGGGACCAATAGCTATAAGGTTCTACACATTCATAAGTGGAAAACGTTTAATAGAATTAAGATTAACAAAAGGTATAAACTATTAAATACAGAGGAACATATTTTACCCCAGGTAATTAATACGATCTTTTCACTATAGTGTTAATACGGATCGTAATTTATCTGTTAGTTAACGAAAATGTAACGGTTTCTCTATATAGTTCTTCCCAGCAAGTAGTTAGCGTCCTCCTACTACTTGTTCTATAGTTTCCTGCTATTATTGCTATTACTATTACCATAATTATTCCTTTTATTAGCTGCTAAAAAATAACTGAAACGAACCTTTAATTTAAGACAACCCCGTCTACGGTATTAAAATGGATTGCTGTCTATTGCAACATAATCATTTATCTTTAGTAAACACAAGATTAGAAAACATTTATTCATAGACTATATAACAAAGAAAATAAACAAAAAATCGAAATAATTAGGGCTTGCTTTACACTTCTATTACGTATTAATTGCTGAATTCAAACGTTCACGAATAAATAAGTTTCCTTAGGGAATTAATTTTCACAGAAAATGAATTCACACAACTAAAAGGAGCCTGCCTTCCTCATAGATAAAAGAATACATTTAATCAGTCTTCATTTTGTATTAAGAGCTAAAGTTGAATGGTTGTTCAAAGTAAAACAAATTAATTTCGTTTTATAATTAATGTATTAATTATAGCTTTGAGACAAATATTTTCAGTACGTACAAATATATTCTTGTTGTGTGTGTATAAGAATAAATATTTCAGGGGAATATAGATCGTAAATAGAAAAAAGAAATAGCTTTCTGTTAAAATAATAGTCAAGTAATTTACAATGATAAACATCTTTCTAATAAATTATTAATACAATATCTATAATTGTTTACCTATTACACGAAATTCGTATACGTAAATAATACATCTTGAATTCATTCCACGAGTACATCAAATCTATTAAAAATTGTAGGTATGATAAATCAAATGTTTAATATACGATGTTCATGTGACTGTATTAAATTATAATTATAATAACGGTTAGTACTAAATGTATGTGTTAATACTGGATATTGACAACTAGCCCTTAATAATCTAAAATTTGCAAGGAATGTAATATATTTGTAATATCGTACATCGCTTGGCAGTAACGAGAGAATGCGCTGCTATTGATAGGATATTGTAGGGTAATTTATCAAATATGAGGCGTAAAATTAGCTATATATTGTTATTAAAAATGCAATACCTCGTTACGCATTTTACATTAATAATCAAAAATAAAGAGTTATATTTATGTTTTTTGATAATTAAATTGTATTTCACACACTTTGTGCAATGCAGAACTAAATTTCAAAGCAATGGCTTCGACAATAAAAATGTGATTTATTTAAATTTAAAAATGTTGCACATTAGGTATTTTATTCAGTTATTTATTCAGTGATATCGGTAATATATACAATTACATGAGCGTTTATCATTCTTTCAATACTTATTTTGAAAATTTAATGAGTAATATATTATTTTTCATAATATTTAGCTAGCTTTTTTCGAATAATTACTTTTTATTTTAGTTTTTAATACTTTTTGTTCTATACATTTCTTTATTTCCTTATAAGTTAAAAATAGTTTAATTATTGCTGCGGTGTATGTATATGTCAGACGTTATTTTCTTTGCTTAACATTTTGTCGTGAATGACATGGTGGCATATTATTTAATTAATTAAATTTGGAATAAATTATTAACAAAATGTCATCTAATCCAATATTGATTGGTTCTGTTAAAAATAGACTGAAGTGACATTACTAAAAGCCAAACGCGTCTACCGAAATGCCTTTGACGCCTTTGTACGATAGTGATGTTTATAGTAAATAAAGTTAGGAAAATATGCACGACTAAGTAAAAAAAGAGCCAAAGGAGGCTACCAAATATAGGGAGGAATTGAGGTTTAAGGGTTTAAGTATGATACACATAGTTTCACAATTTATTTCGATTTTTCTTTAGTTTAATTTAATGTAGGTAATTCTTTATGTTGTTTGGTAAAGGCCGATCCGTGAATTGCTTGTCGTATTTTTAGAGGTTCACATTTGATAATAATTATTTGACAATATTGGTCAGACTTAGTTTGTCATATTGAAAATGAGAATACTGGTTGAATTAATAATGCCAAACGATTTGCGAGCGCCTTTATAGGCAAGTATGAGAGTCGGAACTTCAACGTTGAAGATCTAGATACCATTGAGGTTTTGTTGAGTGAATGCATCGCGTATTGTCTAACAGTGCAATTCGAAACAGTTCAAAACTTTACACAAATCAGAGGACATTCAATTTAATAGAACAGAGACCGCCACGTAAGATTTGTATGAGTAATGATATGCGCAAACGAACATAATTATCGTTACTGACCGAAATCTAGGTCACAAGTATTGTATGCAAAACCGCTTTAATCAGAGAAAGTAATAATGGAGTGTGTTCGTCGTTTTTAGTTAAGTGTAGTTCGGGAATATCCAATTATAAGTAGATCGATCCTACAGTAGTTAGTTTTGCGGTATTTCGGATGTGTTATTTTTAACTACTATGCAAGTTCTCGCATTTGCGCTGGTTTTAGTGTAAATAAGTTCCCAGTCTGCTTTTCCTAAACTTTTAGTCTGTATTTTGTATATCCACGGGTCACATATAAAGGCAATTCAAAGCCCCTCATTGCTTCTACGAACACCACAATTGCAGCCCGATTATGTTATAGTTTTACTTTAAGCACTTTATTTCCATCCGTTATCATAGTGATCTATTCCGGACTTAATAAGTTTTTCCTGCGTGTTCGTTTTCTTTATACGAGTCTAATCTTATGAACAGGCCACTATTCGGGAGGGGATTTATACAATGGTTACGTATAATGGGTATGCCAGCTTGCTCGTCTTAATTCTGGCCATCCATTCCTTCACCTTTTAATCTCTTACGGGGCCGGCTGTCATCAGGCTTGGGTTTTTTTTAGTAGTAACTTCTTCCACGCGATCTCGACGGTTATATGAAGATCCTATCTCGAAAGGTGTACCCACAAATTCAGTTAGAATTACAACGACAACCGTTCGATGTCTCCAGAGGAGATTTACGGTCTGACTTAGTGGTTCGCAGCGACAGCCTTACTTATCCCTTACTCTAATTCTAAACAGAAAGAGTCAACGTATAATCATCGCTGCTCATTGATGAACAAGGTGACTGAGTGGCCATTAATTTATACACCATCCAAAAAGGCGCATGGCATGTACTCTCAACTTCCCCGTATATATGCTCTTCGTGCATACAATATGTGTGTATGTAGAACAAACACAGTACACAGTACATATAGCTACTAGTGCTCTTAATGAAATAAAAGACACTGCAGTACACTATACCCGATAATAGATTAATACCTTCATCTGTTGGAAGGAAAATTTAATTAGAAAACTTATTGATAAGGTATTATTTTTCGACGTATTCAAAATTCAAATTTTTGAAGAAGTCAAAACTACATTCAAAAAGTATGCGAAAACATCAAGTCATTAAACGATAAAACTATCAACCTCGAAGACAAAATACAATGATTAGAACGTCTAACACTTAAAGCAGTCGAAGAATTGGAACAATAAAATCGTAAAAACTATCTCCAATTATATGGTACCCCGGAAGAGAAAGACAAAGATGTAAACAGCATGGTGATTAAAGTATGCTCTGAGAAACTTGATATTAGTATTTCATCCGATGCAATAGATAGTAGTTTTAGGTTGTAGAAGAAAGAATCTGATTGTGGTTCTATTATTACTAAATTTCTAAGCCGTGAGACGAAAGGAAGTTATACAAGTTACGAGGTATAAAAATAGTTATAAAGGAAAATTTAGCCAAACTTAAAATTCAATTATTAAAACTAACAACAAAAAAGTCCGGTACTAAATTAGTGAGGACTGCGAATTGTAAATTGTTGGCAAAGATAGATAAAAAAAATTAAGGCGATTAAAACTATGGATGATATTTCATAATTTGCGTTTGATCGAGTATAATTTATGATAATAGAACATATATTTGACTAATTATTTGCTTGTTTTAATGGAGTCTTTGATGCTACTGTGCAAAATACTTTTCTTTGCGCATATACCTCTTATTTCGTGTAACAAGAACATCTTTTTTCTTCACTAAGAAATATAATTTTTGCTCTGCGTAAGAAATTTCATTTTTTTACGGCACTTAAAAAATAATTTTATAAGATTATATTTATTTGTTATAAATACATACTTTAAATGCAAATTATTTTTTTTTTAATTAACTTTTAAAACCAAATTGTCAATGTAAGAAAGTGTCGTTTTTATCGTGGGATTTGATTGTTACCAATCCATTTATCCTGTTCCTATATGCTCTCTCCCTCATAATGGTTTTATTTTACAAGTATTTGTGCATATTTAATAAACTTTTGTGTATATTTATTATGGGTTTTTATAGTTTTTTGCTAATTTTAGTGAAAATTGTTATTATAGAGCGAACCCTGCCCTAACTGTAATATTAGACAAAAGTGCTGAATTTTTTAATCAGAGATGGAGACCTAATTTTCTCAATTACTTATTATATATATATATATATATATATATATATATATATATATATATATACATATGAATATTTCTATGTACATTTCTATGTAAATTTTGTTTTCCCTGAGGAAAGAAAGAACTTTAAATAACAAAAAACTTTATCTGACAAGAACAAAAACATTAGTAGAAGTTATTATTAGAAATGCTTAATTAAAAATTAGTTTTATTCTAAATTTATTTAATTTCGCTAAACCTCTTCACTTTCGGTGCGACGTAACTACTATCAGGTTGTTACATATGAAATGTCCGATTTTGTAAGGAATAAAAAAAAGTCTAAATTTAAAAAAATATAAATATTTATTCTGCAAAATAGTCTCCATTTACATCAATAGTTTGTTGCCAACGGCCTGGAAGCTGAAAAATTCCTTTTGAAAAGGAATCTAGGTTTTGACGGCTCACATATTGCTCAAATACTGCTATTACAGACTCCCGGTTAGGGAAGTCCCTATTTTTTAAGTGATTGTCTAAACTTCGGAAGAAATGAAAATCAGTTGGCGAATGGTCAGGTGAATAAGGTGGGTGAGGGAGAATTTCGTAACCAAATTTCGAAAGTTTTTGGATTGTCTGTCGTGCAACATGAGGTCTTGCATTATCATGGAGAAGTATGGGTTCATGTCTATTGACTAGTGTGGGCTGCAAGCGGCTCAATTTTCCATGCATAGTTTCCAGTTCGGCACAATAGGACGCTGCCGTTATGGTTTCACCAGGTTACAAAAATGAATAGTGAATAATACCTTTACTGATCCACCATACAGTCACCATAATCTTTCGTTGGTGAAGTGATGCTCGTGCATGCTCTCTTGGTGCTTCACCTCGATCCAACCATTGTCCTGACCGTCTCCGATTATCATAAAGTATCCACTTTTCGTCACACGTTACCGCTCGATGAAGAAACAGTTCAACTTTCTGTCGATTAGCCAAAGAGGTAGCCACCTCTAATCGACGGAGCTAATTGGCTCCCATTAATTGGTGCGGCACCCAGCGATCGAGTTTCTTCACTTTGCCAATCAAAAAAAGGTGACGACTAATGGTGGCAATGGACACTTGAAATGTTTCTGCAAGGCTACGCACTGTTGTCGACGGATTACTTTCAACTTCTACACGCAGCTCGTCGTCATTAACGGTGCTACGCGCATATACGCGAGGCTCATTTTCCAAATCAAAATTTCCCTCGCTGAATTTTTTAGACCATCGCCGTAATGTGCGTGATCATTACACGTGGTTTCACCGAACGTCTGATTAATTTTTCGCGTTGCTGCAGCTGCATTTAATCCCGTTTTAAATTGAAAGAGGTAAATTGCCCGAATATCTCTTGCCGACAGCATTTCCATAGACGAGACAAGGACAGGTGTATTAATCTTTCCAAGAAATGGAACAGGTACACACTTCAAAATAAATACCCTTTTCTACAAATACAATAATAATTTTCACCAAAAACATACACGTCTTCACACAGGTGCGATTCAGTTCAGACTGAAGGAAAAAACGGACATTACATTTGTAACAACCTAATATATATGATTTACGTAATGTACTGTGATGTCTAATGTTATGTAGGCTATTATTATTTATGAAGCCTATACAGGATGGCTTCACATAACCTGTATCTCATGTCATTTATTGATTATATAGTACGATGCGAACTGTTATGGTACCCCTACAGACTCGGCAGCTTTTATAGTAACTCATGGCTTACCAGTTCCTTCTGTATTAGGCGTTATGTTGGTGAATGTGGAAGCATGAATTATTTTTATAAAAAAAATAATTATGATTCAGATATAATTTACCATATTAATATCAAAATAATAATAATATTTATCTCCAACTGAACAGACAACAAATAAGAAAAGTTGCTCATGTTAGTTATTAGCACCTAGTTTCTAATTAAAGTCCTAGTAGTATTTTATGATTTCAAAAGTTTTGTGATATAATAATTCATTACACTGGCATACAAACGTTTTTATTTTTAAAAAATGCTATATATTAACGAATAAAGTTACGCACAAACAAATTACTCGTAGCAAACGGGTTTACGGTCGGATAACATTCCATATTTTATGTTGAAATATTTAAACTGTTGCATGCTTTTCCATTGTCTGCTTGGATATATCGGTCATTCTGTATACGTTTATTTACCATTCAACAAATGGTAGGTCGGTAAATACAGAGAATCGAAATAAATTTTCCTGAATACGAGTGATATATTTTGGGCGATAACTTCACAAAAGCTTTTCAATTCTGGTGTTTTGTTAAAGTTTCACCACTTTCAAAAATGTTTCACTTTTGATGAAGATATTATCAATGTAATGTTCTCAACTTTTGTTTTTAAAATTCACTTTAATAACAAAAGTTGTACATAGCTTACTTATGCTAATTGTTCTAGTTATAGTACTACATTATAATAAAATTTTGTAATGTGTTTTATACATTTTTTTATCAGAATTCTTTAAGAACATATTTTAAATAACAAAAGAATGTAATAACAATGAATTATGGAGCAAGAGAAATTAAAGTACTATTTTGCAAGGAATAAATTTTAGTTTCACATTATTTTATGTTCCTATGACAATATTTAAACACCACACTCATAAATATTTTTTGCAATATTTAATTGCGTAATTCTGGTTTAATTTTTTAATATCCAATCCACATTTCTCCCTTTAAAGGCAATTGTAAACTATAGTTTCAGATAATTATATCTTTAAATGAATAATATTAATATAATTATTATTATTATATTAATATATTATTATGTATATATTATTAATATAAAGATGATTTATGTTACAAAGGTGAGAATCGAGAAATAAATAAGTGTACTTAAATCCACTTTTCTAATTTTTAAAATGAGCATTTTTTAGCAACGATCATTAAAAGAATATCGCAATCATATTATTTTTGTGATATATTAATCAAAAGTTTTTTATGGTTATATTTTTTACAGTTATATTATGTGAAAATCAAATTACAAGAATTTATTATATCTTAGCAAAAGGTTCTAAAAATTTTCCCACAAAAGTTCGTCAGGATCAATAGTTAACGCTGGTAGTAAACAGTTACTTTTGATCAGAACAGTTCATACTTATAATATAATCAACAATGGTATTTGCTTTTAGAAGAGACAAGGATAATTACGTAACATTCGTATTCAAGCACTTTTAAAACCAAACCGTCAATCTAAGAAAGTGTTGTTGAGTACAGTTGTACTAGTGATAGCTTGCATCTTAATGTGTCCACAAAGTAAGATGTTTATTTTGATAAAAACCACGTTTTAGATGTTTTGCAAATGTTTTATAAAATATATTGATTATATTTTTGCGAATGCTTTTTTGAGCTTTTGCTTATATTGGCCTTGTGAAAGATTGTACGTCATTTTTTATTTTAAACTCATTTAGTTGCTAAAAAATCAGCGTGAAATACTTAAAGCCTTTCTCATTAATATTTGATACTGTCATATGGATAAGAAAAGCGTTACATTAACAAAAGAAGGTCGATCATCCGAGCACTTCAATTTAATTTATTTTTTTAAGTTTTGCCAATTATTACGTTTTCTTTCAATAACTTTTGGAAAGTCGACTTATAAACTCTTTTAAATACAAATATTTTTCTTATATATTAAATACTGATACATAGTGTACATAGTGCAGTCTTATTAGAAATATACTCTGATTAATGAGAGTAATACGATGTTACGTGTAATTGTAACAAATCTAAGAGCTTTTAAGATAGACAATATAACAGAAGACTGTCATGACAGTCCGGTATACACAGATGCACATATTTCAAGTTTTCAAAGTTTCAAAAGCAGACGAGTAATAATCTGTCAAAATAAGATGTGGTGTTATAGCGCTGTAATAACTCTTAAACATTTTAGGAGAATGTAACGTCATGACATCCCACTATATTCACCTAATTTCGATATATGTGTGTGTTTTGCTAATCCCAAAAGCAATTTACATGGTTTCTCTTCTACTTCAGAAGAAGAGGTAAGTTATAATAATTATTTTTTAAGGATTTTAGCGTTTTCTTTCATTAATTATATAAATTTAACAGTTTTGATAATTCTAATTTGACTTATTGTAATCAATTCAATTAATTCTAATTATATAAAAGCCGTTAAATATTAAGTGGCCTAAATTTCATCTCAAAAGAATATACGTTAACACAAAAGAAGTAATTCTTTTCATTTCAGATATTTTCGTTATGTACCTACATTCAACTCTATGAAAGCACCGCTCATGGCCTACTAACAATTCACTTCCAATAAGAATGGGTTTTTACTTTTATTCGTCGGTTGATATCTACCTCTAGGTTTTGTAGCATAGGTCCAATAGAGACAACTAAATTTCGAAAATCAGATTGTGAGAGACGACTCTTAAAATAGCATTTCCATCTGTCTACCAGAAAGGTCCATATACGATAAAATCATAAAGAGGATTCGATATTGTCTATCGTTAGTTTTCAAGTCTCCGCAAATACATTATAATGCATACATATATCTCTCAATTCATGCCATAGCTTCAACTAATGTAGACGAAAAATACAAGAAATAAATATTTTACATAGTTCTTGTACAAATACAAACAAATGATTTTAAATCAGAAACTCTATTTACATATTTGGTATGTATTTTGAATTAAGGTATTTTTTTGTTAATTTTTAACTACGACTTGCACTTGTGTGCTATTTTGTTGTATTTATAATAGCTGTTTATGTAACGGGGCGGTTTTTAAGTAGAACCAGTGAAACGAGCAATTTTTTCGATCAATATACTTATAATACATCACCCTTAATTATTATAAATGATTACAAAATATTATACCAAAAAACGAATTTCGTAGGACAGATATATCGCAAGAGTCCAGTTTAGGACATTTCTCGCTTCGCTTCGATAATTGTGAAATTCTCGTAGTATATCCAGTACTATCTAAAAATCGGCAGCGCTTCATTGGCTCCATTTTGCTCCAAAGTAATCCAACCAAGTACTTTGAGATAAAAGCTATGAGCAATAATAAATGGTAAGTGTGTAGTGTTAACAACGCTGCCACCTTATTGTAAGAGTCGAATCACAATAGACCCACTAATGTTTGAATTCCATAGGATTTGCAGTTCTGTTACACTGAAACTATTATTATATCATATTTACTGGAATATGTTCTCTAATAGGTGCGTAAAAAAATAGGCAGTCAATCTGCCATAAGAAGAAGTAGAAAAAAGATTGTCGAAAGTCATTCTTTTTTCATTATTTTCGACTAATTATCTTTATGTAACTGACGTTATTTTCAAAAGATTTAACTAAATTTATTATTTCTTCCATTTTCACCTTTTACTCGTATTTGTTATTTTATAGATTTTACGCGGTTATGTAAAGAGAAATACTTCAAAAACTATTTCATTTATCGAAATAAATATGTCTACAATTAAAATTCTCGTTTGCTTCACTTCTTTAAATTTAAATTCTTTAAACTTCCTTTAAAATATTCGTGTAAAATTTGTCCTTAGCAAAAGTTTTATACTACAAAAGTGAATGTCTTGCCGATAGTTCGGCCGACAAAGTACCTTTCTCTCAAAAAATTATTTCAAGTTTTAAAACATATGCGTAAAACATACTTTATAAAACTCATTCTATAGCTAAACCGCCACAGTAGACTGAACAGTTTTTACCGACATTATGAAAAGTTTTAGTCAAAGTCAGAAATTAAATTTTATTCTTCTATCTTCAACATCGAGATGAAAATAATAATTTTCTAGAAAATCAGAAAGTATCAAACAAACATAACATGCGAACCCTAATAAATTGAAGGAATCGACGTCACAGAAGTATACCATATTATTTAGTAATATTTATAAAAAGGTAATACGATAATATAAAAAATTTTTATTATGGAAATAACAAAATTCATTTAAATTATGAAAATATCTTCGGCAATAATTAAAGTGCGAGATAATGAAGTTGGCGGTTACATAGTGTTGTACATAAATGGATGAGTTTAATGATGTGCGCGTTATTAAAATAATATACAATATGCGAATAATAGTAAAGTCGTTCACATATAAATGATAAAATAACACGTATAAATAAGACAATTCAAATATTATGTAAACCTACACTCACGTATTGAGACTCCTGAAAAACGAAATCTACAATATTTTATCTTTTGAATAGGTGTTCATATTTACATTTCTCGTCCGAATAGCACTCTAATAGATAACTAGTAATATTATTTGAAAGTTAATACTGAACTGGACTTGCTGCAGTGAACTTTATAGTCCACTTTTTTCTTTTTCATCGTTCTCTTTTTGTAATAGTTCTGACAATTGAAAGAATGATTTTGTATCTATTTACAATAGTTCTCTAACAGTAAGTCAATGTGCTAATTCCTTTGTGAGCAAAAGTTAGAACTATTTCGCCATTTAGCTCCATGGTTCCAGCCTCTAGTCGTAATTGCACTTTATTTCAGATGTTTTTAATAATTGAAATAGTGGAGAAATTAGTTTTTGATTTTGGTGCTCGTAATATTGTCTGTTATGATGATGTCAGCTTTCATAGTGGCATTCCCAGAGCCTCGTTGTATATTATTGCCTTTGTTATTGTTTTTCAATAATGACTTAAAGAAGCTTTAATCCCCAAGTGTAAATTTTGTCGACAATAAAAAAGTAAAATTTAGTCTACACATTTTCTATCTTCTGCGTAGATAAACAAGCATTTGTCGTTAAACTTGACATTCAATGTAGCGGTTATGAGCAACCGATTAAGTCTATTATCCATAACACTTCTACTTTTGAAATTGTTGGTGCTATCACATATATCTACTAACCAGTTATGGGTTTCATTATTGATAGTTCCACAAACTTATCATTCTGTGTCTACATTGCAGCATACTTTGACTTCTCATAACAATCGAGCGCATATTTCTCAGCTCTTCTTTTCTTTACTCCCGTTTAAATGTAACATACTATTAATTCAAACTCTCTCTCAATTAAGAAAATAATAATTATTTTACTCTTTTTTTGTGTTTTGCAGTATACTTATCGACAAATCGTTAGAACAGTATTCATTTACAAGGCGATTGAAATAAAATAAATTTAAGAATAACATACAAATGTTATAGATGCCAAGTTATAAATACTCAATTGACCCTAAACATTATTAAAATTTATATCATAATAATCACGTAGAGGTTTCTAAGTTTTTCGTCTATATTCCAGTTTGAAAATAACAAAATATGGTTTTCATGAGCTTTTGTTAGCATACTCCAAGAGCGTACTAAAAGTATAAAATAAAACACCATGCGATCGTTTGGAGAAGATAGATCGTATCCATTATTGCAAAGATTATCCCGTATTTTTTTACCTAAAAAAACAGCAACTACCAGTTTGGCTCTTCGAAAATGAGTGTTGATCTAGTACTTCATAGCTTTTTTTTTATATTCACGCGTCAAACATGAATTGAATGGTAAGTTGTCTAATTAACATCGAACCGTCAAATATTGGATTGTTACTTTTGTTAGTTGCTTTGTGATGACTCTTTAATTAAGGGCATCTCGGGATTTTTGATGAAATGGATAGTGTTGAAACTCGTGTTTGTCATTAAATATTTCTTCTTGAAAGGCTTATGGGCAGAGAATATTCACAATGAAACGAAGGATGATTTAAAGGACTCAGTTCCTTTATTTTTCACACTGGATAAATGAGTTCAAGTATTGTTGAACATCAGTTAAAAATGCGTCAAATAGTGGGCGTCAAAAATCTACCACTATATCGGAAATTGTTCAAAAATACTTGCGATGGTGCCAAAAGAACGTCGTGTAGAAACGTTTGTGATTGCGAAAGCTGTAAACAGCTTTAAAGAACACACAACACATATTTTGAATGAAGAGTCAGCTGTCTGAAAGATAAAATTGGATTTATCATTATATTCCAAAAATAAAACAATAATTTAAACAATGCGGTGCAGTGTTTTTCCTTTCCCTAAAGGTCGATGACTGTAAAGGCAATAGCCTCCTTTTTTGGGATAAAAAGCAAAAAATTGATGAAAAGCATCATGGTTCAGCCAAGAAAAACATTATTTACCACCAAACCACATCCGCCTTATTCATCAGATTTAATGCCGCCAGATTACCATCTTTTTCAACGCCTAAAGAAATACCTTAGGTCGGAACTTTTTAACAGAAAACTGCTGTGAACGCTTATTTCAATGAACTGGTGAGTTCTGAATTTTAATAAAGTACGGGGACTTTGAATCATTGCTGATTCAAATGTATCGAGGTAGCAGGGGGTAGTGTTGAGAAATAAATGCAGTTCTTTTCTTTATTTTTATTCTACCAGTTCTCCAGTTTTCGGTCGACTCTGATATTCAGAACTGATTTGAGAAAATGTAAAAGCTGTAGTAGAAAATATCTAAACAAGTGAAATTAAACTATGAGAATAAAATATTCTGTTTTACTGTATTTCGTTTAACGTTAAGTGAATACCTCTCTTATCATTAGAAAAATATGAGATTATTTCTTAATGAACAAAGCTGTATATATTTATAATTATTCACATCGAGTATTTAAATTGGATCTTATATATTACATATATTATATATTATGGTCAAAAACAATATTTAACACTTGAATTTCTGGTCAAACAAGTTAATGTGTAAAATGGTTGTCGAATATAATTTGTATAGAAAAGGCGAATTATGTGAATTAACTAATATCATACGACATTCAATAAGAAATCAGTAGTTAATAGATGACGATAATTTCTAAGCATTTTAGAAATACTTTTTTGATAAAAATTTGTCATTCCACTTTCTGACGTTCCTAACTTGAATTGACTCGATGAGTCTACTTCGTATTCTATTGGCGTCAATCGAATAATTGGCTTGTCAAAATCGTCTATATGTAGGTGATGTGGAATATGGAATTGATTTATTGATTAGTTACTTGTTCCGCAATAAAATTAAATTTTCCGGGCTTTAAAACAACAAAAGTTAAATATTGAATATAGTAACAAAAATATAAACCTTATTAGTTTCGTAAAAATTAAATAATAGTGTCTCCACTTGCAATGAGTTGTTCACAAATATCATATGTGGAAGAAGCGAACATAAATATAAAAAGTACTTCAATATTTCATACATAACCATAGGCAATCAATATATTACATATTTACTGTTCAATACAAGCCATAGTCCTGGGAAGTTCTATTATTATTTGCTTAATATGTTCAGCAAATACACAGATACCTTTTTCTAAGTAAACTAAAATACAGTAATATTTGTTAACGTAACATCATTTTCCAATATTTCTTTAAGTTCTTGAACCCTAAGTCAAGTTATGTAAATCTAGTAGTAAAATACATGTTCGAGAAATAGTAACAGTTATTTGTGAATAGAAATAGTATTTATATCTGCCTATTATCAAAGAAGAACTTTTTAAAAGCATGTATATGAATAATAAAAATATAAATAGTAATCATCAAGAAGAATGATCACAAAAAAGCAAAAGATGATTAACATTAAATAAATATACTCTCATCGCGTATATTACATTCTCGCGTATCCATTGTTTAAGGTATATTTTAGTCAGCCAATAATACCAAGATGATTTGACGAGAACTAGGGCACGGAATTGGTATTATTTTTAATTTTATTTTAATCTTGTCAGCGTAGTAGAAAGAGGACTAGACTTCGAAATTTGTTGTCTAGAAATGTCGACATCTCTCAGTACTTTTTACTATTGTGGAGGAATAAAATCAACATTCTTGTTCCTCTTAGAGCAAGTAACAAGGAATGGAACACTTCACACGTGTTACATATCTTCGTTGCGAAAAGTTGAAAAACTTACGATCTAGTTGGACACTCACCGCAAAAGAAAACATTCTCCTCCAACTTCAACAAACTTAGATAAACAATGCTGAAGTAAGATTATGGCATTTTCGTAATGACATTGCTCATGATTTTCAGAGTACTACTCTGTTTCGGCAGTAAGTATTTCATCTGACTGAAACGTTTCTTCTAGAAGCAGAAGCTTGGGGACCAAAAAATCACTTAGTGTTAGATACGGCTAATATAATGGTGAAACACAACCCGAAATATCAATGGATCTAAAGTTTCGCGAACAATTTGACCGATGTAAGTACAAAGTGTTCTTTCACTAATAAAACGGAATGTAATGGTGAAACAAAACTTTTTATAGGCCATTACAGGTTGCTTTCAAAAATTTATTCCTTCAATTCGTCTAGTGAAATTGTATAATATTGTTCGTTAACGCTTTGGTTCTTTATAAGAAAGTCTATGAAAGATACCTTCTTTGAATTAAAAAAAATGTATCCATAACCCTACACAATGACTTTCTTAATTCTTGTCCAATATTTTCAAATTATCACTTGATGTCTGCATTTTTTCACGTTTTTGATCACAATGCGACGTTCGTGAGACTCACCTTGTTAATGGATTGGACATGACAAAGTATATGCGTAAAATGTCGTGTACGCGATTAGTCGATATGGTCAGAATTCTAGCTATATTCTCGATGTCCATTCTTTGGTAGTTCTTACAATTTTTGGTGATCTTGGTCGCATATCATAACATTATGTTTCAATACCGAAACCTGGTAACAAAGTGTGACTTTCGAAGGGACATTGTCACCCTAAGTTTGTTACATATTAGATGAAATTTCAGATGTTTAATTCTTTAAAAAATAAATAAAATAAATCAGACCGTGGTTAGTGTCGGCTATATTACTATAAGTAAGGATAAGTGTACTATTTAGAAAATGCCGCCTAATACAAGCAGTGATATAATTTTTTTTCTAAACAGTGGACTTTAAAAATATCATTAAGGGTATAATTGAAATGGAAACAAAAAAAGTACAAGAAGAAATCATTTCTGTAACAACTGATGTGATTATCCTTCACAAAAATATTATACAACCTTTACATCTTTTAATAAATCTATTCTGAAATAAAACTACGAGGGAGCGTTTTTATGTTCGCGGAATGAGCGGGTTGGAGAGGGGTGAGTAAGCGCATTGGGGGCGTAGCCTGTGCAGCGACTCATGATTAGTATAAATACGAAGTTTCATTGTTATTAGACAGTTAGTCTTTGAGCTATCGTCAACCAAGTAACATAATCAGGAGTGAAAAGTGAAATATGGAAAAAATCGAATATCGTGCCGTTATAAAGTTCCTTAGCAGGCAAGGAAAATCAGTCGCGACCATAATGAATGAGATGTCATTGGTTTACGGCGACTCTTGTCCAGGAAAAACCATGGTGTACAAGTGGCATAGTTTATTTAAACAAGGAAGGGAATCCCTTGAAGACGATCCGAGGCCGGGCAGGAGCATTTAGGTGACCACGCCAGCACTTATCCAAAAAGTTGAACAAATTGTACTCAAAGATGCTCGACTAAAGAAGAAACAACTCGCAGAAATGGTTGGAGTATCCGATACAACAATTTTTAAAATCCTACACGATCATCTCGGCATGTCTAAGGTCAGCGCAAGATGGGTGCCGAGAATGCTCACGCCGCCGCAAAAACAACAGCGCGTAGATTGTTCGCGTGCATTTTTAGATCTCTGTAATGAAGACAAGGATGGTGTATTGAGTGGAATTGTTACTGGAGACGAAACTTGGGTTCATCATTATGAAACTGAGTCCAAACAAGACTCCATGCAGTGGCATAAAAAGGGCACAGCACCTCCCAAGAAATTTAAAGTGTCACAATCAGCTGGGAAACTCATGGCAACGGTATTTTGGGACTCGGAAGGAATTTTGTTGATTGATTATAAAGATAAAGGTGTTTCTATAGCCGAAGAATATTACGCTTCAATATTAGAGCGACTAAAAGAAGCCATTAAAGAGAAAAGACGGGGAAAATTGACAAAAGGTGTTCTGTTTTTGCACGACAACGCGCCCGTCCACAAGAGCCGCGTTGCGTTAGCTGCCCTGCATAAGGTGGGCTTCGAAATTGTGAATCACCCACCCTACAGCCCAGACTTGGCCCCGAGTGATTATTACCTGTTTCCGAAAATGAAAAAAGAGCTGCGGGGTAAAAAATTTACTGCCGATGATGAAGTCAAGGAGGCAGTTTCGGCGTATTTTGCAGATAAAGAGAAATAATTTTTTTATGAGGGTATAAATAAATTAATTGAAAGATGTGAAAAATGTATCCGTCTTGCAGGTGAATATATTGAAAAAGAAAAATAATTTGGTTTTTTTATTTCCACCCCTTGTCCCCCATTCCGCGAATATAAACACGCTCCCTCGTAAAATGTAAAATTCAAAGGCACCTACACATTATTAATAAGTGAGTTAAATAAGGATATTAAAAAATAATATAAGTATATAGTTATGAGGAAATATTGGTGATCTTTAAAACATGTAAAACATTTTTAAGTTTACTATACACAGTAAATTTGATGTTTTATTTATGTACAGATTTGATATTAAACAGTAACTAATAACGCATTAAGAAGATTTCGACTTTGAACCTCCATGTATTACCTACTAATAGTTTTTCAATATTTTAGTTTGTAATACAAATTAAAATATTGAAAAATTATTATAATCCAAGGTAAATAAATTTTTGATTTCTTGTCCGACTTTTAGAATCAAAATAACGAGTAAATCTAGACACATCCGTTGTTTAGTACACACATGGCTATCCATACATACAAAATGGGAATTTTAAAATTAAACACGTTTTTAAAAATGAATCTAAAGCACTTGAAACTGCTTGATCATCCACGACCTCATTAGTTGCTTATGATCCATTCTATACATATCTTAAATCAAAATAATTTAATTTAAATCAATCAAGTCTAATTCTTGATTAGGTTTAACCGATTTTTTTTCAAAATTCAAAGGTTTAATGAAATTGAATTAATTAAAATACTTTAAAATGTGATTAGTAACATAAAATGATAAATAAATACCTCTAATAGTTCACCTAAAATATAATTAAAATGACTGAACAAAGTTATATTATTTACAAAACTTCTATACGTCTGAACATCTCATTCCTTCGTCTTTTATACTCACGTAGGAAGATAGATAGGCAAGGTTGGATGCAAAACAACACCAAGATAATAAACCGGATAAACTATTTCAACCACATCGTCGATCTGATACTTTTCTTACGCTTTTCAAAACGTCCTTAATCTAATTTCTAATTTCATTTTAGGCTTAATTTCCTTGTTTACACATTACTTTTCCATTAAATTCTGGCTGTTGATTGTTAAGTTTACTAATGGTATCTAGAGGATATTGTATTATAATTGGTTATCATTTTTAAAGATTACCTCTTCTGATCGTTAATATTAATGGAATTCTTGCCAATTGGCATTATACCGTATTATTCTAGTACTTAAAGCTATTATTTGCTATACGTACTACCATTTTGTGTATATTATACAATTAAAACAATTAAATTGGTTTCAAATACTAACAAATTTGCTAAAATCCCATGCTTTATCAGTATGCGGCGCACTTACAGGCCTCTGCATACTCTCTACACCCGGGCGCCGTGGTGCACCCTTTGGGAACCTCTGGTATAATACAATATTTTAAGTTAATTCAAGTTACATTCTGTGTACTTTTAGTACTACAAGAAAATATGTCTGAACCAATGAATTGTGTAGAATAGAAGTGTCTTTGTTAATGTTTTCATCCTTTGTTGAGGTTGTGGAAAATAAGTTTCACACGTCAAGAAATATCTAGTAGTTTTCAAAATACATAAAAATCGTCTTACTGTTTCAATCTTATTCAAAACAAGGTAATCGATACATAATTATTATACATATCCTTTAAACTAGTACTGTCAATATAAGTGTTTTTAGGATAATTGTTTTTAATTTGAAGCTAAAAGCGTTAATTTATTATTGCGATGTAGTAATAAACATGATAATTAGTTTTATTATGTTTATTATTACATTTTTTACTGTTATTAGTAATAACATCTTTGTCTTGTAAATAATGATATGAAAATATAATACAAATAAGAAAATATTTTCAATCTAAAAAGCTGTTGACATATTTGTCTGCGTAGTCGCAAAGCTTTTAAAAGGTGTATCAGATTTCTCTACAAAAATATCCTCTTTCTAACACAAGCAACATTATACATTCAAAATTAAAAGCGTATCGATTATAAAGAACGAATATAACAAACTTAGGTTATAATAGCTATTGTGTATCACTTACAGTAAATACGTATTAGAGAATAAATAATTTCTAAATAACATTTTCAAATGTATAGAGATTGGTTGGGTAATAAGTTGAATGGTATAGAAAAATACCAACGTATTCAGCAAAATAATTGAAAGCAGAGTAGAATATACTCTATTAAAAAACTAGCATAGCAAATAAGAAACGACTAGTAATTGAGGATGAAGTGCAGTACAGGTTTTAGTGGATCATTTTAAGGAGATATTGATTAAAGAGAATATAATGGATGAAGAGGTAATTGTCAAAGCTGCCAATTCTTGGCGATGAATTAAAGTAGCCGGGGGTAGGTACATGCGTGTCTAGTAGAGTGAATTCAGTACATCGCGTCAGCTCGGTGTGTACTGTTCTAGTATTTGTTATTGCTATTTTAGTGTACAGCTCTATAATATAATAAGGCTGTGATAATGCTACTATTAGTAGAAAACGTAATGTAAAAAATTTTACGAAAGAAATTACAAAATTAAAGTATGGTGGCGTAAGAATAATTTACAACAAATTTCTTCCAGAATAAATTTGCGTATAAAAAGCGTAATAACATTTCACAACATAAATATGCAATATGTGGCGTAAATGCTTGTTGCAATGTTACTAGCAAAAAACGGTTTCGTAAATTCTGGGTTACATGCTATTTCAAATGAAAACTACTGTCTTGAGTAACATTGAATTGAAGGCAATATTAAATCCCATTTAAATGATAGAAAGTTGCCATTATGTGCGGACGAGACTACGGACTGTAAAAAATTCTGTTGTTATTGTTGTATTATGAACACTAGAACCTTTAAAACTACTAGTGTCATTGTTACTAGCTAGTAAAAGATTAAAGAAATGTACTAGCCAAGCAATTTTGAACGTATTGCCAAATAGGTTTACCTACTTTCAGCTTTCAACAGACTAAGTGTTAATATAATATCATTAATCATGTTAAGTATAGATCAAGCCCGCGTATTTTTAAAGAGCGCGGGCTTCAAGTCTGTTTCCGCTCCAATAATTCTATTAAAACGCTTTTAGGAAATGCAAAAGACAAAACCGAAGAAAATAATAAATCGGGAATCTACCGAATTGAATGTTTAGAGTACAACAAACAATACATCGGCCAAACTAAAAGATCGATCGAAACCCAGTATAAAGAACACCTTTCGCACATAAAATTCAACCGACCGGAAAAATCGGGTATAGCGAGACATGTATTAGAAAATAACCACAGTGTTAATATGGATTGTTTACATTTGATAAAAAACGTGTATAATTATCGAGAATTAGACACGTATGAAAGCATGCACATCTTAAAGAATTTAAACCATGTGGTGAATAATAATGAGACCGGCCCCTTGCAATCTACCCTTTTCTGTCTGCTTAATGTCAGAGGAGGAACACTATAATAAATCACATGCAGGCACTTGTCAGTCTTGACCGTAATTTCCTTTTTCAATGTAGTTCATGCTAGTTTAAGTAAAAATAATTTTTTAAAAATCTTGGGAAACAAACACACAGTGTACATCTTGGTTTTGAGCGGTGTGGATCGCGTACGGAGTTTGATTTTCGTACAGTTGCTTTTCGCCGTGTTTTACCAGGTGAGACACTTTGAAATTATCCGCTGATGATGACAACTTGGTTGTCGAAATGCGTATACAGAATTTGCAAAAGTTGATGTGGAAAGGGGTTATATATCAACCTTAGTGATCATCCCTTTTAATAGAGGGCAAAAAGAAAAAAAGGTACGACTCTGTTCTAGTTTATTGTAAGTTCACTATCAAATTGCCTGGAAACTAGTAATATTATAGTAATTTCATATTAATGAACAGAAAATAAGTAATAAAAAAAAGGAGATGCTCAAGGTATAGTAATTAATTACTCTAAATCAAAATCTACGACAAAATTTCCACCTTTATACGTATAGCTGGTTCACATCAAATTTTTTACATTAGCAAACGTACCTCTAATTTGGATAGACACTTGCCAAATTCAACAATGGAGCACATCTATAAATATTTATGCTTTTTCCTCGGCATTTGAGCCAGTTGACCAATCATCAATATAGAAGTCGCGACGAGCGATGTCTGGACCAATAGGAGAGTTTATTTGTTCTTCGTGAACAAATTGGTGACCTGAGCGATTTGCAAAAAATGATACAACTCATGTACTATAAGTGATAGTTGCTAATGCCAAAGTTTTTATTTTGTCGTTAGAATTGGATTTCCAAAGAACACATTGATGATTGCAATCTGCGTCATCTATTCTAATTTGGCGAAAATCTTATTGAATAATAATTGCCAACCATTAAAATGTCATTGAGAGATACACCCGTGAAAGTTTTACTAGAACCGTCAAATACAACTCGAAATTTTGTTGTCGAACTAACAAATTTTTTTACTATGAGAATGAGATGAATCTTCTAATAGTCGATCGAATTTAATTAATATCATGTGTCCCAGATCTAAATATTCTTGAATGAATTGCAAATATTGTTGTTTCAATTTATGACTCTTGTTTAAGCGTTTCTACAAATTGAGGAATCATTTTTGTGCCATACTATATGATTTTCCTAAACAGGAAGTAATTTTACTACGAAGCGCAATCTAATTCTTCAGATGTGTACATAGGTTTGCTTATGTCGCATGCTTCTTTTTGCTAAAATAGTGCAAGATTGTTATCTAATGTCTTAATATTAATAAAATTGCAAAAAGTTGTATTTGTAGAACAATATTGAAATAATGTACTAGTTACAACCCATCCAAAATTCGTTGCAAATAATGTTGAGTTTCCGATAATTTAGTTTGACACATTCTAGTTTCCAGAAAAGGTCAACACCGGTCAACATAACAATTGATTTTAAATATTAAATTCAGGATTAGCTAATGTAATATTCTTCGGTATTACCAGAGAAGAATATTTTATTGTTGCAGGAGGCAGTGGTCCTGTAATTTTATCTATTACAAGACTTTTATATTAGTTTGATAAGCATTAATTTTAGAGAGTACTTTAACATTTACAAACTTGACAGTATTATTAGTCGACACTCGACTAATACCTAAAACTGGAACAGAGTAGTTTCTTGTTGTATACTTAAACGATCGGCTAGAGATTTTATAATGAAATTCGATTGCGAACCACAATCTCAAAGAGCTCTACACTTTTATGCATAACTTCAAGCATTATTAGCGAGAATAAGAACCATTGACAGAATGGTCTGTGATATCTTTATTCAGAAACGTAATTTCTAATTGCGATATTGACATTATTGCTCAGAGACGATCATGATGATCGCGTTATTGCGTTGGATTGTCAGCTAGTTGAACGTATAATAAAGTTTCTTTTGCATGTCCTACTTAAAACTTTTACACTCAGCGACTTTGTGTAGTTTGTGTAGTTTAGATAAATTTTCTTTGCTATTACAAGATCAAATCCTTGTTCTGTAGGTAAGGCTATAAATTTGTCACATTGATGAATGAAATGAGGTTTGATACCAATTGCACAAATGATATTTGATGTGACTATACTAAACGATACTCTCGATATTTTGCGAATACCAATATGGTAGCAATGATACTATATTAAAGTTATCCTCAAGGAAGTTGAAATGCTTTCGTGTTCTTGTAATGCATGCTTTCAAGCTGGTTTCTTGCTTTTTAACACCATTTAATTTAATTCGGTCATGGTTTGAACAATTATATGGAACTCAAGGAAATATAAGAGATAGTTGGACATATACCATTTAGGCTCCTTTCTTGTGAGCTACAGAATCCGGGACGATGGACCATAATATGTTGAGAACGAAGCACTTGTTCGCTTTTGTTGATTTGATTAGTGAACACGCCGTAGTCTCTATTTTGCCATTCACGACGTGTAAGATCGTATAATCACTATTGCTTACTTGTTCGGCGATAGTTTATTAGAAAAAGTAAGACTAGTATTAAATTGATAATTTGATTTATTATCACTAATCACTAAAATAATTGAACTTAAAACATGCAAAAAAGGAAACAACGTCCAAATTTGTTAATTCAGGCTAGCGTGATATAAAAATAAAATATATGAAAATATATAAAAATAATTTTATGTAAGCTGAGTACAAAATATAGGACACTTTGCAAGAGATTAAAATATTACAAAGCAATAAGGACCCAGGACATAGTGGAAAACGCTGTAAAACAAATTGGCTACTAATAAGTAACAATAAGGTGTATATGAAATATAAAGTCTGCAAAAATCTATGAAAATTATGTTAGTATTTTCTACTACACTATCGTTGATAACAAAAATAGAAATTTTTTAAAAATTTCTGCGTTGGAGTAGGCTCGAACATGTGTCTGCCGTTTGCTAGACGGCTGCCTTGCTAATTAGACCACCAAATAGTGCATTTCGAGTCTCTTAATATGCCATAAATTATATTATGGAAGCATAAATATATAATTGAGTGCTTCACGATGAAAAATTAATGAAAATCAGTATTTTTTGCTAGAGTATTATTAATTATAATCATAGAAATTAAAAATTACTGCATTAGAGCAGAACTCGAGCTTGTACCTACCGTGTGCTTGATGATTGCCTTACCAATTAGGCTACCAAGCGGTACGGATTCGAGTCTCTTAATATGCTATAAATTGCATCATGGAAACAAATCTAATAGTTTTACCACACCGTCATGTTTTGGTGTGAACAATTAAATATAAATATATGAATATAGTCAAAGATGGTAGAGTAGAAAATACTTTTTCATTAATGTACCATCGTAAACCGCTTAATTATGTATTCATATATAATTATTACGAAAATAAAAATTTGTAAATGTGCACTGAAATGCATAGGCATATTTGGTGCCTTAGAATACATGCCCGTGTGAATGTTTAAGCTAGACTACAAAAGGTAATAAAATTTGTAACCCTTTGCAATTATATAAATTATAAATTTTTCTCTAACTTTAAGTAAATTTCCTCAAACTGCGTTTTAAATGTACTGTATAGAATCTAAATTAATAAAGGAGCTTAAAATTATACAATAAACAACGCCATAGGTAATGTACTTTCTTATGCTGATACAATCCTAACGTTGTTTTGGTTGAACTTAACCTTTCGAATTTTAGAAACATTTAAACAATGACGTTTGCATTGAAACTAAAACAAATATATCTACGCAAAAGTGTACCTTTATCTTACTACATACGGGGTTTACATTCAAGGGAATTTGTTTGATTAATTCAAATGTACACAAATACAAAGATGTAGGTTTCAAATCAATCACACACTTAATAGACCATACGATATTACGCACATGACTGTGTTACTTATAATCTTCTCTATATCACTTGAGTGTGGAATAAAGCAATGCATACAAAATTGTACAAATGATTTTTGAATATTTATTTCAAAATTTTCAAATATTGAATTTTAGATAGTGTAATTTAATATACTTAGGTGAATTCTACCTGAAATAAATATTGGTTGATAGGGTAAGGACCGCTTCTATAAAATAAATGAAACTATAGGAATAGCTATTTGTGAACTAAATGAACAAAGTCATTTTTTCAACAAGGGCCTCGTTTAGTTTTGCGGGAATAATGGAAACTGTCTTCTCACACGTAGTTTGTACAATATTTCCTGTAACGAGCAAGATTTTATTAATAAATATCACATTTTTATGGGTTCAATAATTTGCGGAATATTGTTTAAAGTGAAGAAGAGAGAGAAAAGCGCAATTAAATAATCAATATATGTACATATATATATATATATATATATATATATATATATATATATATACAGAACTTGGCAATTAAAATAGGACTACACTTGCTTATCAAGAAATTTTAACACAAACAGTTCGTATTTGAATATATTTCAAGTTTTCGATTGCAAACGGATTTAGTTGTTCAAAGAGGATCTATTCCTAGAAAAAGCAACAATTATACAATCATGCGATTAGTCATAGCCGGTGTCCATAAAACCACCAAGAGAAATTACAGGCTAATTAACTATAAAAACAGCATATTAGAGAGCTACTGGATAAATTAAAAGTAAATAATATAAATATATGTGAGTGCATATATAATAACAGTAACAGTTCTATAAGAAAATATTCAGACATTGGCAAGAAAATGCAACAATGAAAGAAATGGTAAAAATTTGTATTTCTAGCATGCCAGATGGAATTAATGCAGTCATTAAAGCCAAAGAAGAATTAACAAAAAATTAATGGAATAATATATATTAAGGAATAAATAAATATTTGTGTTAGTAATATATGTCTGTTTTTGTTTTATTTAAGATAAATTTCACAAAAATACCACAATCAGAAGGTGACTATTTAACTGTTTTATACATTTTTTTACAATTGAAAATTGATTTTAAAACGTATTTTTGGATAAGATTTAAATTTGGATTTTGCAACAAATGCCAAACAGTTTTCAATAAATTTCGTAAAATTAACAAATTTTGATTAATCTAAATGAAATTTAAATTAATGTTTAAATAATACTATAATAGTTATATTAAATGAATGAGTGTCAAAAAACAGGTCTTCATTTTAGCGAAGCTAGGAGGGGACTTAAAGGTCGAGCGCGATAAGTGTTTTATGACAAGTTTTTTATGTTATTGTTTCTAATTTGTGACTTTTATTACTTCTTTCTGTAAAATAATGGTAAATTTAAAATTTAGAAATCGGCGGTAATATACAATATTATTTGTCAGTTAAAAATTTGAATTTGTCAAATTCTGTTGAATACTTTGTACATATTAAATTTAATGTAAGGTGAATAGGAGTAATTGTTGAAAACATCATAGATAATTTAGTTCCCATTAAATATAGTATAAATTATGAAAAGTAATTTAAGAAATTTGAAGAATGACGCGAAGAAGTTATATCAGAGAATATTTTATCTGCACATTTCCAATGGCAATGTTCTAAATGTACGTATACCATTTACGAGTACTACACGAACAAATTATTTTGTTAAACCGTTTGTGATTATTTGATATTTAATTGTTTACACTTGCATTTGACAGTTTGGTTCCACATTTTTGAACGTTTGGATTTAATATGAAATTTCAATTGAGCACTTTTCTCTTGGAAAACTGAAGTGAAGTAGACTAAAATAGTGTGTTTACAATCTAATAATGCACCGTTTTCGATTCTTTACAATAAAAAATTAGAAAATAATGATTTATTCTTTTCATGTTATGTTTACTTTGCCTTAGTTTCGTACATGTCGCACTTAGAGCCCATCATTCTATAAACCAGTCAAATTTCATTTAATTGTAACCTGTTATTTAGGTGCCTTCATGGAAATTAACTACGATAAAAACGACTCTTTATATTTTCTTCTCTTTTGACTTGTACAAATTGCGACCATCGCACCTAAAAAAATTTTTAATTTGATCTACAAAACATTTTGGTGTATTTGAGATGGTATTTAATAACGAAACATAATGTTATAACATCAAAGAGAAGTCCAAAATAAATCATACGGGATTAATAGTAAAGCGTTAATATTCAGATGGACCTACTCCAACTTGTCATAAAAATTGTAAACAAACTTCTATTAATATTTATCTGAGAGGAATTTAAAGTTTTCATAATTTGCCATGTATCTTTTAATCTGTATTCTATTATTAGATTGCGAAATGGCAAAGGTACAAGGTGCATGATAAAATATTAATAATGTTAATTATAAAACACATACACCAATGTTCTTTTCATTTTTTTTGTTCATTGGAAATTTGCTGTACGTGACGTATATTTTAATTGCATCCACTTGCAGCGACATCATTTGTTTGAAAATTTCAAATATACTTTTATACTTCTCATAAACTCAGTTAATTAATTTCTGCATAGTACTCTTTATGACAATGATATTAATTAATTTTTCCCCAATGCAGATTGTAGATAAAAGTAATGATGAAGCCGTACTTTTACCGAGGTTAAATGCGTAAGAACTTTATGGAGCTATTAATTTACTTCATTTTAAAATTTTAATCTGGCAGATAAATGAATAAATAATTAACATTAAAACTTGAAGGCACCATGTTTTCTTCGTTAATATAATTTGAAACAATCATGTGCTGTAATAAAAATTGAAACACGTACTAAACGGAAATAATAGAAAGTGGCTGGCAAGAGAAAACTGTTTATTTTAGTTTAGCGATAACAGTCAATAGGAGGTGGCGAAAGTAACATCGCAGTAATTGCAAGTAGGATTTTCAAGTATGTTTTAGATATACATTACAGGCCATAAATGAGGAATCACTTATCATAAATAACAAAACACTTGTATTTTAGACACATCCCTTAGACTTTCAACTGTTTTGGTGAGAATAATTGAAATAACAGTTGTAAATATATGTAATTCTGAGAAGGATTATTCGGATTATTATTATA
Source organism: Dermolepida albohirtum (assembly GCA_031893035.1). Classification (NCBI taxonomy): domain Eukaryota; kingdom Metazoa; phylum Arthropoda; class Insecta; order Coleoptera; family Scarabaeidae; genus Dermolepida; species Dermolepida albohirtum. The sequence continues at coordinate 460,944 of JAVIWB010006358.1, forward strand.
AATTAGATAAATATATTTGTTTCTGAAAAATAATAATAATTTAATAGTTTTATGGCGTCTATTTAATAGAAATATTTTATATACCCCAATAAATTTAATAGGGTTTACAACGCAATATTATTATAATGGTATCAGGACTTCATAGTAAACTATTTAGCAATTTAAAAATTAGTTTTCGTGCAGTATTTGTCCGAGTAAGTTGCAATACGAGTATTTGAGAACAGACGTAAAAGTAACTTATAAAAATGCCGAAAAGAAAGGAACTTAGCGCAGAAACTCGTAGTTCTATAATAACGCTACATGGTGACAAATTTTCACTGCGGCAAATAGCCCAAAAGTTAAATATCTTATCACGTGGTACAAGGAAGAGTGAAACGATATTCCCAAAGTGGATCATTACAATCAATAAAACGTTGCGGAAGGCCAAGGATAACTACCAGACAAGAGGATTTGCGCCTAAAAATACTATCAAAACGAAATAGTCGCCTCACAGCTCCTCAGCTTCGAGCAGGGCTGAATGAAGGTCGTCGAAAGTCCGTGTCACTGACTACTGTAAAACGACGTTTGACAAAGGCGGGATTACATGGGCGTATCGCAGCTCGAAAACAATTATTGAATCCACGAAATCGTAAAAAATGGTTACAATGGGCCCAGGACCATCAACACTGGGACATGGAAATGTGGAACCAGGTGTTATAGACAGATGAGTCAAAGTTCCAAGTGTTTGGTAGTAATCGACGAGTTTTCGTTCGAAGACAAGTGGGTGAAAGGATGTTACCCGAATGTGTGTGCCAACACGGGGGAGGTTTTGTGCTTGTTTGGGGATCCTTTTTCTTTGATGGTGTAGGAGATTTGTACCGCATTGAAGGCATTTTAAAAAAAGAGTGGTATCTGAAGATTTTGGAGGAACATGCAATTCCGTCTGGATTAAGGTTAATTGGTGAAGGTTTTCACCTACAACAAGATAATGATCCCAAACACACTTCCCAACTTTGTAAAAACTATGTGAATCAAAAAGAGGAGGAAGGGGTGCTGATAAATATGATTTGGCCACCACAATCACCCGATCTCAACCCTATAGAATTACTGTGGGATGAATTAGATAGAAACGTGAGAGAAAGCTGTCCACAATCGCAGAAACAGCTTTGAGAGCAACTTACAAGGGTGTGGATTAATTTACCAATGGATACGCTCCAGAAACTTGTATCGCGGTTGCCTAATATTTGTAAAGAAATCATTAAGCGCAGAGGTGGATACTTCGACGAAAGTCGAATATGATAAGAAATTCTACAGAATATGTTGAAATTATTTTATTTTATATGGAAAACTGTTCATTTGTCTCGTAGATATAGTTTTGTAGAAATATAGGTTTGGTTTCACTAAGCGGGAATGTCTTTTTTTTAATTTCATCTACTTATCCCTCACTTATGGCCTGTGGTGTATAACTACTGATCCGGCAATATTCACACTGGAAATAGGAACTGCTTAGGAAAGCCGATGAACAACACTAAATTAAACAGGAGCTTCCATTTTAATTTGGATTTACAAGAACAAATATTATAAAGATAAATATTGTTGATATAATTTAAATGCATCACACATAATATGAGCTTCGCGAATTGCAAAATATGGTTTATGGCAGTTTGATCAAAAATTCTTTTGTTCTTCTATCAGCATTTTCTTAGAAGTGCATGCAATATAGATCCACCTGAAAGAAAAACTGCGTCTTTATATACCCAACACAAAGGGAACTCATTAAAGCCTTGTCAAGATCCACCAATGTCTTTCGTCTGACTTTACTACGATCAATCTCTGTATTACAGTATTTTAAAACATTTGGTGTCTATAGCGACAATATTCAATATAAAATAGAAAATATTGATAAATCAATGGCGCCCGCTTCTTGACGCCGAAAATAGTTGATAAAGTACGTTAAAGCAGTTAATCGAGAAGGTCAAAACATATTTGATGATATTGTGGACACTATCATGCCCGGTTTATGAGCTTAACAATGTAGCAACTTTTTAGAAATAAAAGAATAAATGGTCACCCTTAGAAACTATTTCTTGGAGTTTATTGTCTGCTAAACGCAAACAAAGACGCATTATAACCTAAATTTCATCAACAAAATACTGTTAAACAACCGACAAGATCAATTATCTTAAATATAATATAAAAAAACTAACTTTTTATTGTTACTAAACTGAATTTTTGGCAACGAAACAACCATTAAGTAAGTTTCCTAACTAAACACATTTGAAGAGACTTACATGTTATTATCAAATCGGACAAAACTACGAAGGGCTTCAGAATCAGAAATTTTCTAGAGTCCATTAGTTAAGTAAAATACTAGAATCAATTTACATATGAAGCAAATCTTAAGAAAAAACCTGGCAACTTAGATGGATAAATGCAAAAGGTTGTAATAATGATACGAAAACTTCATATTTTGTCTATGGCTTTATGGAATGGGATGTATGTAGCCAAACCCGCTGAAGAATAGTTAGGGAATAAAATACCGGCGTTTATTTGAATTAGGAATTGGTTTTGAAAAAGCCCTCACAAAAAGTAATTGTGTTCGGAGAAAGTATTCATCGCAATAATAGCTGAGACACTATTGGATAAAGTGTCCATGGTTATACATGATTAATTTCGACTTTCAAAAGCTCGTACAAGTTTCAAAGATGATCATTGAAACGATTATGTTTTCCTTATTTAACATTTTCGTAAATGTAAATTGCAGGACTATATATTAAAATACATTGTTCCTCATGGAAAAAATTCTACGTAGGAATTGGATTAACATCGCTTTCTGCGTAATTAAGTAATACAAAGTGAATATTGTATAATGTCTATGAGCTAAAATTGCATAGTTGAAAAGTCTTATTTATATAGGTTTTAAAAATAATATCGTATATTTTATAAAAATTCACAGATCATTGTATGTATTCAATGGTAATTCAATTTATTGAAAATTTATTCAATAAACTCAATATTCAGTTTCAATACTGTTTCAGTTCTCGATGCGGAACTTGGCATCTGTTACGTAGCATGCAATAGAGATATGGCAGTTTACTTCAAAAATAACGTTAGTGAACCCTATTTCGTCTGACATTAATACAAATGATTGAAAATATATTTTATATAGTCCTTTTTCTTTCATTCACATTCTTCTAGCTCTTTCAATCGTATTCAACTACAAGAATAGCTCGGAGAGGAAAAATTATATACGTTTAAACTTTCCTTTCTCCAGAAATAAAACTCGATACGAAGAACTTGCGTAACTGTTCAAAACTTGTGTAGTTGATTTCATTCTTAGAAAAAGTTTGTATTAATATAAAAGAAACTACAAGATTTTTTTTCGCTCCCGACTTTCCTTGTGAATTGGTAAAAATATTTTTCTCAATTATAAATTACACAAACAATATAAGAAGCCTTAAAAGCGCCAAAACATAAATATATTAGTCATTTAGTTTAACTTGTAAGTATAGATTATTCAAATAAAAGCAGAATATTTCATGTGCATATACTAAAATACTTTTCTTTTTACAGTTTGTTGTAAACTTGGAGCAATGAGAGCCGTTCATTATGTTTTACATAAATAACTTTTCTTAATAAATCTACAAGAAGAGATACTAAAACGAAATAGAAACACTGGAACATAAAGTTTAAATGTATTCAATGAAAATGATAATAAATCTGTTAGTGCACTACATATAGTGCGCTTTTTATACGAACGAACTTTTTCACCGGAAAATACAGGATTTATACATATACAATTCAAAATTATTATATATTATATAAATAGAACAGAGTCCACAGTGAATTTACATCTTATTTAATAGAATTCAGTATACATATTCTATATCTACTATTGTTTTAATTTTCATAAATACTTAATACATAGCAGTGTACCAGAACTCTAATAAAATTTAAACGTTTTTAAAACGTAAATTAATGTTCATATTTCGCTATTTTTGAAACTTATGTGGACTCCAGCCAAACTATTTTTATTAATTTAACGAATCATTCAGAATGTAGTATTAATGAAGAGTTATGTGTTTTATATACTAACCATTCTTTTTTGTGGAGGATTTACCATATATATTCCTTTATGACTGACTTCTAAGTAATTGACATTAATTATCTTGTATTTTGATTTAAAAAAGTGTGAGTGAAATGTTGTTAACGGTTATTGCTTTTTTTATTAATTTTATTTTCTTATTAAGTCGTTGGATATTGCATCTAGGTTTTTAATGCGGTTCTGCGGTTTACTGTATTTGGGTGTTTTTTAATATCAAACATCTCTCTTACTACTTTTGTGTTATAATTGGCTTTGATTTCGATTATTGCATAATTCTGAAATTTGAATATTAATATTATATACTTGCTGTATTTTAGACTTCGTTTCAATTTCTCTTTTGCGTTAGTGAAGAATTGCTCATTGCTGTTGTTTCCTGTCATTGCCTGTTTTATGTTGTATAGTTTCAATATTTTTTGTATTCTTTTCCAAAGGTGTACATTCAATTGATATTTTGCCTCACTGTTGCCTTCGCACTAATCATTTCTTCACTAACAAAAAAGGAGAAATTGAAACAGAAAGCCAAAAGTTGTGTAATAGGTTTACATCCAATTACATGGTATACATTTAAATTATCTTTTTTTAAATTTGAATTGTAATGTTTCGACTTGCACAGATGATATTAATATTTGCTGCAATACAATCTCACAATTTAGATTACATACTTCTACACAAAAAATTGAATTTAATAAGTGTCTTATGTAAACGCAATCAAACACTTTTAAATCTTGATAGGTCTGCTGTGATGACCTACAGTCATAAATATATTTCTATATTCCGTGGACCAAACTACAATTTTAAGATTTTCCTCAATAAAGAATTTGAGGGTATGGTTTGATTTGGTCTTAACGTTTACGGAGCATATGCATTCCATAAGAAATTTGGCGCTTGACCTTAGATTGCTTAATATGGTATTGTAAAATTTAACAATCAATAAGACTTTGTACTATGCGCTCGTACACGCGTACGCACTAAATGAAAACATACTTCTGCAGATGTGACAGGCGATGAGACTTGCGTACGTCACTGAGATCTAGAAACAAAATTAGATTCCAGTAATGAATCTATAAGTGTTCTCCGTCCCCAAAAATGCGAGTACATAGTATTCAACTAAAAAGCTACTTCCTTTAGGAACCAAGCAAAAGCTATACTAGCATATAATTATGCGCTTTTACGATGCTAAACTGAAAAATTTTAATTTTAACGGCTTTATGCATCATATGTGTAATGCAGAAATTTTCAAAAAATATCTGTTCTCCACGCAGGACTCGACTCATATTAGGACTTGAATACGTTGTCTCCGTGGTCTAATGGTAATGGCATATGCCCGCAGAAAATGAGATCGTGAGTTCGTGTCCTGTACGGAGAACAGAAGTTTTTCAAAAATTTCTGCATTACATATAAGATGTACAAAGTGGTTAAAATTAGAAGAATTATACTTGTTGAAAATATTCTAAAACAGGTTACAGTAACAGCAGTTACCTATGATAGTGCGTTAACAAAAATATATGTAGCTATTAAACAAAGAATCCTCCTTCATGACTAAGAGCGAGTTCTTCGAACTGGACTACCTACGGATATAGCTGCATACTAAATCTTTTAGTTTAGAAATTACCTATTACGCATGCTAAACAATATGGTTCAAAATAAGAATAGTTTGCCCACCGCCAGGGCTTGTAAATAAATCTCAGCAGATTCCAGTAATATGCTCAACAAGAAAATTTGCACCATGTATTTTACAATTCTATTTCATTTATCTTACGTATATGAGGTCGTAACGTTTGTCCCAAACAGTAACAACAGATTGAAATGGGGTGCGTGCTGTAAATTGCTTTTACAGTAGCCTTAGGTAAAATATATGTAAGCCAGAGGCGAAATCTTGTGCTAAATATCTTAATTTAGGTAAAAGTTCAAATAATGCTGACTTTAATAAAACGATAGTTCATTCGTACATTCACACACACTAACCATTTTATATTCATGGGAACGAATTTTATATGACATATCAGTTTAATAACAACGTGAATTAAGCCCACACAAAGAAAAAGGATATGCAATATAGTTGTATAAGTTAATGTATAGCGTTTATTGTGAACCCAGTACTGAGAAGTAGATAAAATTTTTGTAGTATTCGGTTGCTCACAGTTAGGCAGCCTTTTTTCTGGAAATATAGCTGCATATTATATTACTAACATAGAGTAGGTAAAAAATTGAGCCCAAAATATTTCCTATATAGAGCATTACTCTTCATATCTTATCTATCTTATCTCAAAATTGACATTCCATCAGATAATTCGAGAAACAATTTAATAAGTAACGGTTCTTTCCAAAACAAAATTAATTTATTATGAGACGATGCGCCAAAAGATTTCGGTAAATCAATAAGTACGCTATGTATATATATATATATATATATATATATATATATATATATTATACGAGTATGAAAAATAAATAATTAATAGTGATGTTTTTAAGAAACATTGAATTTTAAATATTTGAATTAGTGCAAAAATTTTTAATAGAATATTTTCAGTTTTTAATAAATGAGAGTATTGCAGAATATACACACAGTAGAGAAAAGAGTACACATTATTTCATGAGAGAAAAAGAAAATGTAAATATTATGTGCGTATAGACTGCGTAGAATATTGAATAGGTATAAATATAAATATGTAAAGTTAATTAAATTTAATAATCCTCTTAAACACGAAACATTTAATATATGAAAATACCTGTTGCATGTTGTCGTGACTTTGTATTAATTTTTTAACTCAAAAAAATAAAATAGAAGTCGATATCCAGAGAATAAATGTATAGGATATGTAACGAAAACATCACTTTCGAAATTAAAAACCTAATACACGGCTTTAAAACTAAAGCGAAACGTCGAAAACAATTAAAAACCTACCCAGTAATGTTGGATTCTGTCCTTAACTAAAATTCAAGCCTTTTTAATTCAAAACAATAAAAACATCTGAAATCTTTACAACATACTTCATTTTCCTTCCATTCAATTAAGTTTTGAAGTACAGATAGATTCATATAATTGGTACTTATAGCTTTATTCAAAATTATTTCTGTTTTTAGTCCTTGAATAAATTAGTAATTAGTAAGTTTTATATAGATGCATATTAAATCTAAAACTTATTAATTTTATATCAAACTACATAGCTAATGACCAGGTTATTTGAAGAATTCCAGTCTTAAGAATTTTAGTAAAAGGTACGCTTATTTGATTATTGCCTTACATTTCATCAACATTAACATTGTATCATTTATTAAGTATACTAACTATATATATACATATATATATATATATATATATATATATATATATATATATATATCATAGTAGAGAGAGTCAATCTTATCTTCATCCATGTTATAAGTTTTGGCATTCCACGTTTACACTTTTTGCATTTACTGTGTTAACAATTATTTTTAAATTACGTTGAAGTGTTGTCCTACTAATTTTCATATTTTAACTAAATTCCTTCACTTTTTTCCACTAAGTCTACTTCTGTTGAAGGTGTCTCATAAATTTTAATATATATTTGGGACATTTACTAAACTGTGTGTGTGAAAACACTTTTGCCTTATATTACAGTCAAGATAAAGTTCTGTGCAACCCGACTTATGGGTTAATTCGTTAAGAGTCAATAGAATGCATAAAAGCGGTTGCTGAACAAGAACACTAAATACGACTGCCGTTCCGTCAATTAAAGACTCATTAGTTAGACTCGGTTCTCGTCCAAATGCTATTAATTGCCGTAAGTGGAATATGATATGTAAATGAGAAAACTACAATAGATCTCCATCTCGTGATTAAAGGCTTATACAATTTTGAATAACGAGAAGTATTTACACATAACAGTTTGGCAGTAAAAACCCACAAACAACGTATATACGAGTATTACACATATATATATATATATATATATATATATATATATATATATATATATAATTTTATACATATTTAATTTCCTTTTTGTTTTCTTTTAAGGCGTGTATTCAATAAATATAATTTTTCTTTTTTTTGGAATATGGCCCATATTAATTATTCAATAAAGCAGTATTAATGGTTTTGGCACTTTTAGTTTTAATTGTTTTCTTCAGAATCAATAATTAATATGTTAGCAGGTTATTCCGTTATAGTTATATAAAATATAATTTTATGTACTTTGTAAAGCCGTTAAATTGACATTTACTAATAATCATTATATTATCGTTAAGAAGTATTCAATATGAATTTTTATTTTCACATAGTGGCTGAGGAAACTGAAATTATTTTTTTCTATATTATGATAAATTGTTCAAATTGCATACGTTAGTGAATCATTGTTTATATTTTAATTGCCGACAGATGCCGATGAAACCAAGAAATTTTTCGATAGTGTATATTTCAATGTACGTTTTATTTTGCACAACTCAACCAGAAACAAATGGTTTTCAAATAAATCTGTTTATTGAAGAAGAAATAAAGAAACATAGCATTTCAATTTAACTAAGTTAATTTCAGAAACTTATTTTTACAGAGCAAAATTATTAAAATAGAAAAGCAAACTTAATATTTGCTGGAGATGAACGCTATTAATTTAAAACTTATTATTATAATATTAATAATTATTTATGAGGTGCTATGCTTTGGTTAAACATGTTATTTTGCTATCATATCAAACTTCAGACTCAACTAAATTTTCTCTCCGTAATAGCTTCGATGAGAGTGTTTATTATTTTGGTAAAGTGTGTTTACGAGCTCATTGTTACATAAATAATGTTAGACAGACATTTAGAAGCTATAAATTAACATCGTAATATTTACACTCAAACTATGGCTAAGTAATTTTTAGCAGTAATTTATTTAAAGTAAGAACTACTGAAATATAGAGTCGTTCAACGGGAACAATTTAAAACCGTCAAAATTCTACGAAACTCATAGTACGCAGTAAACGAAAACATGATAGTTCAAATAACTATATTAAATAATTGTTTGAAAAGTTCTGCCATCAAGTGAATTTCAAACGTATGTACGTACTTGTGTACATTGATACATACATACATACATACATACATCACTCGTAAACTGAGCACGTACAATAATCAATCGCGCTATCCAGATTTAAACACTAAATTACAACAGAGGGACAAATGGAAATAGATTTGTAGTTCAGTAGTGTATTACAGAAATATACATAATTGCTTTTTTTCTAACTGGCTTGACTAAAAGTATAATTTCGAACTCGCTGAAAAAGAAATTTTTTCAGTAAGGACATGTAAGTAATTTCAAAAAATAAATCAATGGAAACAGTATTAATTTATTCACTTAAGGTTGACATATAACCCCTTTCCACATGAATTTTCATATTCTGCATACGTATTTTGACAACTAAGTTGTCACCATCAGCAGATAATTAAAGAGTGAAACACCTGGAAACCAGCACGAAACAAATTCCATAAACGATCTGTACCGTCGAAAGCCAAACCACAGACTGTATATTCGTTTAACGAAATTTTTAAAGACATTGTATTTTAGTCTTAAACTATCCTAAGAAAGTACCTGAATGCGTTTACTGCACCTTCCTTTGTCTAACGTATAAGAGGTCGAAGAGAGATGAGTAGGAAGTGTTCAACACGTGACCCTTATTCTTCAAAGTGTACATGCTGTGATATGTATCTAATTCGCGATAATTACACACATTCTTTACCAAATGCAAACAATCCGCATTCACACTATGATTACTTTCCAACACATGTTTTGCTAAACGAGATTTTGAATTTGATGTGCGCAATATTTTCTTTATATCGGGTTTCTATGAATCGATTTGTTTGGTCGATGTATTGCAATCTAACAGCGCTCTTTAAAAACACAATTCAAATTTTCGTTAAGGAGTGAAAAGATAAACATACGTATAAGTTGCTTGCCTCGATTGTTTTGAGGTAACAGATATCTGATATCCCGAATTGCTTTTATGTTGGCCTTCCTAATTAGTCCATTGATTATATCAATCAAAACCATTGCATCTCGCGATATTCTTAATATAGTTCAATTCTTTTTCGTATCTCACTTTTGTTAGTGGGAAACTAAGCAAACGATTGTTGCATGCTACGATTTGAGTCCACCATGATGAATCTATTGACATTAGTTTCTTTTCAGAAAATATCAATTTCTATTATAAGACTATTCTTAAATACCAGGTATCCAGAAAAAGTGTCATTGTTTTCATTTGTTTTTAGTATCACTCGACGTAACGTTATTGTTTCCTTCGGTCTCGTCTTTCTCCATTTACAGCGGACGTATTCATGAGTAATTTTGATGTTGAATTTAAACATAATGCTAAATATTTTCCAAGAATTTGGATTAGGTATGTAGATAACGACGATTAAATTTACACTTTGTCTTAAAATAGAAATTGATATTTTTCAGCAAGAAACTAATGTCAATAGATTCATCACGATGGACTCAAATCATAGCATACAACAAAAGAAGGCTTGTTTCACTTGTCTTATCTATCGTTTACTTAGTTTCCCAAAGAGATACGAAAAAGAGTTGAACTTTATTAAGAATATCGTGAAATACAATGGTTTTGATTCGGAAATAATCAATGGATTAATTAGAATGGCAAACAAAAATTCGGGATACCATATGTATGTTACATCAAAGCAATCGAAACAAGCAACTTATATGTTTACTTATTCATTCCTTGACGAAAAATTTGAATTGTGTTTTTAAAGAGCGGGGTTTTGAAGTTACATTTCAGTCCACTAACTCCATCAAATCCCTCTTAGGAAATGCGAAAGATAAAGTCGAAATCAGAAAAAATCGAGAATTTACGGGATTAAAGAAATAGATTGCAATGAATAATACATCGATCAAACAAATCGGCATAAAGAACATATTGCACATATCAAATTGAATCGTTCGGAAAAATCCGGTTTAACAAAATATGCGTTAGAAGGTAATCATAGTGTAACCGCGGATTATTTGCATTTGGTAAAGAATGTGTGTAATTATCGTGAATTAGATACATGTGAAAGTATGTACATAAGAATAAGGGCCATGCATTAAACACTGATATGGGACCTACCCATAACTCATCTCTCTTTGATCTCTTATACGAGAGATAAAGGAGGGTATAGTAAACGCATGCAGGTACTTTTTCAGGATAGTTTAAGACTAGAATTCAATTTTTTAAAAATTATGTGAAACGAAGTGTGCGTTTTTTCTTTCTGCGGTACAAATCGTGTACGGAATTTGTTTTGTGCGGGTTTTTGCCGTGATTTCCAGGTGCGACGCTGTTTAATTATCTGCTGATGATGACCACCTAGTTGTCGAAATACGTATACAGAATACGAAAATTAATATGGAAAAAGGATTACATATATATCAATCTTTAGTGATTAAATATATGAATGTATAACAATTAAAATTCTAAAAAGATATTTATCTAGATACAATATAATGTGGCGTGAAATTTACGACAATCAAATAGTGACCTTTAGATTTAGTAGTTACCTCAACAAATAATGTATGTTATTGATAAAAAATATTTAAATTCAATTATCACCAAAGATAAGTTTTCTCTTTCACGAGAAACTTCAAAATATTGTTAACAGTATTAATAACCTGGGGTCTTTTTGCAGTAAAATAAAAACAAATATATTTACTGTAGCGCTCAATAGATCAAGAATTGTGCCCCAAAGCAATATATAACGAAATATGGTATCATATTCTCAAAACGGTCCCTGCGTTGCAGTAATCTCTACTCCATAATAACGTGTTATCGAGAAGCGAATATACGCACACACACATGTATGTATATGTACATGGGAGCTTTTATATTTATTATTTTTGGTAATATATTACGCAGTTAAAGTGTAAAATGTCTGTCTACAGTTCCGTTTATTGATAAGGTGACACAAAAATATTTTAAGACCATTAATAGATTACATCTTTATATATAGAACATATTTTTTGCCAAAAATGTAATTAAAATTGATTTCACCGGTGTAAACGGAAATTAATTCTTTCGGAACTTGCTCCATAAAGACTCTAAATTTGCATGGAATGAATCATTTTTAATGCAGAATGTTGAATACTTTTTGGAAGAAATGTTTTTTCAATATTATGAAATATACAGTCACTCAAAAGTTTTTATCTATCCTATAAATATTGGAGATAGTCATATATTAACATTCTCTTATTATTTAAAACAACAAGGAAATTTGGTGAATATTTTAACATCGAACAGTATAAAAGTTTCCATACACTTTATTTTATGATATAAAAGGCGTTCCACAGGACAGAGCTTAATAAAATAATCAAAATATACGGATTGTTGAAATTTCTCCGAGAAGTTGACATCCACAAGTTCTAAATGAGCGTGACCAGAGAACAGTTACAAACGCATCGAATGCATAAGGACACTGAAGATAGCCGTACCAGCACGTTAAAAGACCCGTTTTCATCGTTCTCCGTGATCCAAGGGTGAAAATACATTCTCGACTAGAGGGAGATCGCGGTTTCAAATTTCGGGTGGGGAGCAGGAATTTTTTCAAGAATTTCTTCATTGTATATGTATATGATGCAAAAAGCGATTAAAGTTTCGAATCGCAAAAGTGTATAATTTTATACAACTTCAAGTAGAATGCATTTTAGTCAACCTACTTTTAGCATATGAGAATAAAGAGGTGATAATTGGATGTTAGATCAAAACTATATATAATAAATAACCTTTAATAATAACATATATATATATATATATATATATATATATATATATATATATATATATATATATACATAAAGGCTTTTCCAATACGGACTTGACAACTTTTAATTCAATTTGTGAACGTACCCTTTCACTAATCATCGAACTGTCACTGTCAGTTTATTCAGTAAACTTAACATTTTCATCATGGTAAAGTACACGAACAATAATGTCTGCAAATTATAAAAATTTACTACAGCAATTCGGAGTCGGTGACCGCTATTTTAGGAGCGTTAACTCCGATTTTCGGTCGTAATTCTCGCCCTAGTAGACAGGCAGTAACAAGTTTAGTTCAAAAATTTGAGTCTACATATTCGTTGTGTAACGTTGCAGTGCCAGTGAGATAACGGGTTGGTCGAAGTGTCGAAAATATCGCTGCCGTTGAAACGTCCGTAGCAAATGATCCAAATCAGTCAATTCCACGGCGTTCTCAATAGTTGGGCATCACCCAGACCACTTTATGGCGAATTTTGCGTAAGGATCTTGGTTTACACCCATACAAGATCAAGCTGACTCAAGAACTGAAGCCGATGGTCCATTTGAAGCGACGTACGTTCTCCGATTGGGCTCTGGAAAAGATGCGCCAAGATGATCAATTTCATCGCAAAATCATTTTCAGTGACGAAGCTTATTTTTGGCTCAATGGGTTCGTCAATAAGCAAAATATGCGTTAGTGGTCGGGTGAAAATCCACATGTGCTTCATGAAACACCACTTCATCCACAAAAAATAACTGTTTGGTGCGGTTTGCATGCCGGCGGCGTCATAGGGCCATATTTTTTCGTCGACGATAATGATCATCACGTTACTGTGAATGGTAATCGTTATCGCGCCATGATTACCGATTATTTTTGGCCCGAATTGGAAGATACGGACTTGGACAACATGTGGTTTCAGCAGGATGGTGCCACAAGCCACACGACACACGTTACAATCGATTTATTGAAGAGTAAGTTTGATGAGCGTGTTATCTCAACAAATGGACCAGTCGATTGGCCGCCTCGTTCGCGCGATTTAACACCTCTAGACTTTTTTCTTTGAGGCTACGTCAAGTCATTGGTTTATGCCAACAAGCCGTTGGAAGAGCTCAGAGCCAACATTGAACGCGAAATACCAGCGGTTTCGGCCGAATTGTGTGGCCGAGTCATCGAAAATTGTGTCCAACGAATCGACCGCTGCAAACGTGCCCGCGGTGGCCATATGAACGAAGTCGAGTTCCATTCATAAATGTTTTGATTGTACTTCAACCCGATAATAAAGTTTTTGAAATATCTCAAATGGTCTGCATTTTATTTTGAAAAAAAGTTGTCAAGTCCTTATTGGAAAACCTTTATATATATGTTCGAACGAAGGTTCTTGCGGTTGTAGGTATGAGTAATATTATATTCTCTTGCTCTCCGCTATGTTGGACAGAAGTTCTCGAAAGGATCGGCGTTTTGATGGTCATCGAAACGTCGAAATATTTCCTTCAAATGTTGACCATAACTGCACCTAACATGGTCCAATTTTCGATAACACGTTCGAGCATTTCAAGTGGTATTTGGCGAAAAACGTGAGTAATGTTGGCTTCCAATTGCTCAGTTGTATCTGGCGCAGCCCCAAAATATAAAGTCTAAAGGTGTGATATCACATGATCTAGGCAGCAATTGCACAGGTCCATTACGTCAAATTAAATGTTCACCATGTTGTTCTCGCAATAAAGCCATGCTTTTTCGGGTTGTGTGGCAAGTAGCGCCGTTTTGTTGGAATCAAATGTCGTCGAGATCACGGGCTTCAATTTCAGGCAGCAAATAGTCCGTTATCATAGCGCCATTCAATTACATTGCGGTCGTCTTCATTTTTGTAAAAGTATGAACCAATGATTCCACCTGCTCATAAACCACACCAAACCGTGGTTTTGTCTCGATGTAATGGCAGATCTTGAACCTCTTCTTATTGCTCTTTGTTGCAAATAGAACAATTGTGTTTATTGATGTAGCCATTAAGCCATAAATGGGCCTCATCGCAGAACAAAATTTCGGTCGAAAACAGTAGATCTTCTTCAAACTTTTCAAGAGCCCAAATACTGAAACCGCGACGATTCGAAAGGTTTCAATTCTTGACCGAGTTAAATTTTGTATGCTTTTAAATCAGACCCTTAGGTAAGATACGCCATATTGTGGCCGAGCTGTTGAGATCTACGTTGAATCGATTCTTCACGTCATCGCGTACACTAGCAGCTGCCGTCGCTATATTTTCTTCGCTACGTGCTGGATGTGATCTATTGTTCGTATATTATCCAATAATGAAAATTGTGTTTTAAATTTTTCGATGGTATAGCGAATTGTGCGTTTGATGGGCCGGTTACATAGACCATAAGTTGCTCTAAGCGCACGAAAGACATTTCTCGTAGAATAAAATGTCACACTTAACTAAAATACAGTGAAAG
The DNA here is from genome assembly GCA_031893035.1 of Dermolepida albohirtum. Lineage (NCBI taxonomy): Eukaryota > Metazoa > Arthropoda > Insecta > Coleoptera > Scarabaeidae > Dermolepida > Dermolepida albohirtum. The sequence continues at coordinate 476,226 of JAVIWB010006358.1, forward strand.
TTTGACACAACATTTTATCTGTCAAAAAATCTCTATTGAAATAGTATATCATAATGAACCACCCATTATTATACGACATTTTTTAGGTGATGGAACGAAAATGCCATGATATCTTTTGTACTGGTTATGATTAATATTAAGCGCATATTTGTCGTAGTATAATTGAAATATCTTTACCATAGAAAATCATTTCTCCAGTTTCTGATTTAAATATTTTTATTATGTACATGCACATACATATAATACATGAGTGTAGTAGTTAATTGTAATAGTTATTTAGATATATTTTAATAACATAAAATATTGTCCAAATTATATATTTTGTTGAAATTTGAGGACGCTTAGTTGATATTTGAAATCTCGCACGCGCTTAAGTTTTCCCTAGTGACATGGATTTACATTTTTTTGTTGATCTTTGTATACGAAAGCTAAAATCGGTTTTTGTGAATTCGTTTTCAATACATGTTCTTATGCTTAATAAATTTCTGTTGTTTAGTTTTAGTAGAACATTTTCTTTAAGATAAGAAAAAATTTCGTTCTACATTTAAAAACGTTTAACTAAATTGTTATTCCTAATAAGTAAAGTAGATATAAAATTGAGAAAAAATTGTTTCCAAAATAATTTATTTAATTAAGACCACGATATGCATTCCAGAACATAGTTGAAAATTGAGCTTCGGATGAAAACTTTACCTCAGTCTAATTTAATATATAGAATGGTTTAATCAAAGTTCAAATTAATTTCAAAGTCTATATGTTTACGTCGCAAGATGTATGATATATATATGTTCTTAGAAACTAAGTTAAAATAATAAACATATATATATTGACGAGATCGGAAAATGTGTTGTATATAAACTACTTCTGGTACATTAATCATCTTCAAAATTACATGATTTACTTGTTTAATCCTAAAGCCTTCTGATAAGCTGTGCAATCATAACTTCATTGCCATAATAAATTTATATATATATATATATATATATATATATATATATATATATATATATATATATATATATATATATTCATATATATATCAAATCTCCACACAGCTGGGCACATTTGTACTTCCGCGCCCTAAGAAAAAGAAAACTTCTTTACCTTCAGTCTTTTCAATTCTTAATAAGGGAAAGCAGCGTAACATCTGGGCTGTAGGACAGATGTTCCAGTACATTCAACTTTCTTACTTTAAAGCAATATGGCTGAGCATTGTCGTGGTGGAAAAACAACTCTGGACATACTATATATACATATATATATATATATATATATATATCCTCTTTTGTCTCTCCATTCCTACGCACTCCACAACTCTTCTCACAAAAAAGATGATGTTCACGTCCATCAAACGGATTGATATTTTCGTACTGATATGAACGGGGCTCCATCCGGAAAGTGTAAGACTTTGTCATGTGTTTTAATGAACATATAGTAAAGTCAGGTTTCGCCACCTGTGGAGGTGCTTTAATACAATATAATGAGATCTCTCATTTTTAGACTTCTTGAAAACAAGAAAACAACAACTAAACCGTTGCGTCATCTGTTTGTGAGTCAACACATACTATCCTAGGGAAAGGGAACAAACTTTTCTCAGTTGAAGATGCCCATACATGACTGGGCAGTATTAATGCTTTCATGTACCACCCAAAATTGTCATATGAATCGCATAATTATCTTCTAATGTAAGAGCAATTGCCTCCAATCAGTAATCAATATTCAATCCACGGAGAAATTTGTACAGTAAAATTCCCTGCTACTCCGTTTTTGACTAAGATGACAATGTGAGCTGTGTACACTGGACTTGCTACAGTGTGCATCAATGGGTTGCATTACATTGCAAAACTTTTTTTGTACCCTTCATGCATTTTTACCATATATTGATATAGAAATTTCGTTCAATTTCGAAAATAATTTCTGAAGATATCTATAATTGTATGAATGATTTAATATTTATAAATGTATGTGTGTATGATTTAGTATTTCTTCTAAAATATTTTATATACGTTAATGCCGTTTGAAAATAATAATAAATAAAATAAGAAAGATTAAAGTTTCTTATTCATATACGTGCTACTAAAGAAATAACCAGAGAACAGTTTAGAATACTCAATATTCAGCGAAACCGTGTACGTATATTCTGTTTCGCCTTTATCTTAGAGAGAAAAACAATTTAATATATACTATGTTATTTAGAGCTCAGAGAAATGACGATGTAAAACATCCCGAGTTTATGAAGATAAAATTTGACGGAATATTGAAAAAAATAACTACACCCGTACTGAAACAAAGTCGGATATAAAAGAAGAGTAGCGACGATAATAGAAAGCGACAAAAGGAATGCCTGCATAAAATAAAATAAAAATATTAAAATTTGTCATTTATTGACGCGATACTAAAAGGTACAGCTAGAGAAAGATTTTGAACACTCAGTATTCAGTAAGGAGGGGTTACATTCTATGTAAATTTCTATGTAAATTTTGTCACTAGACAGAAGAAAGTTAATGTACACTATGTTATTTAGAACCAAGAGAAATGGCAACGCAAAACTCTCGCTTGTAAGAAGATAAAATTTAAGAGAGTGACGACGAAAACAGAAAATGATAAAATGATTGCATATTTATGATATTAAACCAAATGTACGAAAAATGTTTCAGACCCTAAACATATAAGTTGAAAAACAAATTACTAATCAATAATTCACAATATTATGATCTTTTATTCAAAAGAAAATGAAATTATTGAAATATACATACTCCAAAATCGAATAGCTTACCACGTGTACGTTGAACCTACTACTTCAGTTTTTGTCTTTTTTGGTACTTCTCTTTTTTCTAAGAATATAATCTTTATTGTATTGAATATACTATATGCCTTTCCTGCTCTTTCATTCATTTTCCGTTCCATTTTCCTGTTCTTGGTCCACTTTTTCACTTGTTTTCCATCTAGCTTAATTTTGTGTTTTTCTAGTATTTGATAATATAATGGTTTTTGTTTTTTGTATATTGATTTTCAAGTTTGACGTTGCTAATTCTTCCTCTACTACTCTCAGATTCCATTGTAAATTTTTCTCCTTATAAGCTATCAACGTCATGTCGTTTACGTACATTAGTCCATTCAGTTGTGTTATTCTCATTTGCCAGCAACCTAATGTCAATTTCTTTCTTTGAATTTCTTCATTGCGTCATCCAGTATTGTTGAGAAAAGGAGAGGGCTCACGACGCATTCTTCTTCAACTCCTCGCCTGGTTTTAAATTTCCCTGATGCTTCATTGTTTGTTCCAACTATATTCGTATTTATTTTATACATATCCTTTATTACTTTTATAGTGCTTCTACTTATTGCTCTCTTGCTTAGCACCTCCCATACGTTTTCTCTCCGCAAAGTTTTCTCCATGTCTATGAAACACATATGCACTTCCCTGTTCTTATTAATTATCTTTTCGCTTATTTGTCTAATCGTAGAAATAAATTCCCATGTACTCCTTTTCTTCCTGAATCCGCATTGCGTATCATCTGCTATTGGTTCTACTTTATTTCTTATTCTTTATTCTACTATTCATGCGAATATCTTCTCTGGGACACTAGAAAATGTTATTCTCCTGCAATTATTGCAGTAACTTCCATCAATCTTTTTATATATCGGTAGAACAATGTCTGTTTTCCAATCCTTTGGTCTTTTTCCGTTCCATAATATAACATTCATTAATTCTCTAAACATGTTTATTCCGTCCATTTTCATATATCTTATTATTTCCCAGTGTGATGTTATCTTCTCCGCGGGTTTCGTCGAGCTTTATTTTGCGTAGTGCTTCGCCTAATTCCGCCTCGGTTATAATTTCTATTTCTGGTTTTTGTTTTATTTCTTTTTCCGCGTCTTGTTATTCTATCGTGTCAGTGTATGTTAGCTCTTCATCTTTCCGTTATTCCATCTTTCATATAAAATAGTTTCTGATTTTCTCTATAATCTTAGGTCATTTTGCGCCCAAATTCCTCCTATAATCTTCATTTCTTCTTGTAGTTAGATATTTCTTCCACGTGTCCTTTTGCACTTAACTTTTTTTAGTATATTATCAGTCCAACATTGGTTTTTTGCATAATATTGTTTCTCTTGTCATCGCAACTCCATTCTGCTGCATGTAATATACTGTTCCTGAGAAGTTCCCACTTTTCCTCTGTGCTTGTGATTCTCCTTTCATCTGTTACTTTCTTTCCAAGGATTAACTTATATCTCTTTTGATACCATTCTTTTCTTATTTTGGTACTTTTGATCTTTCATTCACTTTTTGCTTCTCTTATCTATTTTATCTTCGTTTATTATTTTTAGTTTCAATATTAACAGATAATTATCACTTTCGATCTCCGCTTCTATTTTTACGTTGATGTCTTTTACTTTTTCCATTCGTTTTTGCTTAAAGTAATCAACAATTAGTCTCTCGTGCCTACTGTAAAACATCCTTATGTACTTGTGAACGTTCTTGTGTTTGAATTAGTATTTACTATAGTTAAGTTATTTTCTATGCTTAATTATATTATTCTTTCACAATTATTATTAAGTGCTTCTTCTCCTTCTCCTCCCATGTACTGTTCTACTCCACTTTTTTCGTTTTCCACCCGTTCATTCATGTCGCTCATTGTCATTATGTTTCATCACCATTATCTATTTGCCTGTTTTTGTAATCCTTCAAAAGATTTATCCTTTTCTTCTTTCCTTGCATCCCCATTCTCACCATATGCTGTTATCACTGTCCATATTTTTTCATCAGCAAGTTTTATTTTAACTGTTAGTATTTTCTCCTTTACATGCTTTTCCAGCTTTACGTCCTTGAACCCGTTGGGGTTTATTATTATTTCGACAACTGCCCTTGCTCTCGCCATCTCTGCCACTCTTGACCAATACATCCAATAGCCTTTGTGTATTTTATTAAAATTGACCTATTCCGCTCTATCATTTCCTCCGTAATTCTTCTTCTTTTCTTGGAACACCTCTTACTTCCACGTACCTATTTTGACGACGTTGTTTTCCTTCTGATTTTCAATCTCGATTCTACATCCATTTTTCATCTTATGTCCTTTTTCCTTGCCAAAATCGTCTTTGTTTCTCTACTTCGTTTCTCTTTTATCAGATTTTCAGCCCAGATGTCATGTTTTTCCTCTCAGAGTTTCAATCAATTCTACTCTCTTTTTCCAAAATTACAAAATACGTTTATACTCACTTCCGTCCTTTATTATTTTTTGGTACTCCATCCTTACTCTTTTTCCCTTTATTCTCTCATTCTTCGCTATTTTTTTAAATATTTTTCACGTTCTTCACTTGTAAGTTCATTGTTAATATATATTCACTTGTAGTGCTCTTGATTTGTGCTTATTTTTCATTGCGGTTTCCTTTTTCACCTCCTTATTAATTTTAATTTTGCATATTCTTTCTCACATTTTCGTTGCCGCCCTTATCTCACGAAGACAGTTGCCTGGTTCTAATTTATATCTCAATCACTTCAGATTACATACTTCAATTAAAAAAGATTGTTATTTATTCTAGCGTTTATGCGTACTTTGTTTACAAATATGAGCAAGATATTGAGACCCGTTCATGTACACGCCTTAAAGTCATATTGGTAAAAGTATTGAACCCGAAGCGTGTACTTTTAGGACGATCATTTCTATTTTCAAATAAAAATTTAATGCGACGTTTTAGTTATAGTATATGTATGTATATTCAAACAAAAATATTATTAATTTTTTAGGAAAATGATTTCTAATTTGCTTATGTTATCTTCTATTAAGTATTTTACCAATACTTTTTGTAATTTATTATAACATATTATTAATTGTAGGCAGACCATTATATATATATTATGAAAACTTATTTTCCTTAGTATGTATTAGCAATATTGACTTTGTCAATCCATGACACACGAGACAAAAATCCAATTAATATCTTATTATGTACACTACTAAATCAATAACGAGTCTATTATTCAGATAAAATCAGTACATAAAAATGGTTAATGTAAATATGTAAAAGTGAATTCGATCCTAAATCAGCAAAAATATACTTTACACGTCTTCTAGTTGGCACTAAAACAGAACACAAGCATTTACTACATGTTTTACCGAAATGAAGTTCAGCAAAACACGAACATCAATATACTAAAAAAGAGCACAAGTTTCAATTATATTGTTACTGTTTCTTTTGAATAATAAATCTGTCATATAATTAATCTAATTTTGTTTTCATCGTAAATTTCGTTCAGTTTTTTAAAGAAAACTTGAACGATGTTTTTCGCGAAACCTTTCAATTCTCATTTACCGAAGCAATCACCCCCTCAGTAAACAGTCAGAAACTCGATATTATTTGTTAACGTTATCTAATATATCACAGTATGCTATTATAGCCGAACACTCTGTATACTTAGTTAAATCATTTTTGCTTATTAGTTTTAAATAGATATAAATTATGTTTATTACATTTAATTCCATTGCACAATTACTAATAGCGATTGTTATAATCCTTAAAAAAATTAGAAAATATATATATATAATGTAGATAATACAACATTAATTAGAAATCATTTTCTTTAACTGATTGATGCATATGTTTTGCTGACAAGTAAAACACGTACAACTTTAAATTTTTATTTAAAAATAGAGGTAATAACAGGTATTTCAAAAAGAATATAGTAATTCGAATGCATATAGTTATTAAACTTCAAGACATACGAATATGAAACTTTACACACATATTTACGAGCCTCTCAAGTTCAGATTACAAATGTTCAATATGTCCTCCATCTGCGACACGAACAATATCACATCGATACTCAAATTCCTCCCATACTCAGGCAAGCTTGTCCTTCGTCACTGATGTTATGGCAGGACGGATACGGTTCTTCAACTCTTCCAGGTTCTGTGGGAGTGGTGGTACATAAACGTTGTCTTCAAAGAAGTCACAGGGTGTCAAGTCTGATGACCGTGGAGTCGACCTGAGACATGCTAAGCCGCTAAGTCGACCAATCCAACGGTTCGGTAGAGTTTCATTCAGATATTCACGCACTTGGCGACTCCAGTGAGGGGGTGCCCCGTCTTAATGAAGTTGTCTTCGCGCAGCCTCGGAGACAATCAGTTTTGTAACATAGCGAGAGACTGCTGTCTGTTAACCGTCTTTCCATCAAAGAAGAATGGGCCGTAAACAGATGATCGGGATATCGCACAAAACACATTGATTTTATGCGAATCTGGTACATGTTCAATGGCTGCATATGGGTTCTGTAGACCCCAAATTCGAACATCGTGTTTGTTTACCAGGACTACTAACATGGAAAGTCGCTTCATCACTGAACGCGATGCGTTGTACGAAAATGTTACCATTGTCAACAGCATCATGAATCTCGTTACAAAATGCCACACGTTTCCGTTTGTCATCAGGACGCAGAGATTGTAACAACTGCAACTTGTACGGCTTCATAACCAACCCAACGTCTCAAAACGCCAAATTGTTGTTGTAGGCAGTTGTAACTCCCGACTGGCACGCCGAGTTGATTTTGAAGGATTACGTTGGAAAGCAGTTTGAATTCGTGCAACATTTTCTTGAGAAACACGAGGGCGACCTGGACTCTTTCCTTTACATACACATCCTGTATCTACAAACTGTCGATACCTACGGTGCTACGGAGTAGCCATTTTAAACATATGACGGTTACATAGAAAAACAGAAGACAATTGACATCTAGTTTAAATAAACTAGACTATGTATTCAGACAACACCTTTCCTATTAATCAAGTTTTCTTTCAATCTCCTGGCGTCCAAAGCGTGTATTATTTTTGAGCCGGGGCGTAACCATAAACATAGCGATACAACACCGCTTCCATCAAGCAATCGATAATTTGGACAAAATAATACTTCGTAATACGTGTATTATTTTTGAAACAGGCCATATATAACCATAAATATAGCGATACAATGACCGCTTCAAAGGGTTATCAGAATTTTTATAAAAATGCTAAAGCCATACAGGCGTTCACATACATACGTAGATATAAAATTTCCAAAGATATAGTACGAGTACTGATTTGAATTATTTTTAATTTATATTATTATTAACAAAATCTAGCATTAGAATCTATTTATAGTAATTGTAGATAAACAGCTATGCTTCGATACTAATTAAAACTAACTTAACCCATCTATATACATATATCTACATATGTCTTCTAGTATTGTTTACGTTATATACATATATTACATATGTACATATGTATCTACATAAATTATCTAATATTAGTTTCATCCGAGATACGATACGTATTTCATGTAATGTATGATGTGGAGCATAGTGACGATATGCGCCATAATTATCTAGTATTAATGTCTGAAGAGAGAAAACGAGAAACATTTGGCAACTAATTTTTATTTTTGTAACAGAAAAAATAATTATCCTATTATATTGTTACTGTACAAGGACGTATTGATAATTTCTTAGCCTATTCTACAAATATTTCTTCCTAACTTGTTTCTTATAACCAATCTATAATGTCCCCAGATTTTACAAAAAAAAAATCACTTTGGTCTGCAAATCGAGCCTCTGTGCCTTCTATCACTTCTTTGTTGGAATAAAATTCAGGACGTTTCGAACATTTTTTAAGTTGGGGCAGGTGATAATTAGAAAGAGCCAAGTCAGGTGAATAGAGAGATGTTCCCGTAATTAGAACAATAAGCTATGAGTGCTATCTGCTTCTGGGTTTCTGGGCTGAAACCGCGTCACTTGTATATCTGCCGACGTTTCGTACCCATTTATATGGAACATCTTCAGGGTTGAACTACTGCACTGAAACTGAACTAATGAACTACTGCACTGAAACAGTTTCAGTGCAGTAGTTCAGCACTGCAGATGTCCCAAGCAAATGGGTACGAAACGTCGGCAAATATACAAGTGACGCGATTCCAGCCCGGAAACCCAGAAGCAGATAGCATTGACCACGACCGCGGAAGTCTACGTACCAAATTAATAAGCTATGAGCTTTTTCAATAGCGATGTGTGTTTCCTCATTGTCTTACGAAAACAAAACATCGTTGGAGAAACTTTCAGTGTTTATTTCGAAATTGTTGTCGTATTATCAGTACTCTCATTAATATCGAATGCATTCGCCAGCGATTGTTTTACTCTTACCAAGACCTTTTCCAGCGGATTCTCGAGCAAGGAGCTTCTTAGGTCTTGGTGAGTCAGAGTGACTTCATTCCATCGATTCCTGCTTTATTTCTGGATTGTAAAAATGTACCCAAGTTTCATTTATTGTAGCAATACGACTTACGATGTCAGTATATTTTTCAGATCAAGCATAGATTAAGTACGGTGTTTTTACCCTTTCTTTATTCTAAGTTACATTCGAACATTTAGCGATATGGACACAAAAACCAGTCTTCCGGGTCTCTCTTCATCATCAATAGCAAATTTATCTCTTCTGAAGAATTTAATCTAATTTTTCATGGTCATTAAGCAAAAAACAGTGTAAGCAATCATTAAATACATTTATTTAAGGAAATTACTAAATTTCTTTAAATAAATGTATTTAATGATTGCTTGATACGAATTTTACAAAATTTTACAATGACAATTTGAAACAGCAACTTGCCCTGAAAATGACATAAAGGAATTCCTTGAAAATTCCAAAACACTGAGGTACAAAGAGAACCAATTTCTTTATTAAAAATGTGTATATGGAGGATTACTACTAAAATCAGCGATTACTATTTTTCATTCTACCATGTCAGTTTGTGAGCCATACTCTATACTACAAAGTTTAAACATTTGTATTGTAAGAAGAAGGGCTTCCATGTATTTGCCTTGTGCCTAGAGCACACATTATGGCGAAGCACAAGTTAATATAGGTCCCTTACGTTCTTTTATACGAAGCAGCTTTTTTTGTATGGTACGCTTTCACACGGTCTAAAATTAAATTATGCAGATGTCGTAAAAGTAAGACTTCTTGAAAGGAAAGCGATGGACAATCACTCAACCGGGAAAGAAATGCGAATTGGAAATATATGTACACTAATAAAGGTAAAGTTCAGGAAAATACAGATGTTTAGTATTAAGTAGTTGTCTTGTCAAACTAGAAAGTTATGGCGACAACTAATAGAAAATATATAGAAAATATTATTAGTAATATGGTCGTTAGGTATAAAATAATTATTACTAATTCAAGTTATTGGTCAATTTATTAAATAAATGTTCGAAAGCACTTTTTCTGTATTTTAAAATATTGTTAGCTTCTCTTGTAAATAATTTTATTTACTACTACTAAATGTTTTGAATAAATTTAAATATATAACAATTCGTTTGATTCGTCTTTATCAAAGATTACGTTAGGAAACTTCATTTAGTAAGCTTAACGTTATTTAAGAGATACGGTAATTTGAATTTCATTAGAATACTGAGACTCTATTCGATTGCATTGCAAAAGGAAACGATAGAGTGTAGAATATATGGTTGAATAAAATAAATCCTCAAACAGTAACGAATCGCAGCATGCAATGAAAATAAAAAATGAAATAAATTCATCTCCGCTTAATATGAATTATTTAGTGTATTTATCAAAACTATTTGTGCGAATTGTAGACACGAAGAGAACAGACCATTAAGAATTATTGAAAAATGAAACACATTTCTAGTATATTATTATGCTTTTTATTGGAATGATTATTTGGCGAGAATAAAATCAAACGTCGAAATAAGAGAAACAAGTTTCCACTAAATTTAGTTAACGTCTAACCATTTAAATGCAACTGTTAATAAATAATCTCTGAACACTAACTGCAGATATCAATGCCTGTATCACTCACGATCCTGGTCGCTTATATAAAATTATACCACTCCCTAGTTGTGAACGTTCTTGTTCTAGGCCAGACATTTTCTTGAAGGCTACGCAATCTTTCTAGCAGGTTGCATGCGTGCACATATTTTTCGATAAGTTTCGTAAAACTATCCTCTTCTTAAGGCTAACCGTCATTTCCATTGGAAGGCACTAGGTAGTCTACATGTACAAATTTCAACTACGAACACTACTTCTTGGGTCCTCATTCTTTTCATCGGCATGGATTTTATAACCAAACTCAAATTTGCTTGAGGGCTGAAAGTGTTGGCTCGCTGGTCTTCACTTTGTCACTCTCCAATGTCATCCACATCATTATCTGGATATGTATTTGTTCTATGTGTGATATTAGATCCCTGATATAGCAGTCTGTCTTCTCCATAGGAACTTTGGGATTACCAAACATTAAATCTGCAGAAAGACAAAGTTCTAGTATTTTTTTTTTGTTTCATGGAGCGTACTGCCATAATTTCATTAGCTACGGTTTGTATATAGTTTTTAAATGTTTTAGAAAAGCGCCCAACCACAGTATTTAACTGAATGGAGGAGTGTTCTTATTTTGATGATATTCAATAATTGACAGATCTTCTGAAACACTGCACATGCAAATTTTCTTCCCTCACATGATTATGCGACTATTGTTTATTCTTTTCTTCGAGTCCCCAGAAATGGTATCAGTATTTTGTAATAGACAGTTCATTAGTTCCATGTTTGGCTAGTTCAAATAGTCCAGTTGTTGTACAATGACATATGCGTTATCATCAATATGATCACCATTTAAAGAATTTGAAGCAGGCACACAGTAATTTACTACTCAGAATTAACCGTACTATAATCACCAACGGCAAATTGCAGTAGTCTTTTAGAAATCAGAGAAATTAACGGTTTCCGTGGCAAAGAACTTTTGCTGCAGCAGACTCATGATGGAAAATTCAACAATTGTCTTCTGTTGTGTAAATAAACTTTCATCGTTTGTTAAAGCGGTTACAGAATTGGCTGCAAATACTAGAAACCTTTGTGTCACGATTTGTCCAGGTTAATTCCAGCAAAAGGTTTGTTAAAAACCTGAGAATTAGAATGTCTAATCTAACCCACAGATGGGTACAAAACAAATAGTATAGTTGAAGCTACGATTCATATCACATTCCACCGATTCTGTAAATCTCTTATAGGTTAGTCTTTATCAATTACAAGACCTACAATAATAATAATGCCATTTTTTAAGTGGAAGTCAATCTGCTTTAAAAACATTTTTTTTATCATAAATTACATTAGAACAGATTTACGAACATAAAATCATTTTTAAGTAAGTATCAGGTAAGAAATTAATTGTGAAGATTAATTATTTAATTAACTTTGTGAATCTAATGAAGATACAGTTCGTTGATCTTCTACTTGAAATTCCTATTGTTAAAATTGCTTATTTAAATGAACAAAGTTACGAAATTGATAAGAATCAACATGTTATAGTTACATGGTTTACAATTAAATACTGCAGTTAACTAGTGACAAAAAGTTATTATAAAAAAACATTAGATCCCGAATATTAAAATCATTTGTAAGATGAATAAAATATTTAAATGGTGATAAAAATCAGTTTTCTTTGTAAGACGGGAAAACATACGAATGCATACAAGTTTTTTAAATAAGTTGACAGAAATGCATCTTTTTTTTGTGCAAAATAATGAATTAAATACAATAAAAATTATATTTCGGTAAATATAAACTCCACATAAGAAAATTTCACAATTTGGTAGTTATGAAACAAGAAATAAAAACTTAAGAAACTAATACTTGTACAATACGAGATTATCGATATCTAGTTAGTCTCGGAAGATTTCTGGCATTAAAAAAGTATTGTGATATCACAGCAATACTTTATTATTATTATAGCAGCTTATTAGAAATATTGTAATAATTCTCACCAGAGAATTAAAAAGCATAGTTGTGCAATTTAATTTCAAAAAAGCAGTCGACTGGCCTATAATGACGAGATTAAAAGGTAATTAAATTTCCGAATGCATGATTACTTCTAATACTCTAGTTGATCATTGACCCATGTATTGCCACCGTCAAAAATAAGATTGCATACATCGAAAGAGGTAATTTATTCAGTAAGATCTATTGATCAGAAGCAAACACTCGGTTTAAAGAAGATGCTCAGCTTATAACCCGTGTTATAATGTGACATTGGCAGACATTTCCATTATTCAAAAACAAAACAGCAATCGATGAAATGAAAGCACTCTGGGCCTCCAGACCTAAGTAGTTCCTGCTCAAATATCTTCTTTAGCACTTCTTGCTTCAGTTTTTCAGTAATCATGATTAATGTTTTGGATAATGGTAAAACAGATACTGGGAAATATTTTTCGAAGTTTCTGACCACTCTACATACCTATAAAAGTGATTTATTTTCATGGGTTAATACACACACATCGCAGGTCGTCATTGAAAAAAATTTGTGACATAAGGTTCGAATTTCTTGAATATCTCTCCCCTTAACCTAATGTTACTCCTTCTACTTGTTATCTCTTCTCTCGATTGAAAGACGGTCTTTCAAAAAAAGAGGCGATAGAAATTGTAGAGACTTGGTTTGCAGAGATAGATGAAAAAATATTTTAAGCCCATTGTAATTTATTCAATATTCTAAATCTTTCCGCTTGCTTGCGAATTCAGTTATTTTTCCCTATTATTTTATCCATTATTAAATTTTATCTCTTTTATTTATCGTATATATTGTATTTCTTACTATAACATGGTTTGTAATAACTAGAATTTGTGTATATGTACGTTAGCATTCTTTACGAAGCTTGTAACGGTACGCCTAATTTTGTTTATAAAATATTTTCATTTTCTATTTTTAATTTTAATTTCATTTAAATAAAGATGTTACATGATTCATATTTCAAAACGTAAATGATTATGATAATCCTAGGAAGAGGGATTTTAATACTTTAAGGTATTTATATTAATTTACTTTAAGTTATGTGTACTTTCCCTTAAATATACTATTAACGTAATCGTCAGAAAGGATCTAATTATACCAGTACAAGGAATATAAATGCATTATATAGCTGCAATGCATTTATATTTCTGTTATAGGTTGAACTTTATGAAAATGATAACCCTTTAAATAAAGTTCACATTCCGTTTAATATCTAATAGGCACTTATTGTGCCTATTAGATATTAAGTATATATTTGTATTTTCCTGAATGTAATCCCTAAAAGGTTTTATTGATATTTATGAACCTTAAATTATATGTTCTGTTTTGAAATTGTTTGTACAATTTGAAAAGAACGTTTAAAACTATTATGTATTTTCCTTAACGTATTCCAAGATGGGTTTCAATTTTAGAATTTAATTATTGAATGTATTATGTGTATTGTCAAAGTTTATGATATGCACTTGGAAGTAATAACCGTGGCGGTCAGAAGAGGATATTGGCTTTGTGTTGAGAATACGTCACAGAAATTGGTAATGAAATAAATAGTCGGAAAATTTGAACCAGAATAAGTGTGCCTTCAGAGCTCGCAATAGAAAGTAGGGCTCAAGCACTCACTAGAAGAAGTTGAGCCTAAGAACTCGAAGAAAATAGTTGAATATATCAGGCCAATTCTGCTCAAAGGACGTGTAAAGTGCAATATATGAAGCGTATTTTTCAATTATTTAAAAAAACGTATTAATGCAAGTATTGTGCTACTTATATATATATATATATATATATATATACGAGGGAGCGTTTTTATATTCGCGGAATGAGCGGGTTGTAGAGGGGTGAGTAGGCGCATTGGGGGCGTGGCCTGTGCAGCGACTCATGATTAGCATAAATACGAAGTTTCATTGTTATTAGACAGTTAGTCTTTGAGCTATCGTCAACCAAGTAACATAATCAAGAGTGAAAAGTGAAATATGGAAAAAATCGAATATCGTGCCGTTATAAAGTTCCTTACCAGGCAAGGAAAATCAGTCGCGAACATAATGAATGAGATGTCATTGGTTTACGGCGACTCTTGTCCAGGAAAAACCATGGTGTACAAGTGGCATTGTTTATTTAAACAAGGAAGGGAATCCCTTGAAGACGACCCGCGGCCGGGCAGGAGCATTGACGTGACCACGCCAGCACTTATCCAAAAAGTTGAACAAATTGTACTCGAAGATGCTCGACTAAAGAAGAAACAACTCGCAGAAATGGTTGGAGTATCCGATACAACAATTTTTAAAATCCTACACGATCATCTCGGCATGTCTAAGGTCAGCGCAAGATGGGTGCCGAGAATGCTCACGCCGCCGCAAAAATAACAGCGCGTAGAGTGTTCGCGTGTATTTTTGGACCTCTGTAATGAAGACAAGGATGGTGTATTGAGTGGAATTGTTACTGGAGACGAAACTTGGGTTCATCATTATGAACCTGAGTCCAAACAAGACTCCATGCAGTGGCATAAAAAGGGCACGCACCTCCCAAGAAATTTAAAGTGTCACAATCAGCTGGGAAACTCATGGCAACGGTATTTTGGGACTCGGAAGGAATATTGTTGATTGATTATAAAGATAAAGGTGTTTCTATAACCGGAGAATATTACGCTTCAATATTAGAGCGACTAAAAGAAGCCATTAAAGAGAAAAGACGGGGAAAATTGACAAAAGGTGTTCTGCTTTTGCACGACAACGCACCCGTCCACAAGAGCCGCGTTGCGTTAGCTGCCCTGCATAAGGTGTACTTCGAAATTGTGAATCACCCACCCTACAGCCCAAACCTGGCCTCGAGTGATTATTACCTGTATCCGAAAATGAAAAAAGAGCTGCGGGGTAAAAAATTTACTGCCGATGATGAAGTCAAGGAGGCAGTTTCGGCGTATTTTGCAGATAAAGAGAAATCATTTTTTTATGAGGGTATAAATAAATTAATTGAAAGATGTGAAAAATGTATCCGTCTTGCAGGTGAATATATTGAAAAAGAAAAATAATTTGGTTTTTTTATTTCCACCCCTTGTCCCCCATTCCGCGAATATAAAAACGCTCCCTCGTATATATATATGTATGTATATAAAGGTCTCTTCATGTGAAGATCGATAAGCATCACATAAAATTATACAAGAGCGAATAATTAGAAGTGTGAATCAACCCAAACTCATTTACGAAGATGATAAGCTCGTCGTTAGACGACAATTTCTTTCCACCTAGTGCCGTTTTCAATTCTGGAAAAAGATGGAAGTCGGAAGGGGCTAGATCCGGCGAATAAGGCGCATGCGGTACTAATTGAAAATGCAACTCGTGGATTTTGGACATCGCAATTGTACTGGTATGCGAGGGAGCGTTGTCTTGGTGAAACAGAATCTTTTTCTTTGCCATTCCTGGCTGTTTACCACGAATCTCAACATTTAATTTTTGTAGAAGTTCTGCATAATATTGTCCGTTTATTGTGGCACCTTTTTGAAGGTAATCAATGAGCAAAATGCCTTTTGAATCCCAAAAAATTGATGCCATCATTTTGTTTGCCGATAAAGTGGTTTTCGCTTTCCTTGGAGGTGCAGACCCACGTTCTAACCATTGTTTCGACTGTTGTTTAGTTTCGGGTGTACTGTAGTGTATTCAAGTTCCATCGCAAGTAACAAATCGCCTACAAAAATCAACCGGATTCCGCTTATAAAGGTCCAAACACTCATTGGAAATGTGCAAATGAGCGAACTTTTGATCAGTCGTAAGCAATCGCGGCACCCATCTTGCCGAAAGCTTGGAAAGGCCCAATTCTTTCGTTAAAATATGGTGTACGCGTTCTGGTGAAATGTTTACCATGTCTGCTATCTCTCTCACTTTGGGTCGTCGATCTTGCGTAATAATACCATGGATTTTTATAATCATTTCCTTAGAAGTCACGATTTTGGGTGCTCCAGAGCGCGCTCCATCAACACAGCTTGTTCTACCACTTTTAAATTCATTTACGCATCTACTTATTGTGGCGGGTGATGGCGCAGATTTACCTAATGTTTCCCGTAACTCATCTTTTATTTCGGTAGCTTTCATACCCTTAATTACGAAGTATTTAGTCACCGCAAGATACTCTGCTTTTTCCATTTTAACAAAACGACGTGTTGCTTCGTTTTCAGTCAGCTGTCAAAAAACGAACTAAGCAACCGATTCATCTAAATATCGGAATGTAAACATATAAATAGGCAACCTAAATTACAGTGCATTTGTTTCACCAATTAGAGCGCCACCTATGTGTCATTCTCACTCCTTGTCAAACTATCCTCGAATATATATAAGGTAAAAAAATTCTATGAGTATTGTAAATTTTGTTGTTTCCTTTCTTGTCAGTTATAATAAAGATCTTTTAAAGCGATACTGATTTTCATTATATGGGAGAATATTTTATCTTTCCGCAATTAAATAATGTTGGAGTGTTTATATATGTGCATCCCCTTCGTAATCCGAATTGCCCTGAGAATTATTGCATACAAGGAAAGTAGCATCTGATAGACTGCAATTTTTAATTTGTACCTCTAAGTATTGTGACTTAATTTTCGAAATTGATTTTAAACGTACGAATAACAGCGATAACTGGATATGATGTGTTATGGAAGTTTTTCTAGGGCCTTCAAATAGATGTATTTTAAGTAGTAATTAAGTGTGAATTGTAAGTACAAATTAATTTAATCAGTAGATTTGGTACACGTGTTAAATACCAGGATAAGATACACATTTTAATACATTCCATGGGATTCATCTGCAGACTAATTCGAAAATTACGTTGTGAGCTATCACATTGCTTAGACTGAATCATAACTGGAAACAGCGTCTTTGTCGCTGTATAAGGTAAGCTTTCTTTATATTTTTCGACATTTAGTATATTTTTTTTGTAATTAATTTGCTACATATTCAGAAATATAATCCTCCCTTTTTTACTAGTTTAAAAAAAGTGAAATTTTCTATATTTAATCTGTTTTATTTATTCGACCTTGCTCAAATATTATTAAGTAAATTAAATCCAATTTTTTAATTTGAAAATCCTGTCAAACTCATTATAATATAAAACTGACTTACTAGCATAGATTTTATTTACTTATAAATTAATTAAAACAAACTGAAGATTAAAATATTTAAATTATAAAGCAAATTAGTTGAATGCAGCCTAAATTATCTAACTAGAGATTATTCGTTTAGATCATTGCTTATAATAAATAATGTGAGCAAGCAGACAAAAGTTGAAATTGATTAAAGTCCGATAAGCTCTAGTGACTTTAGATATAATTTAGTTTAAAATAAAACTATTTAAAAAAGCAGAATAGGCTAGTAAATAAGTAGAAATTTACTATATTATCGCTTTATTTCTTATTGGATAGGTAACAAATATATTTCCTGCACCCATGTCTTTGAAATTTTTAATTCAGCTCAATTAGGATTTACGTCTATGTTATTTGAATTTGAACATGTTTCGATTAACTAAAAACTTTTGTAGTAATAATGAGAAAGATTTAAAAAACGCGCTAATAAAACAACTGAAAATGATATAGGTCGTGAACGCTAAAATTGACCATGAATGTAAATGTTCTTATAGTTATTGAAAACATTTGATCCTTATTTAATAGAAATAAAAAGTGAAGCACATTCATATTTAATTCGATTGCTTTTGACAGAATCTTCTTTCATAAGTATTATTAAATTTTCCGATGTAATTTTAAATGTACGAGTTCTTAATATTTTACTTCATTTCTTCCATGGCTTCGAACATCTTCTTTAACTATTGATTCACTGACGTTCGTCTATTACTTTACACGATGTATCAACTTGAGGTTTGAACTTTCAATTTGTTTAGACGTTACCAGCCCAAGAAAGATTACGTATAGTTATTGACCAGAGACATACGATTTGGAAATTTTAAATTGACATTTTTCCTAGTATTTTATCAAATCCATAAAAAATAAATTCAATTAATGATTTAATTTAAAATTTCAAGCTACTACAATATAATGAAAGTATAATTGGAAACTTTCGTAATGAATGCAACTAAAAAGTTCACATGGTCCATTACATATTGCTAATTATTGTTAAAATCTGAGATTCATTATAGTGTAAATAAATTTGTTTTGCTTTCCCAAAACTTTCAAAAATAATTATTATATTACTTGTTATATATTTAAAGTATCATTTTACAAATTATTAATGACTCGAAATTAAAATGGACTTAAATTTATTAGTCAATTTAATAGTGTATTTAGGTAAATATAAGGTAAATATATTAGATATTTATGTAAATATAAACACGACTTATGTTACGACACTCAAACTTACAGATTATATGTGGCGATACAAAACTTCACTCGTAATGCACGTACATATATACATTAATTTACTACATAAAAGGTTGACCATTCTTTGTAAAACCATTACATGTATGTATATAAATACGAACATTATACTATAAAAAGTTTAACTAGATATTTAAAAGGGTACGTATAATTATATATCGATTATCTTGTTTCGAATATGATTAGAATAGTGAGATGATTTTATATATCTTGAACTGCTATATTTTCTATGATGTGTGAGACTTGTATTCCAACAATTCTATGAAAGGGATAAAGTACTGATAAAAACACTTCTATTGTACACAATTCATAGATTCGGGCACAATTTCTTGTAATATTAAATATTCACAGAACATAGTATGTCTTGACTTAAAATACTGCGTTATATAAATTTCGGAACTGATTTAGAAAGTTAATGATATTGTTACATATGAACGACCGAATAATTGCCATCAATGAGATATTAGCATCATAGGCATTGTTACATGCATAAAATGGCATCAATAGTTGCACACCTTAGAAAGAGGCTACCCTTACTTCAGACTCTGGGAGGGGAGAGTCATTTTTGATGAGATAAGACAGAGAAGAGCAACAGGTGAAGCGAAGATGTCACACCTTTGCTGTCGCATCCACGTTAGATATAAAAGTGATCCGAAAGTAATTCTTCGAAGTGTTTAGTGATGGAATAGTTATCCTACAACTATAGGTTGGATCCGACTTTAAGATTACCGAATATTGTAGGCAAGATTTTGGGGAATTGCCCCTATGTGTTACTTATCTGCCTCTGGACACCTTTTGGGTGGATTTATCCGGATGAACATCGGCGTGGAGAGTCTGCAGAATTTCGATAAGCGAACCTAAAGGCGGCCCTTATTTTAGTAATCATCTTAATAAGGTAGGCACCCTTTGTAATTATCTCATCGCCAATATCGAGAAAACTCCGTCGATCGCGACAAAAGAATTTCACCGGACCTGTGGACACTCAGCCGTCCCTGAATTCTTCGAACTTTAATTGCAAATTTTGATGATGTACGAATAATGTGGCCTTTCTTTTTGTTTTAAGCCAACCGAAAAATTAGAGTCAGTTGCTTCCTGTTGTTAAATTCGACGTAATGAAATTTGGTTACCGCTTTACGGTCTGGTGAAAATATTAGATTCATTTTACTTACTTTTTTCTGTTATTAAATTTCATATAATAAATATTGTTAAATAAATTATAAAGTTCACGAGCGGCACGTTGTACATGTACTTTTTGCATGTTTTCTTTGGTTCATATGTAAGAAACAGTCACCTTGTGCACATCTGTTAAATGTTTTATATTTAAACATCTGATAAAAAATACCTGTACCGTCGAACAGATAGGCATTTGAAAACTTAATGTAATTTTTTTGTAAATTTTATTCGTTTAAAATTTAATTAATCACAGTCATCAATCTCGAGGTTGCAGGAACGGTTAGTAATAATAGTTTAATATTCTTATAAACAAACAAAAAAAATTCTTGTAACTACCGTTGCTATAGTTCGTCACTCATAACCAATTCGAAATTGAAGACTCGGCTAGCTTTATTTAGTTGATAGGATTCTCGTTTTCGAGTAAATTCAATGCATTGATTTTCTCTTTTTTTTTACTTGAGACCTATGTTTGTGAAGTTATTTTTAATTTGTAATATACACCGTTGGTCAAAATTTTGTTACAACACATTAATAAGTTGATTTAGCTTTATTGAACTGTTTATTTTTATTTTGCAATATACTCCGTTGGCCAAGATATTGTTACAACACGTTAATAAGTTGATTTAGCTTTATTGGAATGTTTCGCTTTAATTTGTAATATACACAGTTGGTCAAAATTTTGTTACAACACATTAAGTTGATTTAGCTTTATTGAACTGCTGCTTATTTTTAATTTGCAATATACTCCGTTGGCCAAAATATTGTTACAACACCTTAATAAGTTGATTTAGCTGTATTGGATTGTTCCGTTTTAGGTTGTAATATACACCGTCGGCCCAAATGTTTGGTACCAACGCAGATAGTAAGGTGATTTAAATTTATTTAATTGTCAATAAATCATTCCTTCAATTTAATACGCAAGTTTTGTTGTCTTTCTTTTGTCTTCCTCCTTCTCTCCCTAGTAAAGGAATTAACAAGTAGCAATTGGCGAATTCCGACTAGGAACTCCCGCCCTCATTGACAGCCACTCGGATCTCAACATTGATCCAGGTGTTGCTAGGGATAAATGTTGTGGCGTCCCGAAGATCCTAAGAATTTGTGACCGCGACCCGTCTCCTGATGTGAGAAATTGAGCTAGGTCCCCTAGCAGCAACCCAGGGCTTATATAAAACCGCAATCCGGGCTAAAGGGCAAAGTTACTCCGATTCCGAAGGGGTGACGCGCCGTAACAGCATGTCAAGTGAACGGTACATCAATTTTTTTACATAGAATTGGACGTATCTAAACTGTTTAGACTGGTGTGCCACGAATGTACAACTGGAGTTAGACACATGAAAAAATGCGAATGCCAATCGACAACTTGTTGCTGTTTAAGAAGTACCAAATTGATTTTTTGCGATGATTTATTAGGATTGACGAAACTTCATTTTACTACTATGTTCCTGAATTCAAATGTAAATCTTAACAGTAAAGACGCTAACGCTTCCTCAAGAAAATCAGAATACTTCCATTGGCAGGTAAGTTAATCGCTATAATTTTTCTAATAGTATGAACTTTAACATAGACTTCCTCATTGAGTATCATTTCGCACATTTGTATTGTATATCATATGCCAGCACTGGAAGTACACATCTAAATGTACGAATGTATTAATTAGTTTTTAAATATTGCGGAATGTCTTTATTTTTTGTGTTTCTTTTAATTGTCCGAAAACTACTCACGCTAACCGAATTCTTCTGTCTTCTATCACCGTTTGGATATTTTTGTCATGTACAATCCTATATATATATATATATATATATATATATATATATATATATATATAGGACAACTAATTGTACATGTATGTGTATATATATATATATATATTCGTTCGCCGTTCGTTATGTTAATTCCTATTTGAAACTAGTCTAGATTCTGAAAACATCATGCAATGTATATGTAAATAGTGGGATAGCGTATCTCCTTACCTAACTCCCTTCTCTATCGGATTGGTATTTCTGTATAGCTGAATATACTTGCCGCTCGATCAGAACAGCTATCTATAAAACGCATATACCTTATATCGATTTCGGAGTTTTGCAATGCCTTTTTATCAACCCAAATTGCATACTACCGAAAACCTTTTCATTGTTCATAAATATCAGAAAAGCGTTTCATTCCGTTCCTTTTTCCATTAATATGCACTGGTTATCTATGTGACCATATATTAGAAAACCTGTTCTAAACGATGTTTGTTTTCTAGGTTGATATTCATGCATTTCTCTTCTTTTTCTTTTAGTTATGGTTTTTGTGAAATTTTTATATATGTATCAGGAATAACATGACTGGTCTATAAGTTTTCAACTGGGCTTTGTCTTTATTTATAGAATATACTATTACTGCCTCATTCTATTTCAAAAGGATCTAACACTGGTTTAAGAAGTGGTTTAGGCAGCTATTTAATAGAAATCATTTTCTTTGGGGCTCTGTTTAACTTAGTTTCCTTTATAACTGGTTATACTCTAGCTAATATATAGCTCTTTTTCAGAATTCAAATTAATTATTGTTTCTTCAGCTTTGTTGGTAAGCGCCCGTAACATACTAATTAAATTTAGTTTTATATTATCACATTTTTTTTATAGAATCATTAGTTTGGATGACATTAATCTTGGTCTTAACTTCCTTCTATTCTTACTGATAGCCGCATTTTACCATACGCATCAATGCTTGTACCATGTATGCAATTCCTTACGTTTTGCGTTTCTTCTATCGTAATATTTTTGATTTATGTTTAAGTTTGGCCTTGTGTCTGACAACGTTTTGGATACATCCGTCTTGCTCCGTGAAATATGCAATTTAGAAATATCACAGTCTTATAGGTGTTTCTTTTGTAATAATAATATAATCTCTGCAACTGTAATTGGAGAAACTTCTGATGTTTACAATAAGGAGTTTAATTCCTTCACATTTGTGAGGACTTTTGTAGTTACATTCTTTTTTCACGAATGCGTGTCGTTTTTATGTTCAAAAACATCATGCGTAAAGTGATGTTCATATTTATTCTATTTCTTCCCTCTATTCAGTAGAATTTATAATTTCTCAAGGACAGCGTCCCGCGGGAGAGGAAAATAAATATACCGCATCCCTATCGAATCTTCCAGAAGAGTAACAGAAATCGAATCATTGTAAGATCAGTCCGCTGGATTACGATTAATATAGCACGTCAGTCTTTATACTTGAAGACTCTTAGTAAAAATCTCTTCTAAATCAACTTCATTAGTTAAATTAGTTCTTAAGTTCTTTTTAAATGTCATTAAAAGGTACTTTTCTATCTTATTCTTTTCCTGGTTATCTTAGTAAATCTAGTTACTAATCATTTATTAACATTTTAAAGTTTAATTTTGCTTTATTGACTTTTTTTGAGATCAGTAATCCAGATATCCGGTATTAGTAATTATTTATTATTTCAACGTATACATTTTTGATATTTTATTTCTAAAAATATTTATACATTTAATATTTAATATTGTTCACTGTGACAAATTTTAATAAGCTTTATTTATTTGTTTGTTCCTGTGAACCGAATATACATATATCAGGGGTCATCAATTTTATATATTTATGATTACATACATATTATTTTCTCTAGATGTTGCTAATACTGTAATATTACATCGTAAATTAATTTTGGCATGTAACAGTTAATTTATATGCACATTATGAATGTTTTTCGTACAATAAAATTAATATTGATTTGCCAGGTCTCTTTTATTTTGTTATTGATAACATCTGTTCTCTTTTTTGGCAACTGCGGCTTGCAGTACTCGTCTTGCCAACTGCCAACGTCTTCAGTGTTAGACCGTTTGAAGGTTATTTTATTACTGTCGCGTTTCCTCGATTACCGTCTTTTTTTTTGTTATCACCCTTGGAACAGTTTCTGGTCGGGTGGAAGCTTCGGCCATGGCAACAAGTAGATTCTAGAGGGAATAGCAACTCTTCCACCTCCATATTGTTTGGTTTTTATTTTATTATTGGTTGACGTCGCATTGTTCTAATATCTTCAAGTAGTTCTATAATTGGGCTATCTTTCTATTACATTCTAGTATATTGTCCCTGTATCATATGTTGTGATTATTTTAATTTTTGAGAACTATTATTTGTTGCTCCGATTTTCCTCTATGAAGTCTCATATTTTTGTTGTCATCAATTATCTCTATGATTCGTACTTCCCGTGCTTTTCTTTTGTCTTGTCAAATTTCTTTTTTGATTTCAGTGCTCAGTTCTTCCGCATTATCGACTATTTACAGGATGTTTTCCTTGTTCTTATTAGTCTTTTAGTGTTATCGGCTAAGTATTAATTTTTTTTAATCGTTCTTGGCTATTTTACTTATATTTGCAAAATACTATTGTTGATTTATTAAATTATATAATCCAGCATAGAGTAAGATAACCACTAACGTGTGCAAACCTTTTACTAAAGTATTTAATTGAGTGATTTGTAATCTTAAATGGATATTATTGCTTAATATTTAGATTGAAGTTCAATGGATATAAGAACATTTATTAATATTAATTAATCATTTACAGTGGGTATGAAATACACGTGTAATAATAAGAACATTTATGTCATAATTTATCAGGAATACATCCATAGCCAATTTCGGTACACCTAATGCTCATAGACCTTAATGTGAACGATAGTAGACATATGTATATAATGGACATTAATTATTATCGAACTTAATTAGGAAATAGAAGCTCTACTCTCCCGTACTAACTAAATGATTGATTTTCGAAAATAATTTAACCGTAAAATATATTAATTTTGTATGTCGGCGTCAGGAATCAAGCTTCCAGGAAGCCTGCTTAAATAATGAGCGATTCTGACATGGTATAAATTAATTTCTGGAATATATCCGGTTAATTAAGTCAAGATCATTTACCAAACGCAGTAATCTGTCAACTTAGGTAATTTGCTACACACTACCGAAATATATGCCTTTATATGTATACATTAGATACATATGCACGATAGATAAATCTATATGTATAAATATCGATGTTGAATCTTGTTATTTCAATTATCTATATTACGTTAAATTTTGAATAATTGTCTTTAACTGTAGTTAATTATATGTTTAAGTCAATATAAAAAATAATAAATTAATATTCTTAGAGAAATCATCTCCATAAGCAATCGCAGATTGAATTAGATTATTAAGTACGTTTGAATAATACAATTTTAATATATTTCTATGACGCAAATAAAAGAACGGTACCTCATTTCTTATAATATATAATACTTTTTAATTGTACTCAGCAAGGTGGCATAATGATTCCAACTTTGTTTATTGTATTCGTGGACAATAACATAAAAGAATGCCACAAAATGTTACGGTCTCAGAATGTGCATTTTTAAATGATGTCTTCATGGCAGGAAAATAAACTTTTTTAAGATAATTTAGTGTTGTAACGAAACTTTATGAAAACCAACGCAGAAAATAAAAATAAAAATAATGGTAATATAAAAAAAACATGTAAAAAATGTACAATAAATTAATCAGGACATATTGAATCATATAGACCAATTCAAATATTTAGGTGAAATCAAAGAAAGAAATGGAAATGAGAATTTAGATATTTTGTAAATAAAACTGCAAAAATATTTCACGTTATGAAGAGAAAATTTACCAATAAAAGGGAAATACTTGAAAGCATTAAGCTGACAATATTCAATGCTATCTACATGCGCATGAAAAGAATCACTCGGAATGAAATATCTACGAAAATTAATGGAGCCGTCGAGAATACCACATTCAGTGATAAGGAAAGAATTTTGAACAAAATCTGCACTACATAGATTATATAGAAGAAGACAACTTGGTCGTTCATACGAAAAGAGTGAATAAGGAAGAAATAAAAAAATACCTATGAAAATGTCTGGAGAGCAAAAGTGAAGTAGAAAACGTTAAAGATAGGTAGAGACTCGGACTATATACATACATATATATGTTATTGAAAAGTTCCTTTTTTCAAATGTTCGATATTTCACTATTTTTTATAGTATCTTCAGGAGCTATTAAACAATTTCTAATTAATTTATGTCACAGTCAAACATACTAAAATTTGCTTGCAGCTAACATGAAAGCATATTTAATAACTAATAGTTCGACATTAAGCATACTTGGTAACTAACTAATACTATTAATACTTAATGACTAACTAACAGTTAGCAATTAAGTGTGCTTTCACGAAAACGGAGTTCTTACAACTTTTGCCTCGACCATTATAACCAGCAACTATGAAATTAAATGTTCCCATGTACATCAATTTCTTAAAAGAATATTAAAATTGACATGTAAATATAACTTCAAATGTTTTTGTGGTTTATTATATCACTCTTGATAGATTATTGCCTATTTTAGATTTAGTGAGGTATTTCCGGAAATATTAGAAATGCCTGACATCAACTGTAGCTAAATAAAAAAGTACATCTTGGAACCGAAGTAATGTGCACTAAAACGTCAGTATAAAAGCAACAAAAAAGCTATTTCGTACAAAAAAGAAAAGCTTTTCTCTTGTGATGTACACGACATCGCACAATCACAAGAGTAACTTTAGCATCAGCAGGTTTCATACACGCGAAATGTATTAAAGACCAAAAACAATTTTCAAAAATATTTTGCTTTGTATGTATGTACTTCCTTAAAATTTCTACATATATACATATATAT
This sequence comes from Dermolepida albohirtum, assembly GCA_031893035.1. Lineage (NCBI taxonomy): Eukaryota > Metazoa > Arthropoda > Insecta > Coleoptera > Scarabaeidae > Dermolepida > Dermolepida albohirtum. The sequence continues at coordinate 503,292 of JAVIWB010006358.1, forward strand.
GATTTTTTGTTCACCACAGATATATAGAAATTTCAGAGTACGTATTTTCTTCTCTATTAAGAATAATCATACTACTAAAATAGAGCATTAATTAATTAGATACATGTAAGATTTCTGGATGGAAAAAGGAGATAGTTTATATTAAATACAGATTGAATTTAAACACTGAACGTTGATATAAAACCCCTTTCTACATTAACTTTCGTATTCTGTATACCCATTTCGACAACTAATTTGTCATCATCAGCAGATAATTAAACAGTGTCGCACCTGGAAAACTACGGCAGAATACCCACACGAAAACAAATTCATTCGTTTCACATGATTTTTATAAATTGTATTCCAGTCTAAACTAAAAAAGAAAAAAGAACACAGGGAGAGAAAAGACAAATACCTACATGTGATTCATTGCACTCTCTCTTGTACGTCATTTAAGAGACCAAAGAGAGATGAATTATTATTGGGCCCCAGGTCAGTATTCAACACATAGCCTTTCTTCTTTAAAATGTACATGCTTTCATACGTATCTAATTCGCGATAACTACACACGTTCTTCATAAAATGCAAACAATCGGCTTTAACACTAGGATTACATTCCAACACATGTTTTACTTACCGGATTTTTCTGGGCGATTGAATTTTATGTGCGCAATGTTCTTTATACCAGATTTATATCGATCGTTTTGTTTGCCCTATGTATTGCTACAATCTAGACATTTAATTCCGTAAATTCCCGATTTTTTGTTGTCCCCGACTTAGTCTTTTCATTTCCTGAAAGGGATTTGATAGAGTTAGTGGACCGAAATGTGACTTAAAAACCGCGCTCTTTAAAAACACTATTTAAATTTTTCCTCAAACGGTGCAAAGGTAAACATACAAACTGCTTATCCCTATTGCATTGAGGTGACAGACATATCCCGGATTGTTTTCCTTATGTCAGCCTTCCTAATTAATCCATCGATTATTTCCGAATTAAAAGCATTGTATCACGCGATATTCTAGTCTAATATCTAGGGTGTCCAAAAAAGGCAACGTGTCATTGTTTTCTTTTTCTACTGCACGTGTGCAGAATTTGTTTTCGTACGGGTATTTTGCCGAAGATTTCCAGGTGCGACACTGTTTAATTATCTGCTGATGATGACAACTTAGTTGTCGAAATACGTCTACAGAATACGGAAATTATTATAGAAAGGAGTTATATATCAACCTTCAGTGAATAAGTTAATCAACCACAGACTCCCTCAAAATTACCTTAAAGACTTAAATGAGAATTTTATCTTACTTTTGACAACATATGGAGACAAGATTTATTACCATTTTCAATTTTGTTAAAAATATGTCTCCTAAATAAAGGTTTGTACATATAATGTTACAATAACCAAGAAATTTACATACTTCCAGAATTTGCAGTCGGATTTACGTGCTGCAAAGTTCCCTGTTATCACTCGATCGTCCACGGTAGATTATCGAGAGAATGCGACTTTGTTTCAAAGTAAAAAAGACGTATGTAAAAATTTAAATTTACTCACGCAAAAAAAAACATTTGAATTCTTTGATTATGTCCGACTACCAGCAAGAGTTCTAGATTTAAGTTATTAATATTACTATTATCTTAAATCCTACAAGTAATAGATAATACAATGATTTAAAATACGATTGCAAGTTTTCTTGGATCTTCAGATAAGTCATGTAACTTTCTTGTGTTTAATCGTTGTTAACAATGCTTTTACAATAAATAAACTACTCAGCTTATGCCATATTACGAGTATAATAATAGTATCAATTATCAGTAGCATAGAGAAATACCACCGAACGAAGTGAATGTTGTTCTTTATTCTTTATATGAGTCTATTACTTGTCCTACATATAATTAAATGTGTTATTCTGTGCCATTGCAAAACTCTTATTGTGTGTTATCTATTACTACAATTCTTGTGTCTATGTATTGGACAATAAAAGCGTAGTCGATAAGGTAATCTTTGTGGCATTATATACCTATACATTATACGTACTAAAACTCCTTGTGGTTGTTTCTTTTGCATTCCTTTTTTGTGTAACTGCGTTCCTTTAGTAAATAGGTTCTTTGAACCCGTTATTTATATACATATTTGTGTGATTCTTTCCTATTGTTTCCGTACCCGTATCTTTCCGTTGCTCTCTATCCTTCGTATGTCTCAGATATTTAAAGTCTCTGCGACGAGCGGCTCTTGGGTGAAGTGTGTGTCCCGGTAGATTCCTATATTTGCTTTCTCTTTTTCTTTCTTCTAGTTATTATTTCGTCCTGTATTTGTAAAAAGAATTTAGTTATGCATGTGTACAGCTTTCCGCAGCGGAAGCCCGCCGTATTAATGCTAAGTTTGGGTTTTCCGGACTCGTCGCGCGCGCATCGGCTTCGGTGACGATCTTAACGGTTTGAAGGCCGCTTCGAGGAGCTTCGAGGACAGATTGTTACTCTTCAGACAAGAAGTATCAGGTTGTTACAAATCTAATGTCCGTTTCTTCCTTCAGTCTGAACTGAATCGCACCTGTGTGAAGACGTGAATGTTTTTGGTGAAAATTATTATTGTATTTGTAGAAAAGGGTATTTATTTTGAAGTGTGTACCTGTTCCATTTCTTGGAAATATTAATACACCTGTCCTTGTCTTGCCTATGGAAATGTTGTCGGCAAGATGTATTCGGGCAATTTACCTCTTTCAATTTAAAAAGGGATTAAATGCAGCCGCAGCAACGCGAGAAATTAATCAGACGTTCGGTGAAACCACGTGTAATGAACGCACATTACGGCGATGGTTTAAAAAATTCAGCAAGGGAAATTTTGATTTGGAAAATGAGCTTCGCGGATATACGCGTAGCACCGTTAATGACGACGAGCTGCGTGTAGAAGTTGAAAATAATCCGTCGACAACAGTGCGTAGCCTTGCAGAAACGCACCAATTAACGGAAGCCAATAAGCTCCGTCGATTAGAGGTGGCTACCTCTTTGGCTAATCGACAGAAAGTTGAACCGTTTCTTCATCGAGTGGTAACCCGTGACGAAAAGTGGATACTTTATGATAATCGGAGACGGTCAGGACAATGGTTAGATCGAGGCGAAGCACCAAGACAACATGCGCGAGCATCACTTCACCCGCGAAAGATTATGGTGACTGTATGGTGGACCAGTAAGAGTATTATTCACTATTCATTTTTGCAACCTGGTGAAACAACCATCACGGCAGCGTCCTATTGTGCCGAACTGGAAACTATGCATGGAAAATTGAGCCGCTTGCAGCCCTCACTAGTCAATAGACATGGACCCATACTTCTTCATGATAATGCAAGACCTCATGTTGCACGACAGACAATCCAAAAACTTTCGGAATTTGGTTACGAAATTCTCCCTCACCCATCTTATTCACCTGACCTGTCGCCAACTGATTTTCATTTTTTCCGAAGTTTAGACAATCACTTAAGAAATAGGGACTTCCCTGACCGGGAGTTTGTAATAGCAGTGTTTGAGCAATATGTGAGCCGTCAGAACCTAGATTTCTTTTCAAAGGGAATTTTTCAGCTTCCAGGCCGTTGGCAACAAACTATTGATGTAAATGGAGACTATTTTGCAGAATAAATATTTATATTTTTTTTAATTTAGACTTCTTTTATTCCTTACAAAATCGGACATTTTATATATAACAACCTGATAATAGTTCTCAAAGTGAACTACTTCGGACGGAGAAAATCAGTTGGGAAGTGGCTATTCGCAAGGGTAGGAAAAATAATATTATCATTTTCAACGTTAACGAGAATACTACTAGAAGCAAAAGCAATCAAACTGCTGTAGATACTGAAATAGTCAACGATATATTATCTCTCTGGGAAGTTTCCTCGATTTCTGTTAATCCAATCCGTTTGGTAAAGTTCGAACCCACAGAGACCGGAAGCAAAATGCCATAAAAGATTTCTTTGTCAGATACGATTGCCGTTGAAAAGGCTTTACGTAATAATAATATATTGAAAACATCAAAAAATTTGCATCAGCGATATTCGAATAAAGTACGTTGATGACATTCCTACTATGGCGAAGATCAATCAGAAAAACTAGAATTGTCCAACACCTCCATCGTTTCTTTGCAAATAGTTAACCAGAATGTTCGTGGTTTGAGGACTAAAAGCGATCAAATACTCGTATATACATACAGTTGTTCGTCTGGCAGTGGTGTGGTATTGCTAATAGAAACCCGGCTCTCCGTAGACATTGCAGATTCAGAAATATTCGATCAGTCGTACACTGTTTTCCGTGCCGACAGAAATCGGGAATTGGCACAGCGTTCGCGCGGGGGCTGTACTCATGACGGTCTGCAGTGATATCAAGTCAACTGCAATTGATGTGTCTTCTTTGTCAGGGGTTGCACCTGTCATAGATATAACTTTGTGTAGGTGTGAGTTTTCTGCAACACCTATTTATGTAGCTAATGTATGTATATATTCAGCTTGACATTAGCCTGGATGACTGTGAACTATCTTTTGATGGACTGTCCTTCTTTCTCCTGAACAAGCGACTTATTATTCTTGGCGATTTTAATGCACCTTATTTTTGCACTGGCTTCTATGATGATATAAACCAGTTTATGAGAACATCTAATCTTCATCAATACAACAATATACATAACGATATTGGTAGATTGCTTGACTTAGTATTTTCTAATTTTGGAACTGATCTTACAGTTACACGTGATGCGAACCCTATAGTTCCTGAGGACTTGCATTATCTAACACTTTTCCTGCAAGTCCAATTTATTTCGAACCACAAAACTGCTGCTTTTCAATCTAACACCAACTTAAGGTACAACCTTGGTAGGATCAACTTCTTGGAGCTCTATACTGGTCTTGCTGATACCAATTAGTCTTTCCTATTGCTATATAATGATTTCAATCTTGCTACTAGTGCATTTTGCAATTCTCTTTTCGCCATTATCGACAAATATGTATCGAAGGTCTCAAAATCTAGGGAATCAGATAGATCATATCCAGTGTGGTTCACGAATAATATTAAATACCTTACTTCCTTGAAAGAATAGTATTACAGGAGGTGGATGTCTACTGAAGCGCATACTTATACGAAATTTTAAGGATTGAGAGTATTAATTAAGGAAAAGGCGAGGTTGATTTTTTCTGTATTATGGAGTATTATGGATGATCCGAAAACATTTTGGTCTTTTGTGAATAAGCGACGGGGTGCTTCAAGGATTCCGGCGATTATGCAAACTAATGAAATAACGATCGATGAATCAAGTGATATTATTGATGCATTCGCAAATGAATATACTAGCGCTTTTCAATCTTACGAACGGGCGGCAACTCCACTCTTCAGTCGTTGTCCGTTTATTTCTATTAAGGCTGTATCTGAGGAAATCGTTTCAGATGCAATTGGCTGAATAAAGAACGATATGTCTACTGGTGAGATAATATTCCAGGGTTTTTATACGTATCCCCTAACCATTTGTTTAATGTAAATTTATCTATTTCCTTTTTCCCCAATGTTTGGAAAACCAGCAAAATTATTGCCATATTCAAAAAGGGCAATCGTGCTGAAATCTGTAATTACCAACCAATTGGTACATTGCCCAATTTCGCCAAAATACTTGAACACATTCTCTATAGGAGAATCTGTTCCTATATAAAACCTTACTTGTCCATTTATCAACACGGATTTATGGCAGGAATATCCACAGCGATGACTAATCTTGCAAGTATCGCGCAGTACATCAGGGAAGCATTGGACTGTAGAAAAGAGGTGGACGTTGTTTATACGGAATTCGCTAAGGCGTTTGGCACGATTGACTATGCCAGGCACCATGTCAAACTCAAGGCATAGGGTTTTCTCCTTCGTTGTTGAAATTGATAAAATCATATTTGATGGGCAGGAAAATCTATCTTTTATAACTGGTTTTCTTCTGATTAAATTTTTCCTACCTCTGGTGCGCCACAAGGGTCCAACTTTGGACCTTTGCTTTTCAGTATGTATATTAGTGATTTGTTTGAGGGCCTTGGGTGTGAGTGTCTGGGATATACGAATGACTTAAAAATTTATAGCACTATTGATACAAAAGCAGACTGTCTGTTATTACAATCAAACCTTACCAAAATTAGTAAATGGCGTCAATGGAATGGGGTCCACTTAAACGTTAATAAGTGTGCAATATTCTCATATACGCATTGTAATGATGTAGTTGCGTTCGACTATTCTGTGGAAACTCAGCTAATCTCTAGAGTATCACAATTACTTGATTTGGGAGTACATTTTGATTCCAAACTTATATTTACTAGTCACACACTCTTTTTGTGCTCTTCCGCTTCAAGGCTACTTGGATTTATCATACGATAATCAAGGGATTTTAATAATATAAACACATTAGTAACTTTATACCATACGTTGGTTCGAACCAAACTGAAATATGCATTCGTTGTTTGGACGCCGTATTATGTTTACCAGGCTTCTTATTGAGTGAGTACAAAGAAGATTTTTAAAATTTATGTCTTTTAGACAGGACGGAGAATATCCTGTTCGCGGTTTAAATTATAATAACTTACTTGAGAGACACGGTTTTCAAGCATTATCTTTGCGACGTGACATTTCGAGTACCAGGTTCGCTTTTAATTTAATAAAAAATATTATCGACTCTCGATCATTATTATATCAAATTTACTTTCCTGTGTCCTGCGAAACCACATCTGGGGATGTACTTCGCGTCCCAAGAGCTAGAATCAACTTTATGGTCAAGAGCCCGTTGTACCGTATGGTCAAAAGCTTCAACGAACAATTTAGTGATGTTTAATTTTGAATATTATAGTTTTAGGTGCAATAGTTAATATTTCCTTTTAATTTGTTTCACATTTAGAATTACTTTTTGTTTTATATTATATTTATCTATTCCCATTGTATGCATTGTTCTGTCAGTGAGCGTAGTTTGTTGGAAAATAAAGGTTGTTATTATTATCATTATTATTATTATTATCATAATAGATACATTATCCGTCTCCGTAATCTCTAGAGGGATTTGAAAATAGACATTGTTAATCAGACTATCAAGAGTGACCATCCCGTCGGAGGTGAAGGTAACATACCTGAGGGTTACCATGGACAAGAAATTGACATGGAAACACCACACGATAAACATAGCCAACAGAGGAACGGTAGCCATGGTACAGATGTATCCATTTCTGCACCATGCAAGCAAGCTAAACCTGAAGTTGAAGACGATGGTATACGAGGCCGCCATCAGACCAACCATGAGGTATGCAACTCTCGCCTGGGGATATGCTGCGAAATCACACATCAAGAGGATTCAGGTTATCCAAAATAACACACCCGGAGTTATGACAGGTGCACCCTGGTACACTAGAAACTTCACTCTACACAACGACAATTTCTGACTTTATTCTTGAGCTATCAAGAAAATACTTCTCAGAACTTCCGAACCACGAGAATCCTCTCATTTCCAACATAAACCTACAAGCGTCCTCAGGCCCACACAAACGCCCGCATACAGTCATGACATAATACTAATGACACATCAATATGACGACTTCACTCACAACTAGGTTCAACCCGAAAACACAAAGGAACAGGCACCAGAGAGACTATCAAGAGCTACGAACAGTAATTTCTCTAGTACGCTAAGGCCAAAACCATTCAGTTTCCCGATAACGAATTCGAAGAAGACTCAAGGAAGTCCTCTAGATTGTTAAAGTGATAGTGTAAAAGAGAGTACAGTGCAGCAATGATACACGATAGGGAAGTTAATTTATTAGAATCTAAGAGTTGCTAGTGAGTGAGCCTTATTTAAGATCAGACTATAATTACAATGAAATATCTTCAAGGCACATGATTCAATATTTTTAAAAAATGAGTGCTGTTATTATAATTATTTGTAATGAGTTCTTTTATATTGTTCCGTTAATGTTTGACGGTTTACTTGCCTAAATCAGTACTATAACAAATAGTGTTGCTGAGAGTAAGGTTATGTTGCCCAGTTGTCTTAGTTATTGCAAAATTTTTGCTGGACCATCTGGTATTTTTACTGTCGTATACGTGTTTCCTATAATCATTTATTTTATTTTTCCTAAACTAGTTGTCATTGTCATTTACAGTGTAGTGACTATATTAAGAATGTGCATAAGATTTAGTTGTGTAAGTCTATATACCGTATGAAAACTTCTTACTGAATACATTAGGTAAATTCTAAAGCAATTCTAAAACTGGAAATACATATTTCACAAAAACGCTGAAGCAAGTTAACTTTGGGTGGCTCTGGATCTTATATAAGTATTTTAATTTGAACGAATTACTTACATATTTGTTTCTATGTATAATTCTCACAATTAGAGGAACCAGTTTCTATAAAAGTCACTTCTATTCTTCCTCTATCCACATTTTGTTTACTAGTTTCTTCCTGTTTTAATGTTTCATGTGTAGGAATTACATCTGCTACAATTTTTGGAATTTAAAAGAGTACACGATATGTTTCTAATATAAAGGCTTATGATACTTCGTATATCAAGCATTCGTATATTTGTATATACTTTCAAACATTAAAATTTATATAAAAAATGTCATCGCAATGGTTAAGATTGAATTTTATGTCGGGTTTAAAAATCTGTGATCAGTAAATGTGGACCCTGCTACGCACAGCGTTCTAGTACAACTCTCGTGTTCAACAACACCTATACTAACCGAACGCTTTGTTTCGTTCATATACACACTATCATCTGACGAATAATAATCCTGAATACACCAAAGGTTTCTGGATGGTTAAGGTTTTTAACAGAGAAGAGGGGCGATAGCTTACAGTACGTGTATTAGACGTTTTAAAACAGATTCACTGGTTTTAGTTTAAATTTTAAATATGTAACAATTTATTTACATTAACTAAATACCGTATTTATCTTAGGGATGATGTCTGCTTTGTATTAGCTTCTTGGCATGGGCATTACTTTTTAGTAAGTTAAGATAGACTACGAAGATGACTAAAATAAAATATCAAACAATATAAAAATATAAAATTATATATACTATCCAAAACATGCCGTCCCTCCTTAAAATATATTAGCCCTTCAATAGAGAATTCACTGCACTTTCGTCGTCCATTGATAGTGGACCAATTTGACGAAGCTTTAAATAATGGTTCCAGTTGCGGTTTTCACATGTGTCGCCCAGCTAACATTGTCTTTTTCAGGAAGAAGTTCTAGAATTTGTCCCAAGCGCCATACTAGGATTAAGTGTTGGCAACTGGAATTCTCTATACACAGTCACGCAGAGATAGTGGAACTATTTTAAAATAGTCGTTCTTAGTGACGCCATCTATTAAAAAAAAATGCTTCGATAAGGCAAATCTTTCACCAATGTTGTGTAAAAATATCACGACATTTGCATTATTAGAAGCGGAGGAATTGCGCATAAAGCAACAATGTGTATTTGGCATTGGTCGAAAAATGAATTTTGAACAAAGAGCAAATATGAAATTCTGTTTTAAACTCGGTAAATCGTTTACTGAAAAGTTTAGTTTATTGAAACAAGTGTATGATGATGAGTGTTTATCATGTACGAGTACATATGAGTGTTATAAACGATTTAAAGACAGTTGTGCGGACATATATGACGACGAACATCCCGGTGCAAAAAAATGTATGGTTACAATTCATCGCATTTTAATACAGCATTTGGAACTGAGAAAGATTTGTGCAAGGTTTGTGCCACACGAGCTAACTAAATTCAACACTGTACTTCATCAAAGAGTCAAAGAAGGACAAAAACTTGAGTTATTCTATTGTAGCTGATGACGAGACGTGGTGTTTTCAATATAATCTAGAGCCCAAGCATCAAAGCTCTGAATGGAGCATCCAAGCGAAAAAAAACCGAAAAAAAGGAATTCGTAGAAGTTAAGAGTGAAGATAATGTTGACGTTTTAATAATTCGAAAGCCATAAGCACAAAAAGTTTGTACCAACTTGTCAAAGAGTTAATGCTGTATATTATCTTGGTGTTGCGAAGTGTCTTATCTTGTTCAATATCGTGAAAATGGAAGCTGGTATTTGTTACATGATAATGCACCATTTCATCACTCGACGCTTATCACTGATTTTCTAATTATAACTGGAATTTTAACCATCAGCTATTCACCACATACACCGGATTTGGCGGCCTGTGATTTCTATCTATTCTCCAAACTACATTTGCCGATATAAGGACGGCGTTGTGCCGATGTCGAAGCCATTAAAAAGGCCTTGACAGCGTTTTTCAAGGACATCTCTAAAGATGAACTTAAAAATTTATTCCACATGTTAATTGATCTGGCAAAATCTTGTTTTGAAGCCGAAGGCGAGTACTTTGAATAAAATAAATGAATTTTACCAAAATAGTAAGCTTTCGTTTTATTTTAAAAAAGTTCAGTTTTCTCTGAGACAAATAATAGTGACCTTGGTGTCGCATAAGACGAGACATTAGTAAGTTTTATATGTTTGTTTCTGCTGCAGGAGTTAATGGTCTGCCAATAATTAAATGTGCTAGCCTTAAAGGAACTTGCTAACTACGAGGATAGTTTGACGCTCTAATTGATAAAACAAATACACTGTAATTTAGGTTGCTTATTTATATGTTTACATTCCTATATTTAGATAAATCGGTTGATTAGTTTATTTTTGACAGCTGATTGAAAAAGAATCAACACGTCGTCTTGTTAAAATGGAAAAGCAGAGTATCGTGCGGTGATTAAATACTTCCTAATTAAGGGTATGAAAGCTACCGAAATAAAAGGTGAGTTACGGGAAACATTAGGTGAATCTGCTCTATCATCCGCCACAATAAGTAGATGGGTAAATGGATTTAAACGTGGTAGAACAAGCTGTGTTGATGAAGCGCGCTCTGGAGCACCCAAAATCGTGACTTCTAAAGAAATTATTATAAAAATCCATAATATTATTACGCAAAATCGACGACTCAAAGTGAGAGAGATAGCAGACATGGTAAACATTTCAACAGAATGCGTACACCACATTTTAACGAAAGAATTATGCCTTTCCAAGCTTTCGGCAAGATGGGTGCCGCGATTGCTTGCGACTGATTAGAAGTTCACTCATTTGCGCATTTCCAATGAGTGTTTAGACCTTTATAAGCGAAATCCGGTTGATTTTTGTAGGCGTCTTGTTACTTGCGATGAAACTTGGATACACTACAGTACACCCGAAACTAAACAACAGTCGAAACAATGATTATAAAGTGGTTCTGCACTTCCAAAGGAAGCGGTAAACAAGGTGATGGCATCAATTTTTTGGGATTCAAAGGGCATTTTGATCATTGATTACCTTCAGAAAGGTGCCACAATAAACGGACAATATTATGCAGAACTTCTACAAAAATTAAATGTTGAGATTCGTGCCAAACGGCCAGGAATGGCAAAGAAAAAGATTCTGTTTCACCAAGACAACGCTCCCTCACATACCAGCACAGTTGCGATGTCCATAATCTACGAGTTGCATTTCCAATTAGTACCACATGCGCCTTATTCGCCGGATCTAGCCCCTTCCGACTTCCACCTTTTTCCAAAATTGAAAACGACGAGCTTATCATCTTCGTAAATGCGTATTTTGCAAGCCTTCCGGAATCGCATTTTAGAAATGGCATAAGGGCATTGGAGCACCGTTGGAATAAATGTATTGCTCTTTTAGAATATATTGAAAAATAAAAATTATTTTGTATTTAAAAGTTTCGTTTTTCTTTTCCATTCTCACTACTTGTCAAACTACCCTCGTAGTTATGATAGTGTATAAAATTATTAAAATAAAAATAAAATATTAAACAATAAAAAATGTAAAATAATATAAATAGTCCGTAATTTTGATATTTCAGATATTTGGTGATATCTTTTGTAAAAACTAAATCGTTCTTGAAAATACTGAAAGTCTGTTAAGACAATGTCATCAATATCTTACTTTGAATAGTTATTGAGAGAGGTTTAATTGAATGGTTAAATTTTTGGTATAGTGCATTAAGCGTAGGTATGGGGAAGTTACTTTTTATTAGGAAATTTGTGATATATGTTTGTGTCGGATTATTTTTAACGAACCCAGTAACTACATAATGGTGTCTAGGACAGGATGGGAACTCTTCAACTTTACTTCTATAGTGAAGTGAGTGAAACTTTGTTGAGAATTTAGGAATGTAAAAGAGTCCCTTCTACGACATCGTATATATTTAATAGATCAGTTTTGGACATAATTGAGAATAGAATTATATAGCGCTGTGTGTGCAAGTCTAGAATTCTATAGCTCTGCGCGTGCTGATATTTTTTAGTATACAAATTACACTTATTTTATTCATATTTTTATTATGTTTCTTTGCATTTATGTTAACAAATGTTTTAGGTGATAGTCTCGTAAACTCATTCATTTTATTATAATTTATTTGTATTCTATTTTGACAATTTACTACCACAGATAATAAAATATCAGGAAATTTTGTTGTATATCTGATTTGTAATGTATTCTTTGTACATAGTAAATAATAATATTATATCGTATTTGTATTTTGTGTAAAATTAAGTAAAGGAAGCCATAAAGATAAGAGCAAAGGTTTACTTGCTAATAAAGCTCTGAATTATATCGTCGAAATATTTTTTGTTACATTATTTTATGATGTATGTACATTTAATTTATCACAATAAAGAACGTGGTAGAAAGAAAGTCTATTATATTCATATTACACGTGAAACTACTTAATGTAATTATGATCGATAAAGCAGAGATGCCGTATATGATATTCTATTTTTAACCGCCTACAGAATTACTAGAATCTTTAAAATCCTTTCATTAGCTTAGTGCCTTCACAAAAAGCAATTGCTTTTATTTATTAGATTCCTAATTCTTTTGTAAAGTGTTAATATGGTTGGGCTGGAGCACTTTTGAATTTTACCAGCTTAACAACTAGTCCGCGCACCAGTCAGATAAAAAAAAAACAAGAAATTTATCTTACAAACTATGCTTTATTAATTTAATCAAGATTGAATATACGAGGATAGCCGTTTATATTTCGGGAAAAGCAAACAAAAAAAAATTTTATTATTGAAAATAGTTTTATTGCTTTCCAAATATTCTTGAAAATCAATGCACTTTTGCATTAGTTTAAACTAATCCGAAAAGCTTGCTGCCACTGTGAAGGCGGTATCTCCAAAATATGTGTTTTGAATGCTTCAACTGCCTCTCCTGGCAGAGAAAACCGTTGACTACGAAGCTTATTCTTCACGTGTGGAAACGAAAAGAAATCACGGCGTGCTAGATCATGGCTGTACGGCAGATGGCTTATCAATTCAATGTTTTGCCCTGTCAAATATTCAATTGTTTGAACAGATCTGTGAGAGCTTGCATTATCATGGTAGACAATGATCTGTCGTTTTCGATTTGTAATCCTTGTTTCTTCTAACACTTTTGGCAAACGAGTAGTTGTGTACCATTCGGAAATGACAGTTCTACAACTCTCTAAAGGCGAGGTTGCAACGTGTTCGATTTTTACCAAAGAACAGGCGACCATTTATTTTGATGTGCTTCGAGCGCGAACAACTTTTGTTGGTTTTGGCTCATCTAGGAATACGCACACAGTCGACTGCTGTTTACTGTCGAGTTCATACGTATAGATCCAAGATTCTTCACCTGGGACGACTTTATAAATGTTCTTTGAAACACCGACATTATATTTTTTGTGCATTTCTTGGCACCAATCGGCGCGAGTCCTTTTTTGAGCGGTTGTCAAAATATGTGGTTCCCAACGTGAACATAACTTCTTAACGGCTAAATGTTCATGCAGGATCTTATGCACGCTGGTGTTACTAATACCTAGAGATATCACGTTATGGAACATGATGGTCTTGCGTTATCAATTCAGACACTGCCTTAATGTTTTCCGACACAACATCATTTGTGGGACGACTTTCACGAAATTCATCGCCCAAAGAACGCCGTCTAAGTTTGAATTCACTATACCAATGACATATTGTAGTTTTCGATGGTGCTTCATCACTATATAAAGAATTCAGCTCGTCGCTGCATTCTTGTTGAGACAATCCACGCCGAAGGTAATGAAAAATAATTGCACGAAAATATTCACGAGTTAATTCCATTTTTGCGCTAACATTAAATTTTCAAGTTACTGTCAACAATAGTAATAGCGACCGGATATTAAAGCTGTCAAGGTAAATAGTATGTCAAAAATGACAAACTGTACGATACAATAATCAGTTCGGAGGCAACACTAACAGTATTGCCAGTTCCCGAAATAAGGGGTTTTCCAATAGGGACTTGACAACTTCTAATTCAATTTGTAAACGCACCCTTTCACTAATCATCGAACTGTTACTGTCAATTTATTCAGTATACTTAACATTTTCATCATGGTAAAGTACACGAACGAACAACGTCTGCAAATTATAAAAATTTACTACAGAAATTTGAAGTCGGTGACCGCTACTTTAAGAGCGTTAACTCCGATTGTCGGTCGTAATTCTCGCCCTAGTAGACAGGCAGTAACAAGTTTAGTGCAAAAATTTGAGTCTACATATTCGTTGTGTGATGTTGCCGTGCCAGTGAGACAACGGGTTGGTCGAAGTGTCGAAAATATCGCTGCCGTAGAAACGTCCGTAGCAAATGATCCAAATCAGTCAATTCCACGGCGTTCTCAAGAGTTGGGCATCGCCCAGACCACTTTATGGCGAATTTTGCGTAAAGATCTTGGTTTACACCCATACAAGATCAAGCTGACTCAAGAATTGAAGCCGATGGACCATTTGAAGCGACGTACGTTCTCCGATTGGGCTCTGGAAAAGATGCGCCAAGATGATCAATTTCATCGCAAAATCATTTTCAGTGACGAAGCTCATTTTTGGCTCAATGGGTTCGTCAATAAGCAAAATATGCGTTATCGGTCTGGTGAAAATCCACATGTGCTTCATGAAACACCACTTCATCCACAAAAAATAACTGTTTGGTGCGGTTTGCATGCCGGCGGCGTCATAGGGCCATATGTTTTCGTCGACGATAATGATCGTCACGTTACTGTGAATGGTAATCGTTATCGCGCCATGATTACCGATTATTTTTGGCCCGAATTGGAAGATATGGACTTGGACAACATGTGGTTTCAGCAGGACGGTGACACAAGCCACACAGCACACGTTACAATCGATTTATTGAAGAGTAAGTTTGATGAGCGTGTTATCTCAAGAAATGGACCAGTCGATTGGCCGCCTCGTTCGTGCGATTTAGCGCCTCTAGACTTTTTTCTTTGGGGCTACCTCAAGTCATTGGTCTATGCCAACAAGCCGACAACGTTGGAAGAGCTCAGAGCCAACATTGCAGCCGTTTCGGCCGAATTGTGTGGCCGAGTCATCGAAAATTGGGTCCAACGAATCAACCGCTGCACACGTGCCCGCGGTGGCCATATGAACGAAGTAGAGTTCCATTCATAAATGTTTTGATTGTACTTCAACCCGATAATAAAGTTTTTGAAATATCTCAAATGGTCTGCATTTTATTTTGAAAAAAATTTGTCAAGTCCTTATTGGAAAACCCTTTATAAGCGGCTACCCTCCTATATACATACCAACTGCATATGTACTTAGACACAACTTCCATTCATTTGTTAAGAATATTCAGTTGTTTTTGAAAACGCACAACCCATTTACATAATTCTATTTAGTATTACTTTTTTAGTAAAAATTATAAAATTTTTGGATACAATATTTCTTCGACATCTTTACATTACAAATATCCTCATTATTTTTTACTTTAGATATAATGTTATTAAACGTATTATAATTTTACCCTTTTTATTACCCTATTTTAATTAAATATTTTTATCCATACGAAGGTGGCCGTTTATATTTCGGGAACTGGCGAACCTGTTAGTGCTACCTCCGATCTGATGATTGCGCCATTAAGTTTGTCATTTTTGATATTATATTTATCTCAATAATGTTATTATACGGTGGCTATTTCTACTGCTGACAGTAACTTGAAAATTTAATGTCAGCAAAAAAAAGGGAATTAACTCGCGAACATTTTCGTGCAATTATTTTTCATTACTTTCGGTGTGGATTATCTCAACAAGAATGCGTCGACGAGCTGAATTCTTTATATGGTGATGAAGCACTATCGAAAACTATAGTATATCGTTGATATAGTGAATTCAAACTTGGACGATGAATTTCGTGAAGGTCGTCCTACAAATGCTGTTGTGTCGGAAAACATTAATGCAGTGTCTGAATTGATAATGCAAGACATCATGTGACATACCGTGAGATCGAGGCATCTCTAGGTATTAGTAACACCAGAATGTTCACGTTGGGTACCACAAAATTTGACAACCACTCAAAAAAGGACTCGCGTCGATTGGTGCCAAGAAATGCACAAAAAATAAAATGGCTGTGCTTCAAAGAACATTGGA
This sequence comes from Dermolepida albohirtum, assembly GCA_031893035.1. Taxonomy (NCBI): domain Eukaryota; kingdom Metazoa; phylum Arthropoda; class Insecta; order Coleoptera; family Scarabaeidae; genus Dermolepida; species Dermolepida albohirtum. The sequence continues at coordinate 519,759 of JAVIWB010006358.1, forward strand.
TCTATACGTATGAGCTCGATAGTAAACAGCAGTCGACTGTGCGGGTATTCCAAGATGAACCAAAAAAAGTTGTCGTGCTCGTAATGTAAATGGTCCCCTGTTTTTTCGGAGAGCCGGTCACGTGGCAACCGTGCCTTTACAGAGTTTTAGAATGTTTGAATCCAAATGGTACACAACTATTTGTTTGCCAAAAGTTTTTGAAGAAATAAGAAAAACAAACCGAAAACGACAGGTCGTTCTCTACCATGACAATGCGAGCTCTTACAGGTAAGTTTAAACAATTGAATATTTGACCGGGCAAAACATTGAATTGATGAGCCATCCGCCGTACAGCCGTGATCTGGCACCTTGTGATTTCATTTTGTTTCCATACGTGAAGAATAAACTTCGTGGTCAGCGGTTTTATATGCCAGAAGAGACAGTTGAGGCACTCAAAACTTATATTTTGGAGATACCGCCTTCGCAGTGGCAGCAATGCTTTTCGGATTGGTTTAAACGAATGCAAAAGTGCATTGATTTTCAAGGAGAATATTTTGAATAGCAATACAACTATTTTCGATAATAAAAATTTTTTTTGTTTGCCATTCAGAAATATGAACGGTTACCCTCGTATAAACCCATTATAAACGTTCTATTTTTTAATTTTCCTTAATAAGTGAATTTGCATTAAACTCAAAAGATTCTTTTCCATTAAATTGATATTTTAATTATCCTAATTGTGATTATCTTATAATTTATGGTATTAACTGAAATCTTTTAATATTTCCTTCCGAGCCTTACTTCTATCCAATATTAATGTAACTTGTATTAATTGAAATTTATATTCTTTTAGGTTTAATGTCTATTATGAACAATTTAACAGAAATTACTACCTAACATCTGTTAAAAGTCTATGCATCCGGTATTTTCTCGTTTCGTGCATTCTTGTTTCGTGCACTATTAAAATTTACCTGATATTTTCTTCTTTCGTACACCGAAGTAATAATCACTTTTATGGTTTCTTGCTTCGTACACTTTGTCCAATCGGCTGGAAGGTACTTCGATATGGGTGTGTTACAATGAAAGGCACCGCACTACAAATTCAGTCGTTTAAATAAACGTGTTGGCAAGGCACATCCTAATGTTTATGAACTTATGACTGTGCTGTTAGAAGAAATAAATTATTACGATATCGTACAACGAAGATGTGAGCTTTACCTTTCTAGACCAAAACGATGCAAAAAGTATAGTGACTTAGATAACCTTCTTAATAAAACTGTTAGTGATTATTTAGAAGGCAGAATAACAATTCTGGATGCATTAAAACGTCTAATTTATATTGTAAAATTTGACTAATTATTGTTTTAATCGGGAAACGTGTGTAAGTCTCTATAAAACTGCTCTTCATAACTTATTTTAATATAGTTATTATTTCCCTAATATTTTTTGACAATATATGTATATATGTAATATTATGTAATGTAAATAAATCACTTTATGAAAGAAATTCTTAATTTGCTATACTTACCTGCTTTGTCGCCATATGGCCAGTGTACGAAACGAGAATATGATTAAGTCAAATTTTACAGCTTATCGGGTTAGTGCACGAAACGAGAAGGTTTTATGACAGTGTACGAAACGCGATGTACGAAACGCGCATAAATCATGCATCCCTTATTATATTATCACAAATAAGTGATTAGATTAAATAGAATAATATGTACTTGACATATTTATTTAACATATATAAACAGGTTTGTTCAAAATTTCATTTTATGTCTAAAGTGTTTTTAATATTCGTGACTTATAATTTTTCATGCTTTATGTGCTTTATATCATAAATTTAATTTCTTTGCTCATAATATATCTCATTATTATTAAAATAATATAACATATATATATATCGCTGGCACTGGCGATCGAAGTAGTGAACATTATCAATCCTTTATTAAGAGTTACTGGGTTAAGGGCATGGGTTAGTCAACGTTTTCGTACATACTCTATGTAAGCGGAGCGCAGTGCATACTAGCACACGGCATTAGACTTTTCGCTGAACTTTTCGGCGAATATTGTTTTTTTACTTGAGCTAGTCTTTTCGCATTTTTAGATTAGTATTGTATTTCAATAGAATACTTCCTTAAAAAGCTATAGTAAAAATAATTTCAAGTCTAAAAGGTTAACTAATTTATATGAATAACAGCTTTTTAACTAATTTGTATATTTTTGACCCAAGAATGTAGTCTATTTTCCAATTCACAAATCCTTGTACTATCATCATTCTTTTAAATATTCAACTGTAATAGAATAAATGTAGTACAAGTTAAAGTATTAAAATGAAACAATAATGCCAGTACAATACTGGTTTAACTTAAGTAAATACACCATCGCTCAGAAGTATATGGTCACACTTGTTTGATTACAGTTTCTATAGAACAGTTCTGTAGTAAGAAATAGTTTCATGGTAAACATTAAAATCTATAAAAGCTTATTCAAAAATAATTATGTGATTACCCTATTATTCACAAAGAATGATAGTACCTTAATAAAACTCCAGGTAGAATAATTGAACTTAAGGGATTAGAGCTCTTAATTCTTGGAAATTTTCGATTGTTATTATTTTATTTTAAGGTAGGGTGTTATTGTCATCTGGACGTTTAGTTAATTAAAGTGAAGGGCTCGTGCGATACAATGTCAGTGTATTAATACAGCGACGATACTAGTGCTAGTGCCAGTTTCTTGCGATTGAACGCTTAATCCCTCTTCACGTTCAGACATTTCGTTCTCTACAGATTTCTCGCTGTCATTCCGCCCGGAATTGTAAGATGAAACGAAGAATGAGCTGGCAATCCCAGGCTACTCCCTCGCAAATGCCCCAGCCCCAGCCAATGGCAAACGCGACCCAGGCCCCGAACGACACAGCCACCACGCCAGGTACAGCTGAATTTAGAAGCTTACCAGATTGACCGCTTTATTGCGGAAAATCTGGGCTAACTAAAGGAAGCTATCAATAGGTTTGCCAGCAGCGACGAAGATGGTGACCTTGAAGAAGACATTAATGGACCATGAAGATGCGACATCCGTCGCGCCCTCGGCAAGTAATAATTGCAACATTCTTTCCACAGGCCCTACGGCATCCAATATAGAAACCGACAGTTTCCAATTGGTCTGCGGTAGTAAAAGACTGCGAAGCGGCAGAAATTCGCCTTCGGGTGAAATGAAAATCAAAAATCGTTACGAAACATTGTCAAGAGATCGGACGTACGCCAGTACAGCTACTAGCCTACCCGAAAAAACGAAAAACACTGACATTAATACAAATCAAAGACCCGTTATTATTATCGTCCAGAATAAGAACAAATAGACGATTATTAACTCACAATTCGCCCTTCTGAAGTCAAACTTCTGGAAAGCCAAAAACACAGAAGGAGGAATTAGAATAGAGCCCTCCGCTGTCAAAGACTACAGGAAAATGTTTAACTTCCTCGAAGTGAAGTATCTGTCCTTCACTACAGATTGCCGGCTAAAAAACCACTAAAGGTGGTGTTCAAGGGCATTCCCTCAGCTACCCCTATCGAGGAGGTCCACCAGGACCTGAAGAACCAGGGATTTAACCCAGTTGTAGTAAGTGGAATGTGTAAGCTGCAAGGACGAATTCTTGTGCCTATGGTAATGGTTCAAATGCCAAAACACCCAGATTCAAAAAAGCTTTTTAGCATAAAATACGTCCTAGGGCTATGCGTGACAACAGAAACCCGAAGACGCACTGCTTTCGCTGCCAGCGCTTCGGTCATGGCCAACGACAATAGCCTGCCTCCTTGCTGCGTGAAGTGCGGCGAGGAGCACCAGGCCCGCCAATGTCCATTAGCTAAGGACGCTGCAGCTAAGTGCTGCAATTGTAATGGGCCGCACGCGGCTAGTTACAGGAGATGGCCTATGATGCCCCCAGCGAAGACCACAAGCGGAAGAATCCGGGTTCCAGCCCCACGAAGAGATCTGCCCCATCCAAGGCCTTTGATCCGCCTCCAAATGCGGACCAAAAGAACTACTCCGCCTTGAACAAGTCTTGAAAGAAGTCAGAAGGGGCTTCTGACTTCTTTTGGCTTTTGGGGTAGGGGAAAGAGGGATTTTCCTTCTACCCCAAAAGCGGCCCCTCCAAAGGCACAGCAGGAGAAACAAGTTTATCACCCAGATGCTCTTAATAACAATTTACAGGACTTGATCCGCCAGCAGAATGCTGTCCGCAGAAGATATGCCAGGACATAAATTCCAGAAGACCGTAGGCTTGCTAACCAGATGGGAGTGGAAATTCGGTACAAGCTACGAGATCTAAGGAAAAAAAGATATGCCTCCAGATTGGAATCACTGGACATTTATCCGAAGATGTGGCAGAGCAAGAGGGCGCTGGGCGAAGAAACGATCCAGCTGTTCTCCGATTCATGGACGAAATGGGGTAATTTACAAAGACTAGAAGAAGGCTGAAGCTTTTGCGGACCATTTAGAGGATGCCTTCACTCCAAATTATAGAGATGTGAATCTGGATCACGTGGGGGACCACGTGCACTAGATAATGAGGACACGGACGGACCAGATGATCGCTCCTGCCACCCTGGAGGAAGTGCAGGACTTGATCAAGAGAATTAAGTCAAAAAAAGCACTTGGACGTAACCGGATCACTAACACCGTTCTGAAAGCGTTACCACGAAAATGCATTATATTCATGACGAATATAACAAATGCCGTGCTCCGACTACGCCGCTTCTCGGCTACGTGGAAGAAGGCGGAGATTGTCATGATTAGAAAGAAGATACAGGACCCGAAGTTCCCACAGAACTACAGGTCGATTAGTTTGCTACCTTTACTAGGCAAGATCTTTGAGAAGATTGTACTTACCAGGCTGCTAGAAGAAGCCATTGAGAAGCGACCCAACTGCTCATCTTGGAAGTTCGGTTTCCGAAACACTCATTCAATGACCAATCAAATTCACCGAGTGGTAGATTATATCACTGACCGTTACAACCGGAGGATGACCACTGCTGCCCTCTTACTAAATGTTGCCCAGGCCTTCGACAGAGTGTGGCACGAAGCCCTCCTTCACAAACTCCTCACATCTAACATATCCCTTCCACTGGTTTAGCTGATTCACTCGTATCTATCCCAAAGATCGTTTCGAGTGAAACATAAGAACTGCTAGTCCAATCCCAGCCCGATTCTTGCAGGTGTGCCACAAGGATCGGTATTGTCTCCTATTCTATTTAACATATATCTGCATGACATCTCCAAACCACTACCTGACATACTGTATGCGCCGTACGCAGACGACACCGCAATCTTTACGCAAACACTAAAGCCATTTCGTGCTGTGAAAAGACTGCAAGATACAGTTGACTCATTTGCAGATTGGTTCTCCATATGGAGAATCAAAAGAAACTCAAATAAAAGTTCAGCCATTATTTTCGGAAAATCTCCAAGACCGCCAGAATCTCTGAAGATTCAATTCCATCTTTCGGAACTCCCCTAGCAAGAAAACATCACATATCTAGGTGTTACCATAGACTGCAAGCTCACTTGGCGTTATCACGTGCAGGAACTTGCTATCCGTGGCACTACAGCCTTGGTGCAGCTGTATCCGCTACTACATTATAATAATGAAACCAACATGCGACTTCGCACTGCTATTTATAAATCTGCCATTTGCCCCAGATTCATATATGCGGCCAACATTTGGGATTTCGCCAATTGTCATCTGAATAAACTTTAGGTGATACAGAATAAAATTCTCCGTATTATGACAGGAGCTCCTTAGTTTACAAGAAACTCAGTCATACATCGCGACCTGCAAATCTCCACTATTCTCGAATTTATTCAAGAATTAGCGGCGAACTACTATTCAAATCTACAGACTCACGAAAACCCGCTCATTGTAGGCATCGATATTAACCGGCACACCGGTGTTCACAGACGGCCACAGTCAGTGTTACTTAGATAACTGACTTAAAACTTCCCCGTAAATCTGTTTCTTACCCATTTGTATGGGACATCTTCAGGGCTGAACTACTGCACTGATGTCTCATACAAATGGGTACCATACTTCGGCAGATATACAAGTGACGCGGTTCCAACCCGGAAACCCAGAAGCAGATAGCATATTCAAATTAAATTTTAAATATGTCTAATAACTCCTAAGAAAGTATTTGAAGTAACTTTCCAGCAAAGAAACTTATTATAAAAGGCATATAAATACTAACACAAATACTAAATACTAGATCAGATAATTTATCCTTTTCAAAGCTTTATTAATGTATAAATTTAAAAAGATAATTGAATATGTAAATGTTATAAACACAGTCAATTATATGTTATTTATATTGCCAATAAACGATTTACGAGTTTTCTAGAAACAGCAATCGGTGTAAAAAGGGATATTCAACCAACCTAATAATTAATGCATTGCATAATAATATATAAACACTTGCCATCTGTAATATCATAATATTGATGTTATATTATTACGCTTTTGATAGTCAATTATTAATTAACCCGAGTACGTAAACGTATATACGTACATACAAACATTAAAATATTTAATTATATTGATAAATACATTGTATGTATGTATATACGAGGGCAATAATCTTAGTAATTACACCTGAAATTATAACAATCTTAAGAATAGAAAATTCAATTATTGATAAAAACAGTTCCATGTATCTACTTCATAGAATAAAAGTATATATAAATAGCTTTCCATTAGAGAGGGCATTTTTGTAAATTAAGATTTATTTGAGGTGGCAATTCTGCTAAGTTTGTATTTTTGACATTTGTGCTAAGCTGTTTCCATTATTTTATTATAAAACGATACATAATTCAACAACGTTTACAAATTACTAAGATGTTTTATCAAATCTCACATTCTATCATGGCTATTTTACATACATAAATCCTAAATCTTGGTCGTTATAGTCGTCGAAGAAAAATTAAACGTCTTACGTAAAAATTCGAATTAATACATTCACTTCGTAACGGTCCCATGTTAGTGAGGCAAATAAATGCAAGGAGTGAAGAGAATATTGCAACCATATGCCAAGGTTTACGAAGATTCAAACATGGAAAACTGTGTTCGACGGATATATTTCTGTCAGCACGTTCATGAAGATTTTTTATGATGATGTACTCTGTCTATAATAGAATTAACTGTACTTTAGGTAAAACTAAAAATAATTTTAAATGTATCACATCATCAAACGTGTCAATTCCTCATCAATCAGGTACTGGGAATTTCCAACACAATTTGTTGCGTCATAGATTCGTTAACTGACCATTAGCAAAACTTGAAAATGTTCCCGAATTTTAAAAGTAAATTATCTTCAGCGACAAAGGTCACTTCTGGTTTTGTGAATAAACAAAACTGCCATATCTTGTCTGAAAGTCAGTGAAGTCATGAAGTCATGAAGAATGGTATCATCTCTCGTTGAATATAATCCAGTAGTGTGGAGTCTAAATCATCCGCCATAAGATATTGAGACTTTTTTAAGTTTCAGACATACACTTAACTATAAAATATGAGTCTGTAGTCTTAAATACTTAGTTTACGAAAAAATTTTATTAAAAAAAGTCGTTTAATTAAATCATTTCTTCAAGCCTATTACTCAGTTTGTATTAATTGTTATACCTTTATATCTTATAACGTTATCATTCTTTCTTAAATGGCAAACTGTGCTTTTTTAATCAAAATTGAATAGTCTTTCTGATTCTGTTTATTAAAATGAGAAAACATCGTAAGGTTTAATTAAAAATTAAAAAAATTCGGAAAGAAAATGATACACTGGATAGGAAAGATACGCTGACAGACACAAATGCTATACGGAAGTGTGTAATTTATTTAATGTCGATCATCCAGATCACGAATCTATTATATGGAGCACTGTTGCGAAAATTCATTTAGGATTTAAAAATTTCGGAATTGTGAAATATTTAAGTAGAGGTAGCAGTCCAATAATAGTAAGTAATGATAAGATGTTTGACGTTTTGCTGCAGTTAACGAAAATCCTTATGTTTCAACTAGGAAGCTTTTGCATAAGGAAAAGTTTCACCATTTTAAGTAGCAATTGGTTCAAGAATTATCCGAAGATTTTTTTTTTCGAAGAGTCAAGTTTTTTGCTTAACGGAGCTATAAATCAACATAACTGCCGATATTGATCTATCCTCATTGGATGGAAGAATTGCATGCATAGTATCTGAAGTTTAATACTTGGGTTAAATATGGTTTCTCTTTTTAGAAAATTTTTAATATTTGAATTTGTTCCCGCATTAATCATGTTGTTTTCGAATGCACTTGAGCTAGGCCGAAAATATATGATTCCAAGAGGATAGCGCCCTGCCTCATTATGATATTTAAGTTCGACATTATTTAGATCTAGTCTTTGAGAAAGGATTGATTGGGTCATCTGAAAAATACTGTCTATCGAAACAAACTTTAAAATTTGTACGAATTAAAAACTAGTATCCGGGAACAAATACGAATAATTCCAGCTGACGTGATTCAAAACATAGTTTGCGGCTTTCATTATCGAATTACACATTGTTAAGATGTTATTTGTAAACGATTTGAACATCTACTTTAATAATTTCATATTAAAATGCATATGTTCTTTTCTATAGTATGTGGCCCATAAGTTTAAGATAAATTGTAGTATGGCTTAAGATACTAGCTTATAATTTGCCTATTATTGATAGTACGACGTTCCGCATTTAATTGGTCCTTCTGGAAATTTTTCTAATGAAATCACAAGATATTTTCAGATTGTAATAAAAAAAATAGTAACATTATCCAATCGTGATATAAAAAGCAGAGGTAGTTATTAAAAAAAGTAATGACATAATGACATAAGATAGAAAAGTAAGACAATTAACACGAATTGAATGACACAAGCTTGTGGAAATTATTTAATAATTATTTAATAAAAAGTTTTCATTAGTTTTTTTTTCATAAACTCAGTATCTAAGACTATGACTTCAATGTTCCTCAATTTATACTCTGTATATCCCAAAAAATATTCACCACAAAATTCCTGCACATATGTTATAGAAGTAAGAAGTGTACTGAAGAAATTAAGAATTTGAAACAAAATTAATGTAACTTTAAAATGATGAAAACTTAAAAATGTTTTATTTTTATTTACAAAGCCCTTTACAGCGATTTATTCTTTTTTCATTTTTTATTAATATTTAATTTATTTTTATATGATATATTATTTATATTACAAAAACATTTCTTACGTCTTCCAGTATTTTATCTGAATTTTTAATGTATAATAACGATTAAAATATTTATCAATTTTACTTCTTTCAACGTGTTAATAGTACACCATCCAGTTCAATTAAAATTAATCTTCGCCAGAATACAAGGTCTATTAAATATTTAAAAGTACAGGTGTCTGTTACACGATGTGGGAATGCCCAAGATTGATGCTATATGCACGACTTGACACATTCAATTTATCAGATTACAAAGCCATCTGATGAGTGAAAACAATCGAATAAGTGCTTCTCTTCAACAGAGAATTCTTCATTGAAAGAGATGAAACTGATTTATGAATTTATCCAAGAGATAAAACAACAGTCCATGATATGGAAACGTCAGGCTTCCCGAAAAAATTCAAAATCCAGCTATCCGCCCGCAATACTATGGTTACCGTGTTCTGGAATAGTGAAAGCCTATTACTGTGTAAATGTTTCTAACCGTGTATAATCATTAACAGTGAGAGATACTGCGAAACTCTCTAGAAATTGCCCAAGTACCCATTAGAAATAAAAAGCCGAGATTTTGACGCGAGGGAGTTCACTTTTGTACGATGGCGCCACATATCAATCTAAGCTGAAGTAGTCATATTAAAATTGGAAGGTCCTGCAACATTCGCTATATAGTCCGGATTTAACCACTTCAAATTTTCATTTATTCCGACCATTAAAAAAGTTTTTGGCAGAGAAATGCTTTGCGGATCAGGAAGAATTGCAAGACAACGTTGTGGAGTAACTTGATAAGTAACAGTATCGTGAAGGAATGTTCAAACTAGTGTTACAGTGGATAAATGTCTCAGTGTTTCCGGAGATTATGTCTAGAGATAAACAAAAGTATGTAGTTCTTTATGGAATATATTAAATTTTATCTTCAGTTATTAATTCTACTCGAATCGCAAAATACGAAATATGAAGTAGTTGTAGTTATACAGTAAAATTGAATAAAGTGCGAAAGCCTAAGTAAAGGGGAATGTGATGAGGAAGATTAAACGCATACATATTAGGCACTACATCTAATATATTAATTGTATATGATCTATGAGAGAATGTAAAACTATGAAGTATTTAGCTGAGTCTTTAGAAATGCGTAGAATATATTTTACCACTAGATTACCCTTCCTAGAAATATTATTCTTGCACGTGTATTCGATATTATTAACCCTCCGTTACTATCGTCTGGGTGCATTCCACCCAAAAGGCTGAACTTTTAAATAAACTATACCATTTTCTATGAAAATCGTCCCTTTATTATAATATTATCCACCTTTGAATGGTTTTTCGTGTTTAGAAGTACATTCTACTACATTAATCCGAGATTATATTTATATAAAATTTATTTTAAAAAGAGCTTGGGTAGTTTACACCCGCGATAGTAATAGCGTTTCATTTTTTTGGGCGTTTTATACCCATTGATAGTAACCTTGTACATAGTTTTAGCGATTACTTTGAGTGATCGCTAATATAAATAAAAGCACTTATGTTTCTTTCTTTTTTTTTGCGAATAAGCCCAACTGTTGTTATGACGAATAGATGTACCGTTATTCCATGGGCATTATATACATACATACAGGTATGAACTGTTTCTTTTTGTGTTTTTTGTACGTACAAAACGACAATATAATTTTTATTATCAGTATAAAAGTGTATCACGTAGTGTTAACAAGTAGAAAAATGAGTTCTTACGAAAGAGAGCAGGAGCGACTGATGTCACTTTTATCAGATATTAACTTGAGAGAGGAAGATGATATTAGAGGTGAAAGTAGTGATGAAAGTGACCAAGAAATAGTGAGCAGTCATGACTCGATTCTGAGCAGGAACTTGAAGAAGACGAAGGAAATGATGAAATTCAATACGTCGGTAAAGATGGAACTACATGGCGAAAAGATCCATTTCCAACAACGCGAACACCGGCTGAAAATATATTTGTAAATGTTTCAAAGGTAACATCAGCTTCAGAAAAAGTTACAACGCCATTTGAAAGTTGGGAACTTTTTTTCAACTTCTTGGATCTCGTTGTGGAATATACAAACATATATATTTTAAAGATGCAAGTAAAATACAAAGATTTGAGAAATGCACGTATTACAAACAAAGATGAAATAAGTGCTTTACTTGGTTTATTGTATATCACTGGTTTGCACAAGCCGTCACATGTTAACGTACGAGATATATTAGCTTCAGATGGCACTGGACTGGAAATATTTGCAGCAACAATGTCCTATAATCGGTTCCAGTTTTTATTGAGATGTATTCGTTTTGACAATGTGCATACCCGTCAAGAGCGTCAAAAATTCTATAAACTTTCGCCAATACGTGAACTTTTTGAAACTTTCAATCAAAATTGTGAAAAAACCTTTACTTGTGGCTGTTATATCACGGTTGACGAAAAGTTGGAAAGTTTTCGCGGACGATGCAGTTTTAGGCAATATATTCCCAATAAGTCAGCAAAGTATGGTATCAAAATCTTTTCTGCCGTAGATTCTATTACATATTACACTTCTAAGCTGGAAGTTTATTGTGGTCAACAACCGCTTGTACCATATAATTTATTAAATAAGCCAGAGGAAGTTGTTAAAAGAATAACCGAACACCTTCAAGGTGCTGGTCGGAATATAACCACTGACAACTGGTTTACGTCTTACGGTCTAGGTGAATACTTATTAGAAAAAAAGCCGACATTAGTGGGAACAATAAGAAAGAACAAAAGAGTCTTACCACCCTCGTTTTCGCAAGCCAAAAATCGTGCAACTTATTCGACGATTTTTGGGTTTAGAAAGAAAAGTACGATTTTATCGTACATTTCAAAAAAAAAATAAGTGCGTTTTATTGCTCTCTATCATGCATAGAGATGGTAAGCTGCTAGATGTTCCAAAGTGTTTGCCCGAAATAATTGAGTTTTATAACAAAACCAAAGGAGGAGTCGATACGACTGACCAGTTATGTTCTACATATAACGTAGCCAGAAATTGTAATCGCTGGCCTCTGGTAATATTATACTCTTTGCTGAATGTGGCTGCCATAAATGCACGTATTGTTTTGTTGTGCACTCAAAATCCACCACTAAAATACAAAATGCGTTCACATATGGAAAAACGTAGCACAATTAAGACATTGCCAACTAATATTAAAATAAGCTGCCAAAAATTTACCAAACAACTTTCTGGAAAGCAGAATGAACGCGAAGACATATCACCACCAGCCAAAAAACTTAAACAGAGTCGTTGTCAGGTATGCGGTAATAAAAAGGACAACAACAACATGCTGCAAGTGCGACATTTTTATTTGTAAAAGTCACAGTTACCCACTGTGTACTAATTGTTATCAATCAACACATTCAGAATTGACAAACAACTGCGAAAACCATGATGATATGTTTGATGGATTTGATGGGTGACTAGAATTTTGTTGGTACTTAGTTCAATTTTTACGCAAAATTTTACTTTGTTTACAAAAATATTATTAAATAACTTTATTTTCTTTATCTTTTTAGCTTTCGAATTCAGTATTCCGCAGAGGATTTGCTTAAAAAGTTTTTTAATTATCACTAGAATTACATAATCCATTTACGTAATATAATTTTTTTGTTTCCTTTTTTCAATGAAATGTTAATAAACAACATATAAGTTGAAATAAAATAATAGATTTATGACTAAAACTAAATTTGTTCGGTATTTTAGTGCTCCTTACTTCAAAAAATTACATTATATGTATATTTGAATTTGGCAGTTAAGAAACGCAGACACTTTAAACTCGTGGGCGGGTTACACCCAATTATAGTAACGCAGTAAGTGAAATATACTATAGTGATGGAGGGTTAATATCTATTGAAAATACAAATTTGTAGCTTCAGTTGTACATATGCAATATTCACCGAGAACCGACCAATATTTACTTGTAATGCAAATACCTAAATTACGTAAATAAAGGAAGATCGACAAATAAGGAAATGTGTGTAAAAAATCTTCATTTCGCCAAATTATTCATTAAAAATTATTCGATGAATATCCGTTATTATTCTGTTTATAATGTACATGAATATTGCTCAATATTAAGAGGTTATTTAGTGTTTAGTTTATAAATAATATTTGTATGAGCATTTTTTAATTCAAGAATAGTTTCAGTTATTTGTGTCTTCTCTCTGTTTTGTTTTTCTGTTAAACAATAATTACCAGACGATAATGCTTATTGCTATTATCCCATAATATATAGTAGGTACGAAGATTAAATAATATTTTCATTTCTATTTTTTCTCTAAATTCAAACCATTGCACATCACTTAACCCTTAATCCTTTCCAAACTACGAACACAAATGAATTATGGCAACAGGCAAATATACTCTGGCAAAATTTCCCACGAGAGAACATTTTCCGCTTCGTAAGTTCCGTGCCAATCACGTAAATAAATAGGTTGGGAAACTAAATGGATACTTCCACTATTTCTCTAATATCCAATGAAAATGTCTATCACTTGTTGAGCTATTAGTTTTGTACATACATATGCCTTTACACTAATTTGGCAATATCAATGTAATAAATCCTGGAATATAATTTGTAAGCAGTGTAAAGGGTTTAGAAATGTTAATCTAAATATGTAAATCTTTTATACGTTTCTTACCCTGAACTTTAAAACGTTGGTAGAAAAAGAAAATCATGATAGTTTGACGGTTCCATATACAAGGTATTACTGAAAAAAGTAACTGAAGCAAATAACACGTTCAATTTACCAGTGTTAAGCTTTCGTAATTAACTTATTGTGAAAGTTTAGCACTCGTAAATTGAATTCGTCTCTAGTTAGTTGTCATTTCCATGAATGTTCAATACGTGAACTAAGTACATCTTTTTAAATAGAATTATAATGTAAGAAGATTCTGCAAATGTATCGTAAATTCGATGCACATTCTAAATAATACCGAATAGATTTAATAAAGCTCTAAATACTGAATGAGTGTGTTCAATACGTGAACTAAGTACATTTTTTTAAATAGAATTATAATGTAAGAAAATTCTGCAAATGTATCGTAAATTCGATACACATTCAAAATAATACCGAATAGATTTAATAAAGCTCTAAATACTGAATGAGTGTGTTTTGTATTTGCAGCAATAACAATAATATAGCGCAAACTAGTACTGATACAATGAGAGAAGAAAGTATAGTTCATTTCGAGATATTTTAATTTGACTAAATAGGAAGCATGTAGTTTCATGGCTTTCCCCGAGGTAAAAAGTGCGACAAGCTAATGATAATGTAAATGAAATTCAGGCACCCTGACCCGTGGATGCACAGGGGTGTATTTTGTAATATCCGTCCAATATATATATATATATATATATATATATATATATGTGTGTGTGTGTGTGTATTAATTAATTAAATATAAATTTATATGAGTTCTTAATATGTTAAAATGCATAAACAATGAATACATTATAAGTGTACATACATATAAAGAACGAGTATTTTATATAATATTCCTACACATACAATGCATTATAGTAAATAGAAGCAAATTTTGAATAAATATCTATTTTATATACATATATATATATATATATATATATATATATATATATATATATATATATATATATATATGTATATGTATATGTATATATGACACACTTTGAAATGTTACAGTATTAAAAATTTTTGAAAACATTTTTGCTCTCCGCGTCAGCCTTGAACCCACTATTTTATACTACCCGGACATGTACCATCACACTTATACTACGGAGAACATTGAATTCGAGTCTTTTAATAAATTATGGAAATAGACATTAAATGAAACTTATGTTTATTATGTGCTCCTACGATGTGAACATGAAAAATTTTAATTTTAGCCGCCTTTTACGTTATATATATAATGTAAAAAAATTGAAAAAAATTCCTGGTTTCCGCCCGAGAATTAAGACTCGAATTCACTCTCCTTCATATGTAATTATACAATTTTGTGTTTTATAAAATAAAAATAAAAGTAAATAATACATTAAAATAGTGTGATATTAATGTATATTTTTTAAAATTTCTAGAAGGCTATGGAAAATATAGAATAGGAAAGTAAATTCTTGAAAGATTATCCATTTCATTTCTATCGTTTACTGTTATCACGTTTTTCAATTTGTATTGTTCTAAAATTGATCTTGCTCTGTTCTTTTATTTCTTATTTACTATGTAACGTCCCTCATTACACTAGCGTCTAGTGTAGATAGTAGCACCACACGCCTGTATTGCTTACCATAATTAAGTTTTATAAAAAACTTTCGATCCTTCGCTACTCTTGCGAAGCAACTAGCCAGTGAATTCGGAGAGTAGGAGAGTTACTCTATGAAAGTTCTTAAGGAATGCCACATCATTCAATACTTAGAAGTATCAACAAGATAGGGTCGACGGGTCTCACACACGTGGTTTTTGACTGGGATCGTCCACAAACAGGCTAATTATACCTTCACGAAGGTAAATTTAGGTTCAGCGAGATCCGACAAACATCGAAGAAACAAACGTTTTCCCTGTACTTAACCTAATGTCACACCAAGAAAAAGTGCGTTCGCAAACGAGTGTACACACTAAGACACTCGTTCGGACTATCTCAAATGGTCCTTGAGCTTAACCATAAAAAATCGGAAACCAAACATATAATGATGTGTCGCAATTCCCGGTCCCATGTATTCCTTATTAAAAGACAATTCATTTGTGCAATTCGATGGAAAGGTAGTCCAAGCTAGTAAACAAGGATCGTTGACATGCAATCTCTAATTAACACATAAATTAGAAAATATCAAAGACGGAAGAAACCATCATTACCGAGTAAAAAACCAAACTTACTCGGTATTATTAACGAGATGGCACTAGTAATATCGCAAAGAAAGTATAAAAATGGCTCAAGTTAATTTTAATTAATTAATTACAAAACAAAGGCCCGCTGGCGTTAGAAACTCAAACATGACCGTAATAAATCGACATAAATATGATTGAAATTGTGCCTTTAAAAATTCCGAGGAATCGATTAATGATTGTAGAATTGGATAAAAGTTTCATAAAAGGTATCAAATTGCTACGTACAGTGAAGTTCGCGAAATTTGGGAGGGGATCAAAATAAGCATGTAACAAATATTTGAATCAAAGATATGTTTTAATAAGTTTGTATTGCTTTTTCTAAAACTGGTGTTTTAGAAAAAGTTGCGTCATTTGAGTTTTTCTTCTATACGAGGTGTGGCTATTAAATAACGAGACTGACGCTTGTACGCGCATGCACCAAACGCGAACGACTGACAGCTATTTATGGTGAAGCCTTCTCTTTCGAATACAGTGCATCTCGTCTCTGTAGACAAATCAGTATAGTCGTAGCCTTCGTTCACATTAGAGTTGTGTGTATGTTTCTCCGGTGTAACAATAGAGCAACGAATTGTTGTGAAATTTTACATGAATCTTGGAAAAACCGATACTGAAACTTATAATTTATTGAAAAAAGTGTATGGCAATAAATGTTTACGCGCGCACGTGATTTTGAGTGGCTTAAGAGTTTTCAAGATGGCTGAGAAGACGTTGAAGATGATTCACGCTCGGGTCGCTCTTTCACGTCAAAGACGGATGACAATATCGAAAAAATCGGTAATCTGGTTCGATCTAACCATCGGTTAAGTATTTGTGTGGTTGCTGAAACTGTAGTAATTGTTAAAGAATCCGTGCTGCAAATTTTACATCACAATTTTAACATGCAAAAAGTGTGTGCCAAAATGGTGCCTAAAATTCTCACGTTCGAACAACAAGAAACTCGCAAAAATGTTTGTACTGACACTTTGAATGCCATTGAAAATGACCCAAACTTATTGAAAAGGATAATAGCATGTGACGAATCGTGGTTTTTTACTTATGATCCTGAAACGAAGCGCCAATCAATGCACTAGGAGAGTCCATTGTTTTTTTCGCTATTCATGGGATTGTGTACGTTCACTGGGTTCCTGAAGGTCAAACTATTAATCAACATTACTACCTTCATGTTCCTGGTCAACTTCGTGAAAGAATAAGGAAAAAACGACTCGAATTGTGGAAGGACAAATTATGGGTTCTCCACCAAGACAATGCACCGGCTCATTTCGCATTGTCAGTCAAGAGGTTTTTAGCCAAGTAGAGCGTCCCAGTATTGAAAGCGAAAGCGGCACGCGTCCTAAAGGAGCTGACAGAAGAAGATTTCAAGCACAGTTTCGAACAATGGAAGATTCGCATGGAGCGTTGTAGGGATAGAGGAGGGGTGTATATTGAAGGTGATAAAAATATGTATGAAATCAAAATAAAATGTTTCACAGCGTCGGTCTAGTTATTTAATAGCCACACCTCGTATATTCTTGTGTTTGCCCTACGTAGACTTTATTACAGTTTCTTCAAGATAAACTCTATACTATGTGTATTTGTTTTAAATATGGTATTTTTGATTTGAGTTTGGTATATAAAAATTTAGATTGTAAGTGCTTTCTCAATCAATATTTATAATTCAAAGTAAATATATTGTTGACCAAATGAAATTAGAAAAGAAATAAACCGTAATTAGGAAAAATGTATTTTCGGGAACTAATTTGATTTCCCTTCTCCACAAAGAATGTGCATTTACGACCTGTTCGGTCGAGCAAAGCTTTCTATATGGTGAGAGAGCTTCTTTTCTTGCGAATAGTTAGAAGTTCTTCATTTTTCCGTGATTGATATAGAATTAAAAAGTATGCTGCATAACAGTTTTATTGTCATATTATTTTTTCTATTATCAAAAGACGAAGAATCTTGGAAAAACGTTAATATTTCTGGAGTACTATACTATGTGTATAAGTGTTTTTCACTAAAGTTTAGAGAATATATAAATTGTGAAAAATTAATAAAGCACAGTATTTTCTACATAGTGTTTTTTGTTTTCTTATCACGTATGGTGGTAGTATTTCTACGCAACTTTCCCATTATTTGACGGTTAAACAAAATACGATCAAGGTCGAAATTTATATAGAATACAGGCGACGCCTATTTATTCTGTGGTTACGAGAGAAAATAAATGTAAATCTTTGGGTGCTCCAAAATTACATAATTTTATTAGAGGAGCAATTTTTCAATAGGTATATTTTGCTAATTTACTATCCTTTTATTTCTAAAATATTGGGATGAAAATTATTAAAATTTATTAATCGAATTTTTATAATATAAATCAAAAGTTTATCACTTACCAGGTATTTTCGTATTAAGGATTTTTAACTTATATTTTAATTCTTTTTATTACTTTCTTCGTAGCATTTTTAAAATTTTCTACATAAAATATGATAGTAATGTTTCTATTACATACATTCATTGACTTAAAACTATAAACATATTTAATGAGAATAAATAAAAATATTCTTTTGGAAATGTCAAATATGTTGGATATGAAATTGTAATATTAATAAAAAATAAATTATCATACCTCATGAGTATATATAGCAGCTCACAATTGCTCGTGCTAATTTGCCATATCGCTCAATGATTTTTGCGTATTTCCCTAAACTGAGATACAGTCTCTATTTTATGACATTCGAAGAAACTCTTAAAGGATATTAATTACATTCTAGCATGAATTACTTAGTTCACTTCTTTTGCAAGTAAAAATCGGATGTTTTACGAGCTATATCAGTGAATCATGCTATTACCAGAAAGACAGCAAAATATCTTGGACCAAAAGTAATTAATACATAATTGAATACAAGAAAAAATTGTTGCTCATTTCCATAAAAGAAAGGAAATTACTTTCCACATAATTCAACATATTCCCTTATATTGACGGGTGTTCAATCACTCTTCTTGACTGCTCTGAAAAAGACCTTCTCCAGAAATTTAGACTAGATGTCACTCATCTTTTTCAATTTGAAACAGATGAACACCCATCCGAAGAAGATGAAATCTCGTCAAAACTGTCTAGGCAGAGTCTTTCTAAAGACAGTCAAGAGACGCGATTAAATGCCTAACCATTACATACAACCATTACAAAAACAATAAAACTAACATGTATATATATATATATATATGTACGAGGGTGGTCTGAAAAGTTTCCGACCTAACAAAGATACAAGATATTTTTCTTAAAATTGATATTTATTTTTCTACATAGTCTCCTTGTAACTCTACACACTTCTCTCAGCGATGCTCCCATATCTTTAACCCATCCAAACACTACTCGGCGTTTTTCTCTGCAAAATAGTTGTTCACGAAGGTGATTGCCTCCTCATTTGATGAAAATTTCTATCCTCCGAGCTCAATTTTTAGATGAGGGAACAAAAGGAAGTCGCTTAGGACTAGATCTGGTGAGTAAGGCGGATGGTCAAGCAGTTCAAACCGTAATTCGCAGATTTTCGCCATGGTGTGAGACGGCGCGTTGTCTTGGTGAAACAGGATTTTCTTTTTCTGCAAATGTGACCGTTTTCCACAGTTTCTGCCTTCAGCTTGTACTGATGAGTAGTATGCTGCTGTAATAGTTTTTCCTTTTTGGAGATCATCGATTAAGATAATTCCAGGACTATCCCAAAAAACAATCACTTTTCCAGCTGAAAAAATAATTTTTACTTTTTTTGGAACCGGTTTCCCTTTCGCAGTCCACTGTTTTGACTGTACACCATTATACGCTAGAAAGAAAAATCTGGCGTATAATGGTGTATCCAAGTTTCATCTACAGTAGTTAGTCGTCGCCAAAACTCGGGTTTATTGCCAACAGATTTTTGGAAATGTTCACTTGTACACGTTTTTCGGCTAATGTTAGCAAACGCGGGGCCCAAAGCGCGGACAGCTTTCTTGATTTAACATGTGTCAAACTTGTTCTTTGGACATATTCATAGCCTTTGCTATATCTCTACTTTAATTTGACGGTCGTCTAGAACCAACTGGTGAGCTTTAGCGATGTGATCGTCAGTAGTTGCAGATTTTGGACGTCCCGAACGTTCATCGTCTCCAAAACTCTCACGGCCACAATTAAATTCAGCTGCCCAAAATTTCACTGTGATAAATGATGGTGCAGAGTCTCCGTACGCAGAGTCCAACTCGTTTTTGATTTGCGTAGGCGTATTGCCTTTCAAAATCAAATATTTAGCGACAACTCGATACTCGGTACTCACATCGACTAATTCAAACAACTGTCGAATAACAACTGCGCGTCCAAAATGGCTGAAACTTTGATGAGTACCTGACAATAGATACACAACTACATTCCCTAGCTTTTATTGATGAGTGCTGCCATTTCACGTTGCGGTCGGAAAGATTTCAGGCCACCCTCCTATGTATAATAATAATAATAAGCTTTATTTTACCATCTATTATAATACAGATAAAGAGGTAACGTCATTGTATATGATGGTCTGTGTGTGTATGTATGTATATATGTACTGTGTGTAAGTGTGGTATAAACATATGTGTGCACAAAGCAGAACATACAGTTTAGTATTTGATTGATTTCATCTGGTCTTGGAACTCCGTTACTGTGTAGAATCCGTTTTCTAAAAGAAATGTTTTTATATCATTTCTAAATTTCAAAATGGGTTTTTCAGTCCACGATAATGGCAACTTGTTAAACATAACCAAATGTTTGTGTTGGGCAGCAGTAGTACGTAGCCTATGGTTGGGAAGAAGTACTTGTTGTCTGGATCTCAGTTGTATTGCTCTTCCCTCTCCTTTCCTTTTCTGTGTTGGTAGCTCTCGTTTAGCGCGTAGCAATTGCTTATATATGTAAGTGGAGGCCAACGTCATTATTTTATTTTTTATGAATATAGGTCTACAATGTGCCGTTATATTAACTTGTTCGATTATTCGTAATGCCTTCTTTTGTAAATTAAAAATGTCATTGGCATGCACTGAATCGCCCCATAGTTGGACACTGTATGACATCCGCGAGTGAAAAAGTGCGTGATAAGCTGTTTTTGCAGTTTCCTTATTTGTGATGGCTCTGATTCTCCGCACAGCATATATTGCACAAGAGAGTTCGAACATATGTATATACATATGTTCGAACGAACGCGGTTGTGTGAGAAATATTAGATTCCCGGGCTCTCCGAGAGGTTGCACAAAAATTCTCGACGTCTCGACGTTTCGATGACATCTCAATCATATTCTTCAGGAGTTGTTTCGTAGTGAAGAAGATGATTGTTCTGCCCTACACAGTATTTGAGGTAGGGACAAATAAGTTATGTAATCTGTAGAATCCAAGCATATTCCAGCAATTATAGAAATTGTTTTACATAACTAGTACACATATCTCTTTAGCACGCCTTTTGTAGACCGTCACGTCAAATGTCTTAAGTGCATTCCGCCCATATAACATAGAGTAATGTGAAACTTTCAGTACCTAACTTTTTCATTTAATACATTAGCTTATCATTTGATCTATGTATGTATCTCTTTTCATTTTTTCAGTAGGTACAGTTTTCTTTTACTATAGTGATTTTTGCAAGTTTGACTGCATGTAACTATAAAATCTTGTTTATGTGCTTCTAATTTTCCATTGTTGCTGTATATAGTAAAAGATATTTAAAAAAATCAAATATTTTTAATACTTTTCTTTATGTTCTATATCTTTCCTATTTTTTCTTCTGTTCGTAGTACTGCAATACTTGTAAATAAACATCTTGTTAATTTTTCGTTTGAAAACCATTGATAAGTTTTAAATTTTTTGTAGATATATTGATAGTTATAAAAATAATATTAAAGTATCGATAAAGGATTAAATGTATACATGCCCTACATTATGGCCTAATCTTCCATGTGTATTCTCTTCCCGTAAATGTCTAATTTCCTTAAACGTTTCTTTTATATTGATGTACATAGTTTCTACATTACGTAAATAATAGAATGTTCGTATTCCGAGTTTCATATATTCGCCAAATATCGCATTTATAATAACAAACATTCAGAGAATTTTCTAAGAAATACAAAACTATCCCATGTTATATAAATCATTCAGATAGATTAAATTATATTCCTCTGGAAGGGCCTACGTCCTTTTCAATTTGTTTGGGGATTTGATTGACTGTCCTAATATTGAAATACTCCCAATTTTCTTATCTCGAACGAACCCTAGTTTATTGAGACGTCCTTAAACTTTTGAAATAAGTTGCGTGCACGTTGACGACATTCTAGAAACTCTTACTTATATAAAACAAGTTCCATTTGTGTTTGTATATTAATTAGATATTTCTCTTAATAATTGTTATTGATTTATATGTTTTCAGTTAAACTATACTATTATATTTCTTAATGTTTATTTGGAATAGATGCATATTGCTTATTTAAACTAATAAAGGATGTGTGATTAACAATTATCATTCAAAAATAATCATTCAAAGCGATATTTTAAGAAAATTATTAAATGCTATTTGAGAACAAAGCATTATATTTAAATTCAGTTAGCACTAGTATAGTTATCTTTAAGAAATAATAAAACAGTATAAACCATTTTTCTCTAGAATACAAATTTCAAAATTAGGCCGAAGTTTTAATCAAATTTGCAATACTTTATAAGAACCATTTATCTGTTGCGTTAGTAAAGTTGAATGCCGTCTCTTGTGAATTATCAATCGAAATAAAAAGAACCCACCTGACTATTCTAACACATCTGCTCGACTTTTGAAAAGTTTTGGAAAGACAAAATCCCCGTGGAATTAGTGACTTGAATAATGTCTGGATCAATATTTGCGGACGACTTCCAGTTTCACTTAAATTTGTTAAAAAACCGACTTTGGATAGAGCAAATTGAGTACTTTACATAAGTAATTTCCTTTTCTGTCAGAATCAACACTTAGTCAGTATATAAAGGAAAGATTTACTATATTATGTGTTTTTTTAATGACGTATTTTAAGACTGTAATCTCAAAATTGTTTCTCTTATTTCACAACATAAGGGTAGACAGCTGCGTTTTCTGTATGTTGCTTTTATATCTTTAGCCGCTGTCTTAAAAAAAATATGTTTCAACAACTAGCACTAAGAATCAACCGAATTTTTGTTGCACAGTCAACGTCCATTGCTAAAGGCATTCATATTAACATAACTTTTTTGATAGTATTGATAATGTAAAGGACAATATGGTATAACCGATTGTGCCATTCAAACAGAGTATACTACAATTTGGCACATGGATTCAATGTTGATCAGTGAGAAAATGGTTTCGGCACTAGTTGTACATATTATACGACGGTGTTGAAATATGCTTCGAAGTTAAGACTCTCCACCTCATTCATTACCAAGGGTAACATTAACGCTACTGTTATCAGGAGATATAAGAAGCGCACCGACAATTCGTAAGAGTCTACTAAACATCTTCGAGTGAAAATATTTCTTCATTTTGTTCAGTCCATGAATCGACCGACAAAAGCAGATGAGGCGACTATGACAACCATTAAAACACAAAACAAGATATGAGTCCTTAAAGATGAAGGCGTGCCTTGTGTAAGGGGAGTTTGTAATTGTAAAGTAGTAAACCGAGAAATGCTAGCCCGTCGTAGCATTCAAGCTCGAGATCATACACCTAACTTTTTCACTACGACAACGCTCTGGTCTATCATTCTAACACCTGTATCGAATATTCAGCAAGAACCACTGAAACTGGAATATTAAATCTTCAATCCAGGTCTTACTCCTTGCGGTTTTGCGATGTTTCCTCAATTGAAAAATACTCTGAAAGTCAGAAAATGATCTAACAATATGGAGATGTTATACCGTGAGTGCCAGGTGTGCTCTTATTTTAGAAGAAACGCTAAAGATTTAGTTTAATGGATGACTAGTTTCAAATAATGTACAAGTAGGTGTTCAGTGCCGTGTTTATGATGTTTATTCATATACGTATCGTAATAACCTATTCTTCCAGTGGGTAGAATAGACACGAACTACTATGCATTTCCTTCTGACGGATAGTTTTATATCGGTCCTTGAGATGGAAGTATACTTTTTTCTTCACTTTCATTGTATCGTAAATATCCGGTTATTTACAGAACATTAATTCGTTGCTGAGAATACAGATTTACTGATGAGAGTATTATATTCAAAACGCGTTCTAATCAGGATTTCATTGATAATAGAATTATTCTTTTCCAAATAAAATATTGTTTTTAGAATATGGGTGAATTTTTAAGAAGAAGTAACTATCGTATCCATTGGAAAAGAGTCGCTTTATCAACTCTGGATGTTAATAGAAAGCTTTGTGCTAAAGTTTAGATACAGCTAGAGAAAACTGCGGTCCAATAACCTAGAGTGGGAAAAATAAGAAAAATATAAACAAAAACTATTCATCTCTCTCAAAAGATGTGGAAGAGATTCTGATAGAAGCCCCCATTCTCAGTCTTCAAATTTGAGTGCCAATATTTTAAGCAACGTTTTTTTTATAGTGTTTCTAATGCACTAAGTAAATATTATTTTCCCTTTTAAGCTTTATAAACGCAAATTAAGGGGACGTTATTGCATACGTAACTTAAACCACATTAATATTACTATCATATAATTTTGTATAGAAAATATATTTTTATTATCTTAATTTATGGATTTGTTTTTGATTCTCGTTGTCTAAAAATTATAGAAATTATAGTATATATAGCGGCACCTTATAATTTAGTTGAAATTTATAGAAGCCAAAGTACATTTTGATTCCGCATTTTGTTTTTAATTATTGTTTTTCATATTTTTTAAATTGTTATGCTAGTGTATTGGAATAACACTAATCATGTTGACATTTAGACTGGTATTATAGATTTTAATTATTAGTTCTTCCAATTTAATACCAATAAACCTTTTTATTATTATTCTACCACAAATATTCGTTCATACATATCAAAATGAAATTTCCGTTAGCTAACAGAATAGCCAATACTTCTTATTCTCTCTCATACTAAACTTTTTCTCTATAATTTCATTTTATTCCATATATTTACATTTTCACATTACATATAATTATGTGCTTCATTGTTTCCAATGTACATTCATATATTTTCATTTTATATTTAATGTTTTTTATTTATTTTAATTACTTTTGATTAAAAGTTTCCGTTTGCTGTTTTTTCTATTTTGTAGTTAATAACATGTCTGTTCAAAATTATACCATAGAAATTAAGATACACTCCCAAGCAACCTATATAATATTTTATTTATTGGTATTTTGGTGTGAATCATTAAATAATTGTTTATTTTCTTAATTTTTATTTTCTTTCTAGTAGAAAAGAGTAACTTATATTTATTATAGAGTTTTTTTATTTATTGAAAAGCTTTTATTTGTTAGTATATTAAAATTAATATTAAAATAAGGGCGTTCTTTCACATAACAAAATACGTTTAAAACGCTTAAAAGCTTTTTCATTGAAAAAATGACCTCGGATATTCCCCAAAGCATCTAAATACACTGTTGCTTTAGAAAATATGAATTTATTATTTTTAAATGTGAAAATATATTCCGACGAAAACATGTAATAATATTATTATTTGCACAGACGCGTGGTAATCATTCATTCTTTCAAAGCATTCGCTATTGCTTTTTCTTTAAACATATAAGGATGTACATGTTAAAACGGTTGCTTGGTGAAAGAACGCTTGAAATGAAAATAATGTCGACGGACTAAATTAGAAATATTTCAAATTATTCTAAATCTTCCTCTAGACACTCTATTTGCTCACCATAGTTGACGGGCAATATAAAGTTAATCGTAGTCGATAGCATATGTTTGGTTTTATAGATGAGATGCAGAATTGCAATTATATTCAGTTTATTTTAAGCGATGAAATGAAGGGTAAATATTTGAAGTGTCATATCTATTGATGAAACCATCAATAGATATCAATAAAAAATAACAAACGCGCGAACATTTTTCATTTGGTGCTGTATTTTTGTTATTTTTTTCTTATTTGAATTATATCTTGTGTTTGTGTAAGCGTTAGGGTGAGCAATGTATTACAATTTTTATCTTTCGGTAAAGATTATACGCGCTTGCATGTATATGTGTGTGTGTGTATATATGTATATATATATACATATATATATATATATATATATATGTGTGTGTGTGTTTGTGCAAACATGCATGTATGCAGCCTAACTCTTTTTAACATTTAAAAATTGTCTTAACAACAGAAAAATTACCTTAATAAAATACATGGTGACGCCAATTTTGAACATTGATATTGAGTTTCCCAAATATTTTTACATAATTTAAATCTAATTGACATTTTGCAATATATTATTTTCAATTTATCTTACTATCGTTCCAAAAAATTTAATTTATATTTAAATCTAGAAAGCTGTGAACACAGAAAGATGTATTCAATTTAATTTAATTTGTATAAGAATAATATGAGAACAATTATAAATAATATATTTGTCAAATTCGACACTTTTGTAATACATTCCCCTTCTTAGTCCTAAAGTTTTCGACCCTTTAGGTGTAAAGCTAAAGAAGTTAGGTCCTGCGCTTTTGTTACCATTGTATTTTATCTTCCTTTTTCATTTTTTAGCTTTTGTATTCTATCAATGTTGCTACTTGGTAATACCATGGTTACTAAATATTCTTTTATGCGTCCTCGTAAGTTGTTGTTTATTAGGGGAATTTTTTATCCTCTCTTATAAAATAGACTTTCTAATTTGCTGCATAGCAATGAGCGATCAACTGAAGTTTAATATCAAATCTAATCCTCAAAGAGTATGTAATAAACACTATCCCATCAAAGAAAGGAGATATTCTCTCTCTATTTGTTATAAGTCTTGTGTAAATATTTGTCTAACAAATTCTGATTTCACTGACAATATTTTAAATATTAGAACGCTTCTTCCACTTTTAGCTTACGCTTTGTCGTTTCGTCAATACCTACATAAACTCTATCTCACTAACTAACTATCATATATATTTAACTCAATACGGCCAGATAAGTTGATGTTACTTAGAGAGAGTTTAAGAAAGCTTTTTGAACGCATCGATCACGACATTATACTGGGGAAAATAGCTTCAGGAATGCTATAATTCATTTGCTTAGATCTTATTTGTTAAATACTGTTATGTTTGTGGATAATGTCAAATATGGTGTTTTCCCGATATTTATACTAACCTAGTGTGATGCTTGTGGAGGATGATAAGATTTTTTGGAATACTATCTAATCCGAAATTGTATAAGTAATTAGAAAACTAAAACCAGTATTTGGCTGTGCCATAAAATACCTAGGAGTATCACAAGATTTTACAACACTCGGCTCTTAAGGCCCTTCTTGCTTCGCTTGTCGTGTCTTATGATACTCGTTCTTTAACATAATATGTATTATTAAGGTTTGATTTACCTTATTTGTGCTACTAATCATTACATCATTTTTTTAATATACCATTCCAGTATTTAAACATTCAATCCAAACAAGCACAATTCTGGTAATATTTCTTTAGTAAGGATCGTTACGAATTCATATTTCAGGTACGAGGAGAGTTGGATAATTACGTAGCATAATAAAGAAAATGCAAACGCTTTTTGGTCTAGAAGCTTTTTATTTTCCATATGATCTGCTCTCCCAATACACAAATACACATTCCAATGAGCATTTAAAGAATGATTCAAATATTAATAACACTCCGTTTATTACGCGTTTCAAGGAATTCCCATTTCAGCAAATAAATTTGTGTTGTTAGCAAACGATTCTTTGTGGGCTTTTCGTACCTTTCCGAAACAGAAAGATGATAAAAATATAGTACTTCCACCTTTCTTTCAAACATACAAATGCACGAACGAAAGAACAAGGACAAAGTTTCCAGTACGTAAACAGACGAACTCTTTGGAATCTTGGCAAGCTGCTATTAGAAGAACGTTTAAAGAATCATTCAAATGTTAACAACACCTTGTTTACTACGCGTTTCAAGAAATTTGCCTCTCATCAGGTAAATTTTGTTATTAGGGAACCATCCGTTGTGGGTACACAAAGAATCGTTCCTTAATAACACAAATTTACATGAGAGGTGAATTTCTTGAAACATAAGTGGTAGAAACGTAGTAAACAGGGTGTTCATACATTTGCATGTTTTAACGAAAGAGGGAGGTATTATTTTTTCAACACATATCAATGATACACCAAATTAGTAATCCCTTCATTATAGGTTAATGAATCAGTTCTCGAAATAATTATTTACAGCAATGATTACCTAGAAATTCAAATTCATGAATTTTGGTCATGGGAATCACTGTTAAAATTCTGTGCGTCCTGGTGTTTGAGATACCTATTATGTCTCCTCTCTTGAACATTCTAGCGTAAATTATTTCACGCCTTTTGAAAAAATGTTCAAAAGAAATTAGGCTCTCTTCTGAAATCGAAAATGACAATGAAGTTGAAATTATTGCATGAACATATGCAGAGGTTAATCTTACGGCATCCATAAAAGGAGTAGAAATGAAATGTGTTGTGCCATAGAAAACCGTAGAGCAAATTTTGAAAGATACGGTTCTAATTAAGGTTTTACAAGACTTTAAATAATGGATCCAATATTTTTCACTGACCATTGACTAGAATTTTCTGCAAAATGAAATAGACAATTAAGTTAATAATTTAACGTTTGCTAGGTGGTAAATCTTTCAGGGAGATGATGCACTTTTCAGTTCATTGGATTGGAATATATGAATTCATTTAGTGGCCTCCTAAGCCACTAAAAGTCAATTTTTCTTTGGGGTTTCTTAAAAGAAAAAGTATGTGCCCAGGGAACACCAAATTATATATCAGAATTTCAAAACGGAATAAGAAATGTAGTGAATTAAATAAGATATGAGATCCTTACAAATATAAAAATATTTTTTGTTTATGGAATTCAGATATACCAACGTCAAAATAATCAACATCTATTGTAAACTTATTTATGTTTCTTTGTTTATATTTGTTTTAATGTTTTACTTTTATTTTGTTCAATATCATATTTTGCATTTTTTAAATTTTCTCTAACTTGTTATCAAGACGAAAAGTATATTATTGTAGTTTGAATCGTTTGCATGCACGGCTAACCATTTCTTACATAAATTAGATGAAATAAAATATATTTTTTAAAGCAGAATTTCTTATTCAGTTTAAACAATGGGTGGAAGTGTTAGACATCAATGGGTTTTGAAAATAATTCTCTATATGTAAATGTAAGTCAAGTCAACGTTCCACTAAAAAAATTAACATTTCACAAGAACTGGTGTCATCGGACACTATGATCAATTCTAGTAGCTATAGAAAACAAACAATAACATGTTCACATTTTTTAGTATTACTTGATCAATTTTATGGTCCCCTACTTTTCAGATTCAAATATAAAAGAATAATTTTTTGGTAATTATAGCAACGAAAGTTAAAAAATGATATTCTACTGATATGCAGAATGTCACGAAGATTTAAATTATGTAAAAATAATTTGGGCGTTCTGTTTGAATTTTCAAAATTTATATTATTTAAAATAGACTACCTATGGTGTGTGCCGCCCGGTATATCTGATTTGGTATTTCTAAAATGCAGACCATTTGCGATATTTCAAAAACTTTATTATCGGTTTGAAGAACAATCAAAACATTTATGAATGGAACTCGACTTCGTTCATATGGCCACCGCGGGCACGTTTGCAGCGGTCGATTCGTTGGATTCGATGACTCGGCCACACAATTCGACCGAAACGGCTGCTATTTCGCGTTCAATGTTGGCTCTGAGCTCTTCCAACGGCTTGTTGGCATAGACCAATGACTTGACGTAGCCCCAACGAAAAAAGTCTAGAGGCATTAAATCGCACGAACGAGGCGGCCAATCGACTGGTCCATTTCTTGAGATAACACGCTCATCAAACTTACTCTTCAATAAATCGATTGTAACGTGTGCTGTGTGGCTTGTGGCACCGTCTTGCTGAAACCACATGTTATCCATGTCCATATCTTCCAATTCGGGCCAAAAAGAATCGGTAATCATGGCGCGAAGAAGATTACCACTCACAGTAACGTGACGATCATTATCGTCGACGAAAAAATATGGCCCTATGACGCCGCCGGCATGCAAACCACACCAAACAGTTATTTTTTGTGGATGAAGTGGTGTTTCATGAAGCACAAGTGGATTTTCACCCAACCAATAACGTATGTTTTGCTTATTGACGAATCCATTGAGCCAAAAATGAGCTTCGTCACTGAAAATGATTTTGTGATGAAATTGATCATCTTGGCGCATCTTCTCCAGAGCCTAATCGGAGAACGTACGTCGCATCAAATGGTCCATCGGCTTCAATTCTTGAGTCAGCTTGATCTTGTATGGGTGTAAACCAAGATCCTTACGCAAAATTCGCCATAAAGTGGTCTGGTCGGTGCTCAACTCTTGAGAACGCCGTGGAATTGACTGATTTGGATCATTTGCTACGGACGTTTCAACGGCAGCGATATTTTCGAAATTTTGACCAACCCGTTGTCTCACTGGCACCGCAACATCACACAACGAATATGTAGACTCTAATTTTTGCACTAAACTTGTTACTGCCTGTCTACAAGGGCGAGAATTACGACCGAAAATCGGAGTTAACGCTCTTAAAGTAGCGGTCACCGACTCCGAATTTCTGTATTAAATTTTTATAATTTGCAGATGTTATTCGTTCGTGTACTTTACCATGATGACAATGTTAAGTTTACTGAATAAATTGACAGTGACAGTTCGATGATTAGTGAAAGAGTGCGTTCACAAATTGAATTAAAAGTTGTCAAGTCGCTATTGGAAAACCCTTTATTCATACACGCAAAATATTTCTTAAAGTTACTTCTAAAGAGTGCAAGGCGAGTCTTGCGCGAACAAAATAAGTATGAAGTTATGTCAATTATTAAAAGAAAGATAATTATTTTTAACTGTTGTATACCACGCCATTATTGTATTTAGTGAATTGATTATTTGCTTATCCGATTTCATCTAGACATGGTATCTATACATATTTATACTGTAAAATGAAAAATGATACATAGGAAACCACAATAGTTATGCACTGGAGTTTTACTTTCACAATAATTCAAAATAATTCCCGCCACATTATATCATTCTTAAAAACTAATCATCAAGCCGTCATCAACGTTTCTTATGAAAACTGGACCTATTTATTATCCCACTCCGTAAAAAATTCTCTCTGTTGGATAATGTTATTAATCTGAAAAGCTATGTTCAAACAATCCTCGTTTTACTACAATTTTATTTTGAACGGATCGAGATTTCTGCACATAAACGGGCGTTCTTTAATTTTCAAAGAACAAAATTTTCTAGTAGTAGAGCCATATTTTACAATGTAGACAGTCATCTACAAGTACAGGAGTCATTTCCTCTAAACACTGTTGAATATTCAGTCTATAGGCAAAATTGTAGTTTAAAAATGCCTGGTACTTCGTTTTTGACAAAGATCACTAAGCAAGCTGATCAAAACGCCACCTATGTATATATGGACTTGAAAGGATCTTAATGTATATAGGATACATATATATTTAAGGAACTTATCACAGTATGCAACAATTGGCTATGCCGTATGGTATATAATGCAGCAAAAATCTGATAAATTTCTGCACTTTTACAATGCCTATTGGAACAATTACTATAAAAAAGTAAGCAATAACCTCCAGAATCCTTTTATTTCACGCTTTCACTTAATCTTAAAGTTTAGACCTATTTCTTACAACTTATTATCTTCAATAGCTTGTATTTACATTCTATTGGAATTGCAAAAAAGAAATACATTTTAGTTACAATTCCGTAATGTAGCTTAACGGCATAAATTTTTTAATTTTATTTCTATTTATGCATATACGTTTGAATATTGTTGAGCTTATGAACTTTTCTTTCGTTTTGTTTTTCAAAAACATCTGTGACTATTGCATTAGTACCTGGTAGTGCACTTGATTATCAGATAAACTATTTTATATATACGATGTTTTCATAAACTTTGATAATTTTAAATTAGAAGATTTAATACCTGCTTGTCCAGCATTTTCTTGCATTTCTTCATGTAACCTTTCTGCCTCTCAGTTACTTACTAATCGCTTAATCCATTCTTGTTGCTTTAATCTTTTCCTTTCACGATTTTCCACAGCCGAGGGAAGCCTACCCTATTTCTTACAAATCAGCGAAGGAATCATTTGATCCACCTTCTATTATCCTGATTTTTTTCTCTTTTTTCCTTTTCATGTTCCTGTGACACCACATCGTATTTAAACCCCCCACTATTTTACTTACCTAATGCATTTTCTATTGTTTATAGTAACACAAAGATTCTGAAAACCGTAAACCTATAAGAAGCCAATAAAATGTACTCAAACGCATTTTTAAATAATACGTCATATATATTACATGTCTATACACATTTTTTACTCAATATAGATTACTTTAATAAGATAATTAATTAGTATCGTAATACTGCAATAATAAATTCGTTATTTTATATTTTCTAGAACTATTAACTCAATTTTTTTCAGATTATCATCTTCTTTAATTATGGCTCTAGGAATTTGGTCGTCTATATTTATTATAAATATTATGTCAGTTCATGTTTGAAGGTTTTACGTATACATCTATGCATATATTTCACATGTTTCATAAAGTTTGTATATTATACGTAACCAAATTAATCTGGGAACAATTTACGTATTAATTATTATTAGCTTGTGGGTTTGCAAACGGGCGATAATTACTATGAAATTATATTATATACTAGTCCCCTAACATGAGCAGCGTTATAATATAAATGTATTCAATAAATTTCCAATGAACTTCAAACGAACGTTGTTAATTTTCGTCTTCTATTTTTAGAGAATAATTTCTAGTTTTATAGTAGATCGAGCTCTCGTATCTACTAAATATAACTTCTAACTGACACTAAAAAAAATAATGTTGCAACGAATTTTTCGTCTTTACATGAATGTTTTTAATTCAGAAGTTTAGATTTAAATGAAACTTTGTAGTTTTATAGAATGGTCTAAATTTATTTTGAACTATTTTTTTGTGGGACTTTGATTATTTTGATGGAGATTTTGAAGAAATTAATTTGTAATTCGAAATCTTTAACATTTACTATATTTAATTCTTACTTCTATTGTGACAACAAAATAATCAGGAAACTCCTAATTTCAAATCGCACCTATATTTATAAGCAAAATTGCCTTTTCATTGGAATTACAACAAAAAACAAATGCAAGGAATATTTTTGAATATGACGACTAGTATACCAAGTTTTTAATTACAAATTTCAAAATTATTATCGGTTTTGGATTTCCCATCTTTCATTTACTAATTTATACCACTTTCTTTAAATTCAAATTTTATATTTGTCTATAACAAAATAACCCTACTTTTCTATCTGCACAAAATTTAATTTTACAATAACTTCCATTAAAAACAAGTCTCAAAATTTCGCATAACAATATAATGTGTTTCATCTATTTTATTATAAATGCTATCTATAATTTTTTGCACATTTTCCTTATACCTATTTACCACTTATTTTACATTCACTGTTTACCTATTAAAACTCTTATTTTAGTTTATATTCTCGTTAAAACCATTCTATACCTATCCTAATATAAATTTTCACAATTTTTTCATATTTTCCAAACTTTAACTATATTCTACTAAAAATATTTGTTGAATTATTGCTTTCTGATATTTACATACATCATTTTAAAAGTCATGTATGTAGATATTTAGCATTAATTTTAATAACCTTAATATCTTTCTATATTTCTAAATATAGTCTTGGCCGGTTGGTACTGCAAACAGGTAGACGCTTCCTGTTTGCAGTTACAGTACTGTTTGTATATACAGTACTTTCAAGTGCCAGTACTAAAATTAATCTTTCTTACAATTCATTTAATTCTTGTTAGAATAAATCTATCATTTATGTGTATATGTAAATACATGTAGGTATGTATATATGTATATTGTTATGAGGTGAGACTGGGATGTGTAGTTATAAAGTAAGCATCACGTTGGCTTGCGACAATTTGAAGTGCAGGTGTTTTTAAAAGAATATAAACTAAGCCTCACGTTGACTTGCATCAAATACTATGAAGTTGATCTTTAGTTAGATAAATGCTTAGTTGTGTATAAAATAAATATGTGAATTAATTGTTTTCGAATAGTAGTTTTAATGTGATGTAATATATACAAGTATAATAATACTTGTGTACTCTACTTTAATTTTCTTATCTCTTATGAATCGTTTTTAGTCGACTAGCTCATATGTTTCTATTTCTTTTAAAATAATAATGCTTTATTGTGTAGTAATGATTTCTTTTAACAAAGATATCTGTCTCAAAAAGGTATGAGTAACGTGCTTAACACTTAAATACCTCTTATTTGCATTTTAATTGTAGCGGTATTTAACTTTACTTTAATATCGGCTTTTCTTAATCCATAAAAAAAGGATTACATTTTAAATTAAACTAGTAAATAAAATTCAGTAAAGGAACTATTTAATTTTATTTATTAGTTTAATTTAAAATGTAATCAGGTTTAAATGGATTATTAAGAAAAGCAGTCAAATATGTCAAATATATTAATAATAAATAAACACATAAATCATATATTTTTTATAACAAAAAGAAGTATATAGAAAACTTTGAATATTTCAAATTTTAAATTTAATACTTTAACGTTATTATTCCTTGGTATTTAAGAAAACTGTGTTAACACAACATATTACTAGCATCAATGAAAATTATTTTTGCTATAATATAGTAAAAAACGTCAAATGTCTTCGTCATTTCTAAACAATCTCGCTGTTCTACCATCCTCTTCTAGGTATCGTTTTCTAAAAATTCTGTTCCAACTTCATTACGTTCTTTACAAAATGTTCAACTCAATACATGATCCTTGCTCGTATATAATTTATAGTTTGCGGTATATAACACCGTTTTAATTTTGGCTTCTCAAAATTAAGTTTAAATTCTTAAAATATCTTATGTTAAAGCATAAATACCTACTCAAAATTTCATTATAGGACTTCTATATGTATGGAAAATGTGACATTTGAAAATTTGTGTGAAATAAATATATTAGATATAACTGATAATTTATTTTATTTATTCGAGTTATATCTTTTATAAATTCGATTTTTCTCAGTAAAGTTAATTCATTTCAATACCAATACTCTTCTTAAATTATTTTAAAACTTCTATTTGAATTTCTATACAAATACTCTACTTTATTCCTACTGATTTTATGATAACCTTCTACTTATTGTCACTAGTATACTATTATTGTGAACTGATTCTAAACATGCATCTTTTTAGGCTCATTATATATTCTATACTAAAATATTTACAGAAACAATAAGATTTTAATTAACAATAAAGTTTACATGTTTTTAATTTAAGAAACTTAAATATATTTCTATAAAAGTGTTACTAAATAATATTGTATTAGTGTTCAACAATAAGTACTTAGATTTAATATAAATTTAGTGCTATGCATGCCTAGTTATATACATTCGATATTGACATTTTTAACGATAAGCCCTATGTACATGCGAGATTTATTAAATTTGCTTTGGAATTAATAAATAAGTAATTAATATTTCTCACGTGAAAAAAAATACATGACATTATATATATATATATGTATGTGTAATGGGATGAACTACAAAGGGTACTAATAAAGTTTTGCTATATGACGCAACAATGAATCGTAGTAAGCTACTTGTTGCTGCATGTTGAGACATATGTGCATAGTAGCCGCCGCACCATGTCGATGGGCTCAGTTATTCATTAGCAGTAAGAGTGTAGAGAGGTTACAGTGTCATCGTGGTTATATTCAGGTGGCATAGAGTATTCCATTAAGTGTGGAGGATGCTGAGAGGCCGAGAAGGCCACGAACATCAGTTACGGAAGAAAACATTATTACTGTGAGGAAAATGCTTGGCGAAGACAGACGAGTGACCTACCAACAGATAGAGGGTACTTCAGGCCTAAATGCACCAGCAATTCGTTCGATTCTGCATGATTATTTGCACGTGAAGAGACTTTGTTCTCTCTGGGTGCCGCAGCGACTGACTGAAGAGCAGATGACACGATGTGTGACTTGGCGCCAGGAAATGATAAAAAACTTTAGTAAGAGACAATCTCGGTATGTGAACAACATCGTGACTGACGACGAAACTTGGCTGTACAATTACGATGTGCCGACCAAAGCTCAAAACAAACTTTGAGTCTTTGATGATGAGGACACACCCGTAGTTGTCAGAAAATCCCGATCTGTAAAGAAGAAAATGATAGTTATATTTTTCAAATCGAGTGTAATTGTGGAACGCGTCGTTTCGGACACACAAAAGACAGTCACAACTAAGTGGTATAATGAACCGTGCCTGCCTAAAGTCATTAGATCTACGAAGAACCTGCGGTCAAAGTCAAGAATGGATACCTAGTTCCTTCATCACGACAATGCTCCAGCTCACCGCGCCAAAGCCTGCACCGAATATTTGACCACGACAGGATCGAAACTTCTCGAGCGCCCCCCTACAGTCCAGATCTTGCTCCCTGCGACTTTATACTGTTCCCGCATGTGAAAATGAAGCTAAAAGGGGGCGATTTTTCAGTGATGAGGGCCTTCTGTGGGCTTGGGACAACGAGTGTGCTTTACTCCCTAGTGAAACTTGGCAGAACTGGTTTAAAGATTGGTTTCGGAGGATGGAGAGGTGTATTGAATGTAGAGGAAATTACTCCGAAAAAATAAATAAACAAAGCTGTATTGTAAAACTTCCCTATTACCCTTCGTAAATATTCGCCAATTTCCGTCCATCTTTTTGCTTTGCAATTTACCCTGGGCCAGCTAAAGCCTTATAAACTTCTTTTCAAAGAAATATCTTCGATATTTCCTTAATATGCCCGATTGTCCTCCTTCTTTGATGATTCGTCTATATTGTGTCTTTATAAGCTCGCAAAATGATCATTACCGATACATATGTAGATATTACAGTTTTTGACCCTCGCACTCTTAAAATGGAATATCTGTACTTTTTGCCTAATATTACTTGTTCATGATTCTGACTCATATATATGAACCCTTTTCGCAAACACTATTATTTTGATTCTAATTATAGTATATCCATTCTGCTCATGAACATACTTCGGACTATTTCACCATTTAAGATATGTGCTTAACTGTTAACTAATAAGTTAATGTACTGAAAGTTCAGTCTTTTTTCTATTAATATATAAGTCAATATTCTTAAAAGTGTTCTTAATTTTTAAACAAACTATTGATAAGCAACCACATGATATACTATATATACATATAATAACATAATAGACGTAGATATATTATTAGATATATGTATGTTAATCATTTACATGCATACAATACTGCTTACAAATTATTTAATTGACTTCCATTTTTATCGCAAATATAATTATAGTAAAACCTATTAGTTTTTATGTATGTATAACAAACGGTAATTCACCAGCTGTTGGTACTGAAGCGTGGTTCCTTTGTTAGTACATTTACATGAACTAATTAGTTAGAGATGTTTTCTGTGCAGGTTGGAGCACTGTAATGTTTATAAATAGGTTGTCTTTTACTGAATAGATTTAGAACTGGTTAGAAAATTGGCCGAATTTAATCAATGAAATAATACTTTCTTTGTTGTGTGACAGACACCTGAATGTTTGGAGAAACTGTTTCAATAATGATGTATGCGACCAATTAGGGACAGCAATTACATTGTTAAAAAATTTTCGTAACCGCTTTACTCATGCAATATTTCTTTCTTTGTAGTCAATCAAGAACAATGTTATATGTGTATTTTGGTAGAAATATGTACAACAGGAGGACTACTAAATATCGTTTTAATTTTGGTACTGCAGGATTATCGTTGAAGAAGCTGCATCTACAAAAGGAAAGAAGGTAAAAATTTTGTGTTTCTACGTAAACTCTCTTAACTTCTTACGCTAGTTATCCTGCAACGACTTTATTCCCTCAGAAAAACCATTATTTCTACTGGACTTCAAAGTAGGTTATGTTGTGGCACAAACGTGGACGTTTGATCAATAGCAGTACTTAATTTTACTAACGTAATGCCATAAGTAACTGCTGTTACAGCAGCCTCCTTTGGCATGTATTCAACAAAAATAACTCGTTTGATTCCAAAAGATAGTAAGTCAATGAATGTACAACCGAAACTTTTTTTGGCCAATATTTTACCTTAAAATATAGCCGAATTGGGTCCCTATACAATGTAATTATTCTTTCGTGAACAGTTTTAATGAAGTTCTTTTAATTTGT
This sequence comes from Dermolepida albohirtum, assembly GCA_031893035.1. Lineage (NCBI taxonomy): Eukaryota > Metazoa > Arthropoda > Insecta > Coleoptera > Scarabaeidae > Dermolepida > Dermolepida albohirtum. The sequence continues at coordinate 558,276 of JAVIWB010006358.1, forward strand.
TAATATTTGATGACACATTTTATAAAGCACAAGATAATAAACCAATTAATCTCAAATTTAACAAAATAGAAATAATTTTTTAACGACATAAAATCGTTGTAAAACAGGTTGCACAATCGCAGAAGTGAAGGAATACTGCGTCGGAAAATAAAATTATTAAAAAATTCTTTGGTATCAATGTTAAGTAGAAAATCTTTCTAGGTTGTTTCTGCTTTGAAGTGATTAAAGTTACTGTCATATACAATCGTTTAACTTTCATTGCTATATGACCATGTGTTTTAGAATTTTTACAATTTTTGATGATTGATTTTTAATATCGTTTTGGATTTATCAAGTCGTATTGGTCTCATTCAGCATTAATATAAATGTGATAGACAATATTCCAACATATTAAAGATTGCAAACGTTACATAGAATGAAATCTTATTCTGCAAAATCGTTTTACAAGTTCTGAACAAATTCGAGGACACTAGTGTAATTATCCACAAAAAAATATTGCAAAATAAAATTAATAAAGCTTTATCTTTATAAAAAGTCCAGGAGGTTCATAAAAGCTCTTGATATGTGTAATAGGTGTTTGAAGTAGTAATAAAGTTGCAAAGCAATATAATATGTTATATCTAAATTTTCAATTTCGCAGAATATAAAAGTCTGCAATTCAAAATGGGAACTGATTATTGAATAACTTATACACAAATATCGTTTACTAATTGCTATTCCGTAGCGAATATAATAATGTTTTTTTATGTTTTAAAATAAAATAGAATTTATTTTCAATAACAAACTTGACTGAAATATATAATTCAAAAAATAATTTTTGGTTTTTTCTAAACGTTTCAAATATATGTAACATCATTTATAATCGACACATTTACACAATTAAGTTACATAGAATGTATGGAAAAGTTTTGAAAAACATATTCGATAATCCAAAGGCAAACCTTTCAAATGAGACATATTGCGTTAATTTCCTCTTTCCTAGCATAACCGGAAAGAGAAGTTTCGAACAACAAATGTGTTTATTACTTAAACCGAGCGTATATGTAAGTGCTTTTTTTCCAGATGTTAACAAAAAAATTACAGATGACTGAGTTTGCTCAACAAGATAAATGATACAATTCGTGATTATGTTTTAGAACCGTATTTGATTCTAGTGAGTTACAAACAACATCAATTAAAAGAGTTTTTATTTGCAGTTATATAAGTTTTTTCCATTTTTCGTTAAAAGCAATTACCACCGAATGTGTAGTAAGAAACGAAATATTATGCTTCAATGGACTGTTTCCGTCTTTTGAATAATGATATATCATTTTTGAGATAGAGTATTTTGAAACTTTAATTATTACCTCTCCTTTCAAGACCCTTAAAATAACTTAATTTTAATGAAAAATACACAAAAAGTAATTTGAATTAGATTACCCGTCCCCTCAAGATCCTTAAAATAACTTAATATTAATTAAAATACACAAAAAAGTAATTTAATTTAGATTTCTTAATCAAAGCACGAATATAACGATCTTACAAAAAATATTTTAGATTTTGTTTTAATTTGATAATATCACATATATGATACATAATCCAATAATAATAAGCAATAAAAGTAACGTATACATTGTAAAATTATAATGGTTAGGCCAAATTTTACAGATTCAATAATTATTTTACTCTATAGTCTTCTTAATAATAGAATTTTTGTTCAAATTTGACGTAAATATACTATTCTCTTTAAATGTGTTCCTTTCAAATCTTATTCTATATTCTACATTTATCTTGCTCGTCCATATCCTTGGAGCTTTCATATATTTTTAAACTAGTATCGTATTAGATATCGATTTCATGTATGTATATTCTCTTACTATTTTGTCGTTACTTCTGTCAAATACTTTATTTCAGTAACACTGTTTGTACCTTTTTCTATTTGCTGCTGTAACAGCTTTTCTAAAGCATTGAAAACGGTGCAATTTAGTGCTTCAAGAGTGGTCAATCCAAATTGTATATCAAATCCAAGTGTTAGGAAACAAAGCCGAACTGTCAAATGCAAATGTAACTAAATGTCAAATTATCACAAACGTTATAAGAAAATATATCATCTTTAAAGTAAATTGTTTATATTTAGAATGTTGCCATTGAAAATATGAAGGTAGAATATTTTCTAGTACAATTAGTTTATTTTCTTTGCACCATAATCTTATAAACAACTCCTCTTAATTAATAAAAAAATTAATCTGAAGTAAATTATTTATCAATTTCCTTAATTTCAGTTGGAATTTCACAAAAATTCTTCATTTTACATTAATTCAATATTCAATAGAAAATTAACAATTTTAAATTTATTGACAAATATCGTGTATTGCCAATCACCACGAAAATTTACAAATTTTACATTTTCACTATTTATCTAGAAAAGGTCATAAAAGGGGCACATTAAAAATGCAGCATGATATACGACACTTATCGAATCACCCTTTAGAACTCTCCTCGCTTCACTTTTTGGACCCTAAACGAGAGTCGTTCGATAAGACTTGGTTTGTGACACTCATTCTTTAATATACTATTTGGGGTAATAGTTTATCATTGAAGTTACTATATAATATAAATATATGGCATACACAAATACACAAATTTTTTTTTTCGCTTACTCACCAGTGAGCTTAGTTTTAGTCAGAAATTTAAATATAGTAATTCTTTCAATATTTTAGTAACCGCCATTTTACTTGTCATAAAAAAAGACCACCTCCGTAGTACAGTAAGCATTATTTTATTAAAGAAAGCACATATCCTTATTTTATTTAATAAGTTCTATCCAAATGTTTGTCTGCTGGGACAAGTCTCTGTTTCACTAGCAATATTTTAAATATTACGTTTTTTAATTACACTTTGAATTGTTTCGACTATATCTACATAAAATTCATCTGAGTTAACTATATATTGAACACAAAATGCTCGTTGATAAAGGACCTGCCATTCCCAGTTTGAGACACTTTACGCAATTTATAACTGGAGTATGTAACAGACAGGATAAGTTAATGTTATTTACATAGAGCTTATCAAAGCACAAACACATCCATCGCGACATTATACTGCATACAATTTGATTCAGGGAGTCTACAGTTCAATTGTGTAAATCTTATTTGTTAAATATTATCATGTGTGCGGATGATGATAAAATTTAATGGAATATTTGCTACTCAGATATATAAATCTTTAGATAAAATAAAATCAAGATTTAAAACAGTTTACTTATATATTTAGTAAAAGAGATCATACGATAGCAGCTTATTCTAATTTCGATCTACCAAGTGAATAAAATACCATTTTGCAAATCGGAATATTTCTGTTTCACAGTTCCTCATAATAAATAATCAAACGTAATTAAGGATGGAGTCGCACGTATTCAACTAATGTTGGCAATAAAACAACACTCCCGGATCCTTAATAGAAACCATTCACAACAGTGTAATCTCTTAAAATACGTATTTGAATAGGATGGGATCCATTTTCTTTTCTTCAGAGCAGGTAACTTACCTCTTGGATATATTCAATGATAAATGATTATCAGGATACCAATTGTTCATATTAAAAAGTTACTGCTGGTGAAGTTGAAGATGTTGGTCATTATTGTTAATTTAATTGCAGTTAAATCTTACTGACTTTTGTTTCTGAGTTATGATTTTAATATTTATTACATTTGAATAAATGATCAGATAACTGCTATAGCGATGATATTTTATAACAAATAAAAATAGTTTAAAATAGCAGACACAGGCTTTCCAGTTACAATGACATTTGCCATTCTTTGTATTGTGTTTGATTTACACGGCAAAGCAGTCAAACAAGATTTTATGAAAAGCCGGTATACGGTGCAATTTTCTTAAAAATAATTATCAACTAAATGACAACTAAATCAACTAGAAAAATATTATTCACTAGACTAACGGAAAAAAATTATAATATATATAAGTCCACTTGAAAAAGAGAAGATGCTATTGTTACATATTCGAGATGACACTAAAAAATCAAGGTTAGCATCGTTTGGCAGTGCTTAGAAAACCATTTATTTTTTGTAATTGTTTTAAAAACCATCAATAAATGAAGTTACGAGATATTTTTTATCAAACGGCCTGTATATTAAATGCGTTTGCATTGATTTGATCGAGTAATTGGATTATGCTTGTTATGAAAAGTATCGTGAATTTCATTTGAGAATAAACATTCTGCAATAAAAGCAGAAAAACCTATTAAATTAATTCCTTTAAATCTGATGCACTCACAATTTTCCCACAATGCATTCTTTGCGTGAATTTATATGGTTCACAAATTTTTCAATTTCAAATAAATGAGAATGAATACCACATTATTTTTATGTCTGGTTTAATAATTTACAGAAATATATATTTAATCGCATTGTCTTATAATATATATAAGCGCTTTACGGTTCTGACTAATTATGATTAAATTTTAGTTAAAATTTTACTTGTACATGTACAAAGCAGGTCTTTTAATCTAAAAACGGATAATGCAAGTACAATAATGAGCAAATGTAAGTAAGTAAAACCACTTCAAACAGTGACATAGTTCTAGTATTATTTACCGTTTAATGAACGAACGGGCGCATATATCATAGATAAAAACAACGGATTTATTTCTTGTTTTCTCTAATGTACAACCTTTTCATTGTTTTTCAAATTTCAGACCTATTATTAAATAATAACAATGAAAAGGAAAACGTACAACAGAAAGTTGAATGCAAAAGCACATAAAATATTACTCATATTAATCTGCCTACAAAGAACGACAAAAACGATATTATTCAATAAATTCTGATGTTTTAGTATAAAACGTTGCATATGTTTCACACTTTATATTTGTTCTAAAGCTAGTATTATACGATGGAAATATTAAAGATATATTAAATAATGTAAAATTGTAAGAAAAATATATGTTTATAATATGAAAAGTCATTGATTGAAACCGTTCGTTAGATGTATTTGTGAGTATTGCTTCACATTTTTTTCTGACAACTCTAGAGTAAGGGCTCACATTTTCGTGACGACTGCATTTCCGGTTAATTCGGAAGTCAACTCCTTTATTTTAATTCGACAGATACATATTTGAATTCGGCAAGTTAGCAAGATATTCTAGGAAGACATTCTTGGGTTTTCCTTATACCTAAGTTCAACAATTTTGTAGATACTTCAATTTAATATTTTATTTTACATCATCATTATTGTTATTTGCTGTTTCTATTTGAGCATCGGAGAGATGACGTGATTCCAGTTTCACACCAACTCCTTATTTTTGACAAATGTTTTACAGGTTGTGGATAAAGTATTTTAGAGTAGCTGTAACTTTAAACGACAAAAACTTTAGTTTTTTAAATACAAATCCACATATGTTTTACCTTTCTTCAATTCTTCTCGTATTATAATTAGTATTTTGTTTATTTTTGGTAGAATAAGCTACAAATTGCAATAATTTTTAATAGATACCTATGGAAATTACAGGTAATGTTAAAATTATTTAATAAGATGTATAAGATCCTATCACAAAATTATAAAGAAATAAATGAGTTGATACGTGGTAAATGGGAGAAATATTTGTCTACAATAAGTGAAGTAAAAAAATAACAAATATTTAAGCGACCACATTTACAAATAATCTAGAACAAATAAAAAAATAGTTCGCTAATGTTCGATATGAACGTCTTTTTGACTATCTTAAAATTCTCGAACGAACTCCTCATTGTTCACTTATTTTTGATATTAGCTGATAGTTCTATTGCTATTTATTAACAATCGTTGCAATTTGTAGCTTATTCGACCAAAATAAACAAACAACTCTCTCAAAAAAGTTTAGGTGGCTTAAAATTGCACCTACTCAAAACTACTTCATAATTACTTACGTGGTTTATATAAGGTTTGCCATGAGAATAGAGCTTGCAAAAGAAAAGCTTAATGAAATAGTTACATCGAGTTATAGTAATAATGATATAATACTAAATATTTTCAAACAAATCAAAATAACTGTAAAATTGTTGAATTTAGGTATGAGGACGACTTAATAAAGTCTTGTATAATTCAAATATGCAATAAAAAGTACATCCTTCTATTTAAAATAAGTTTGCAGAAACTTTCGACTTAACTAGAAATGCAATCATCACGAAAACATTTTCTTTGAATAGAACATGAGCCCACTCCAAAATTTCTAAATAGAAAAATAAATAAAATAGTTTAAAATAGTTAAAATAGTATATAGTATTATATATAGACGTACGCACGGTCTCGATCAATCACTTTGTATGTATGTACGTATGTAAATATAGTTGTATGGCGGATAAGTATATAGTACTAACATCTGTGCAGGTTTAAATGACTAAAATTAATAAATATAATAATTAAGGTATGTGTAGTGATTGCTTTTGTTAGTACTAGTATTAATCGCAGAACCTCGAAATCAATCGGAGATAAGAGATGAACTAATTTTGCAAAATAATGAGTTTATCATCTAGAATGCAATAAAACAGAATATCTGGCAACATGCAAATAATGACGTGTGCATATAAACGGCAAGTACGTCGAATTAATGAAAAATAAGTAATACAAGTCAGTTGCTGAAAGAGCAATGACTTGACAAGCTCTAGACTTGAGCAATAACGATCGTTATGGTCATTTTTTGTTCAGCAATATTCAATAATTGCTGTTTATATACATATGTTGCTGTTTGTGTTTTAAAAAATGTACTGTCCTACAGCATTCAAGCCGATAAAAGTGTTTTCAATGTTTTTCAAGACATATATTGTTACGCCCTTAATCTATTATTGCAGATTACAAATTACCAAAGCCAACATTTCTTATTTTATAAAATTCTTCGCTATTCTTAGGGCTGAACTTAACGTTATATTAACGCAACTAAGAGCTGAGATATCAATACCAACGACATGAGTTTAATTCTATATGAAGATAAATAAAATTAGGCATAACATTCACTGATTAATTAAGAAACTAGAGTATAGTTTCGATAAGTACAAAAAAATTACCATGCAGTGAATATATGATTAAGATAATGTATTTTACATGAACCCCTGAATACGTACTCAGTTTACAGCAGTATTACATCAAAACTGAATTGGTTAGGATATTCAACTTGACATGAATAAAGTTCGTGGTCGATATTTCATGCAAAATTAGAAAAATTAGGTACTACTGTTATCAATAATTAATTAATATTTGACTATATTTCAGCAATATTTGATTATTCTCATTACATTAATTAATATTTTACTATATTATATGCGCGCTCAGTTATTTTTAAAATTGATTCGCCCAGTAATATCTATCCGAATGCCTGTATCACTGCTTAACCGCAGGTATTTTTAAAGACAAACGGATAGAGGTTACCTTAGACCACTCAACCGATGTATGGAAAAGTTAACCTCGTTTGCATACACAAATTTCTGGAACAGCTATAGGATTAACCCACTTGATGTCACATGGTGTCTATCAGGACGAATAAACTCTAACACATTGAAAATTTTCCAAAAAACCCTAATATAGTTGCATTCGTTATGAATTAGTCCATCATAATCCAACTTTAAATTGTTGTCTTTTAAGATAGTACTACTTCTTCCTCCTATCAATAATATGAATTAGTAAACCATCTTACTTGTAGCACATTAGTCATCAGAAGCAGCAACATTTATCAATCTTTCTTAAGTTTGACTCTCTGACGTCATTGGGGAAAGTAAAACAAAGGAAATTGTCCGATATAGTTCATTAATTAAAACGAATACTTAAAGCAACTTGGAAACCAATTACTAAGAGTCTGAAGGTGGAAAATTCATACAAGCATAAATAAATATAAATAAGAAATGAAGAAACTAAGGTCGTTTGTATGACCACAAGAGATAATTGCGAGTAATAACGGAAAAAAAAAATGATTTAATAGGAGTTCAAAAAGTTTTTAATTGTGAAGAAATTTAATACAGTTGTAAAACAACATTATCACTAGTTAAACGCAACCCTGAAGTAAATAAATTGGTATAATAACAATTTTAATGTACAAGCAAAACAGGGGAAGTCATAGGCTAATAGTGATATAATTTCAACCTTACAAAATCTAACATATCCAACCCCGAAAAGGATGAATAAGTAAGGACGATGTTAACTTAAAACAACAGATTATAGGTAATGGTTATCCCTTAGATACATTACAGTGTAAATAATACAGAGTCGTGATAGATTAAACAGAATAGGGCAAATTATAAAATTAATATACATTTCTAGGCCTTTTTCTCACATTAATTACAATAAAATTACAAGATACTTGTTAAAATCTTAATAATCTTGGGTTTAGAAGGAAATATGAGTTTTATCATATCTCGCTCGAAGAAGAATAGACGTGCTACTAATAAACTTTAAATCTTTCCAACACTGTGCCTATGCAGATGAGAGATTTCACCATTAAGAGGTACAGAGAACATCATAAGCGATACTGTCATACATAATATTGTATGATGTGTTGTTGAGATGAAAATCCACATTTAAAGGTTCTATTTACTTACTTATAATCTAAATTTCTTAAAAATTATGTAATCCTTGTACATAAAATGATAAACGTACAATACTATCTTAATTTACTATAATTTTATTTTAATTTAAAGCGTATATTCTTCATAGTAAAATGTATCTTTAATCCAAAAATTGGTATTATCATAAGAAAGAATTATCAAAAGATAAAGCAATATCATGTTTAAACAACATAGGTTATGAAATTACCTATACCTATATACCTACAGCATATAATATAAATAAAATGGATAAAAATAACGGAACACTGAAATAATCCATATTACCAAATTAATTATTATAAAATCTATTCTAATTACATGAATTAAAATGAATTCATAAAGTGAAAAGATATTCTGGCAGAGTAAAATATTAAAATAATTATTGCTGAAAAATAAAAATTCTTGTGATAAGAAAGGTACAAAAAATTAACGAACTCCCCTATTTAATGAACAACACTTTAGTCTTCTGTAATTGCTTGCACACAATCAGTAATTTGTAAATGCTATTCCTTTAGATTATTTTGCTCGATGCTCTGTAATGTCATAAACCTGAGATTTCATATAACTCAACAAAAAATGGTTCGGCGAAAGCCCAGGTGATCTTGCAGGCCAGTTAATGTCGCCACGCGATGTTAATATTTGGACCGAATTTGTGCAGTATTATTACCTAGCGGCACAAATTTTGTTTCAACCATTTTCTGGATAATATAGTTTTGCAGAAGATTGAAGTATTTCTAACAATTCAAAGTATCTGCAATGAGAACTGGTCCAATAATATCATTTTTCAATATTCCCGCCCAAACATTTAATCATCTAGAATATTGTATACCATCAGAAAGAGCTTTGTATTGGTTTTCTCTAGACAATATATAATTTTAATAAAATATTCGATTCGGTGGTGTTTGTTACAGAATAGCAAACATTTATAATAGTTTTCCAGAAATATTACTTCCGTTAATTTTGTTTTGACGGTGCTTGTTACGGCTCAAAATCTTATCCACAGTTTTGATACAAATACTAAATTGATGTGCAATTTGTAACCACTTTGGTTACGATCCTCTTTCACAGAGGCACAAAACAGTATGTTAATTTCTTTATGTGTATAGTAAAAAGAGGAGACCGTTTTAAAAAATCATTTTCGAAAACATTGTGAATACTGCGCCCACAGTTTAACCGCATGCCAAATGCAACATCTGTATGCTCTATCCTTACTATAATTAATCATGTTTGATTGCACACTTCTTTTCTCGCGTAAGGCTACGATTAATGTAAAATTTTCTTAATTAAATACTCGAAAACCTTTACAGAATTATAAAAGAACTTGGAGTACTTTCGCTGTTTATTTAAGACGAAGAATGTCTCTTTCGCAAAGCTAATATTCAGTAAATGTAAGATAATTGCACATACAAATGTAATAGGATATATACAAATGAAAAACTTTCTATCAAATAAACATTCAAGTGTATACTTTATGGCGGGTTTTCTATTTTTAATTCTACACATGTAAATATTGATCTCTAGACGAGTATTAATAGTTAATTATACGTAGCCTAACTTTATGATTTTACTTGGTACCATTTAGGATTTTAAATTACCAGCTAAATATTTAAATTTATAGAGCAATTGATCTCCTTGAATTTCTCCACGCTTAAACAATTTTATTATATTGAACATTAAAAGGGAAAGTTTTTAAACAAACCAATATAGCACATTTAATTAGCAGTAGCAAATATTTTCCACATAAACGGGGAAGAAATAACACAAAAGTCTAATTGTGACATACATTAAGGCTATTTCTTTACATATAAAAGATAAGTAAATAAATACTATATAATTCGCAAATAAAAGTGATGCAAAGGTAGCTTAACATTTTATTTTAAATTTTAAAAGAAATGTTAGATTTTCCTATGTCAATTCCAGAAAATATTAATATATACTGCAACATTAAATGCTTGAATTATAATATTGTTTTAGTTGTTTTTGTTATTTAGTTAGAAAATTTTTATAGATCTCTGCAAGAAGTCGGGATACTAAATATATTTTATAAAACGAAATATATCATCTAGTTAATTAAATTAAAAGGAACACTCTTACTGCTAAGATAGTGAATCAATATGTACTATATGGATATTACTTTATGATACAACATACATCAGAAACTCCCCGTTATATTTTGATTTCATAAACCATGGTATCGGTTTTTAATTAATTGAATGAAGTGAAAACGTGAAACTACTACAAGATTTTAAATGCGAATGAAAATTTACTTTCAAGGATATTCAGCAGCACATATTCTACAAACATCAGACTCTATTGTTGCTGCATTTGTTGATGACACGATCATTCTGGCAAAGAGTAATATTTCGAGATTCGCATCTAAAAAATACCGTGCCCAAGTGTTACGATTATCATAATCGAAAACTGCGAAGTAACTCCCAACCAAAATTTGAATTCTGCAAATTATATTCTGTAATTTAACGGAAATCAGAATTATTGTTAAAGAACAAACTAATAATATATAAAGCAATTCTAAAACACATGTGGTTATCTTCCATGTAACTGTGGAGCAACTTGAATGTTTCCACAATGGTACAAGAAATCAAGTGCACACGTGTGAAATAAATTTCCCGACTTGATCGTCCTAATGCCTTTGCTTTTTCTTGATAACCTAGAACTACATATCGATTAAAACTGACCCGAACTACATACAATTACAGTTGCTAGTGCTCAAATGTGAGCTACTACCTATCCTATTAATTTATATCTTCATGTCTAAATATTTGTAAAATTAGATTATTACCATAAGAGAGATTGCTAATAAAAACGATTAATTTTCATTTTGTTCTTTTCTGTGTACATTTGTTTGTCTACAAATAATTTAATTTTTTATGGCTCATAATAGACTAGCGTTCACTCGTGGATTAACGGATTCGAAGATGACTTTTATATAGTTGAAAACGATCTTGTTCATTATAAAATTTGTTACGCCTCACACATAAATATTTTTACAAGGACTTGTATTATGCTTTTACTGTTGCAAATATACATTTATGCAAGAGATCAATATTCCGTTTCAAAACGCTTTCTAGCAAAATACAAAACAGGTACACGTACTTATCGCTTACCTAAATAATAGTCGAGTTTAATTGGCCAAATCAAATATTAGGGATTCTATGAGTTTCAGCAGTTGACTGTTGGAATGTAACAGGTTTTCCAATAGGGACAAAACCACTTTGCCTTTTAATATGAAAGCATCCATGAACGTTTTTTATTAACTGTCAACGTCAAAACGTCAGTCAAGTTTTTATCACGATGAAATTCAAGAATAAGTAACGTTTAAAAATTATTAAAAATTACTACCGCAATTCTGTGTCATTGGTCGCAACTCTGATTTTCGGCCGTAACAATCGTCCCACTACACAGGATGTGCATACTATAGTAGATAAGTTCTAGTCAAAAGATTCATTATTAGATGTTCTTGTGCCGGTGAGACAACGCACCGGCCGAAGTACCGAAAATATCTCAGCCGTAAGTTCTTCAGTTCAAAATAAACCAAATCAGCTGATTCCACGCCGTTCACAGGAATTGGAAATTTTTCAAACTACATTATGGCGAATTTTGCGTAAAGACCTTGGCCCTCTACTTTACGAGATCAAACTAACTTAAGAACTGAGGCCTCCTGATTATTTGAAGCGTCGAAACTTCTACGATTGGGCTCTGCCGAAGTTTGGAGAAAATTCTGAATTTCATCGAAAAATCATCTTGAAACTCATTTTTGACTTAATGGCTTTGTTAATAAGCAAAATATGCGTTATGGAATAGCAACAAACTTACACGTGCTTCAAGAGATTCCATTACAACCACAAAAAATGACCGGGTGGTGTGGCTTTCATACCGGAGGTGTGATTGGATCATATTTTTTCGTCAATGGAAATGATCGCCATGTTACGGTCAGTGGATTTCGCTATCATGCCATGTTGGAAGACTATTTTTGGCCAGAATTGAATGGAATTGACATCAGTGATATGTGGTTTCAACAATAACTGTTTAATCTCGAAAAATGGTCCGATCTAGTGACCATCTCGTTCATACGATTTGACGTCGTTGGATTTCCTTTTATGGGGTTACGTTAAGTTTATGCCCACAAGCGAACAACATTAGAGGAGTTCAAGGCCAATAACTTACGTGAAATTGCCAACGTGCCGGCCTGTATGTGTGAAAAAGTAGTGGAAAATTGTCTCTAAAACATCGATTGCTGCAAACGTGCTCGCGGTGGTCGAATGAAGGAGATCGAATTCCGTAGGTAAATTTAATATGTGTACTGCAACTGGAATAAATTTCAATCCAATATCTCAATGATTCTGTTTTATTTAAATACAAAATTGTTATGTCCTTAATATTTAATTTAATGCCGTATACCTAAGAAAAGATAACGCGGGCAATCTGTCATGTTTTTACTGATTTGCTTGACAAACACAGTAAAGTTGTTTTACTTCTTAGCGATGCTACTCCATGGTAAAAACTTGCTAAACGAATTATCGTGGGAAAATTTTTCGATTTAGACATCTTAATTAACACGACAAAAAAATTTTTTTAATCACTGCACAGAACAACAAGTATAAAAAAGTATGTCTGAACTTCCCATTATGCCTTCAGGCAAGTTTATTTGGTGCTACAAATTTTAATCAAAATAACAATTTCTTTCAGTTTAAATGATAATACTTGTGTATATTGTAGATTGTCAAAATGTTTCGCAGAAATAAAATCATTCCATTCCATGCGAAATACTTTAAATCTTTACCACAGGATACTTTTGGAAATTAAAATGTGTTATTTTGATGAATTCGGTTCTCAATTTGAAGAGAAGATTCAAAAAATATTTCAGAAAAACTTTGATTTGCATAAGATAGCAAATATTTAAACGAAGAAATAACAAATTTATTTAAAGAATTTACAAATATTTGTATATTTCACCTTTAATTAAAAATGTTAACGATTGACATAAATATTTCTTCATGATTTTTTAGGCATCGTCAGAGTATAATCACAAATTCAATTCATCTGTCATAAATTACTACCATACATAGATACCCTCCAACATATAAATGGACTCCAGGCAATTATGAGAGGAAACACGTAGGGAGTTATTTTTATATCTTCTACATGTTTTGTCAACTTATCAATAATTATATATTTTCTTTATTAAAATAAAGCACAATATTTTTTGTATTCAATCAGTTTAATTTTGTAATGATATTTAAAGTATAATGTTAGCAAATCTTCACCTTGTGCCTGTTGAATTGCTTTTGGAAAGGTCTTATCGAAGGAAGGCGGGAGTTATATTTACTTTTGTAGATATTTTGGTTCAGTTCCTGAATTATGATAAATTCGGTAACTTTAGAGATCAGATGACATTTCATTTGATCTGTATGATATAGCACAGTTCCTTTTATACCACATCATTTGGCACTGCACGCAATACTATCGTATACACAAACACTTCCTAAAGTACCTGTCGTTGGGTGGTGCCTATCCTGGTAGGGTATGTGATTTTTACTCAAACGGAGTGATTAAAGCTCGTTAATATTCAAACATGAACTTTGCAGAGCAAGATGTACGTGGAATCTATTATATGGTTAGATAGATGCACCATACATTCACTTATATGTGCCACGTTCTAATTCTAGGAATACATTGATTTCTCATCAGCGTCTCGTAAGGTTGTGTTAAGATACGCTCTGATATCAGTTATGTATTTCATATCTGTGTATGCATAAATGAGTATTATACATATGTATCGCTTGCATTATATTATTTGCATGTACTTCTTAATATTATATGTCTACCTGTTATTTATTTCTACTATTGAGTAATAAATTTAATACATTTATCACTCATTTGCTACCGCTTTCCATTGACAGTAAGAAATTTTCCTACACTAACAGAAATAATGCATTCAGTTAATGCAAAAAACAACCAGTCACTTTCGTTTTTAGTCCTCCATTATTAATAGGCCGAGCATGTTTACCAAACATTTAAAAAATGTTAAAGTAAAAGATTTCTTGAAGAACTAATACGTTTGCGTCAAATAGAAAAGTATTTTAAGTAAACATAAAACTCTGTTATTTGACCGTATTTTTGTCGAGAATAACATCAAGTTGTTTAATATGAAATTATAAATTGTTAGTGCAAGATTTTGTTTGATAGAGGGATGAAAATGGATCTACTAAAAAAACTAAATAATATTTTAATATATTTAAACTAGTGAGAGATCTGTACGTTCATTTTTCAGATAGTTGTGAAAGAACTTAAATCGCTTTAACCGCAATTTAGTGGTACAACTTGACCAAGCAAACTACGACGTGTGTATATAAAACACGGCTAATTTACAAATAAAGCGGAGTTAGTCTAAATTTCCACCAAACAGTCTGACTTTGTCAACAAATTAATACAACTCTTGGTGTCTATAACGATAAATTATATACCTACCTGTATATATATATATATATATATATATATATATATATATATATATATATATATATATAGATATATAGATAGATAGATTGATAGATAGATAGATAGATAGATAGATAGATAGATAGTAGCACGATGCTAATACTTTCGTCACGTTCATCTGTCGAATAGAAGTAAAAGAATTTATACGAGTATAACAATGTAAACTGCGTAGTTGCTTCCTTTATAATTTCTCTAAATTAAATAAAAAGGTAAACAAAACATTGTGTTTATTTCTACATATTTATGTCTATTTCAGCCATGCACTTGTGTGAACAAAAATACATAAGTAGTTGTTCTCTTTCGGAACTATATAAATCGACTAAAAAATAATATTGAATGAACTCTATCATTAAAAAAAGCATTTGTTCCTTATCTTGAAATACTCGTAATTTAGACATTTGTAATTTCTTCATTGAAGTAAAACAATTTGACAGTTTTTAAGTGTTTTCCTTATGCATCGTTTTATATTTATTTAACCAACTATTATATAACTAGTAGTTGAATTCCTTTTTCTCAATATATATCAGGGAAAAAAATAGCATCTATTATATCACAAAGTATTTAAATTAATATTTCTCAGAATAATATTTAGTTTCAAATATAGGGAACCCAACTGTCACACCAAACTTTTCACCCTAAAAATAATTTCTCAATTTAAAAAAAATTAAATATAACTTGTGTTGAAATTTAATCTTATTTATGTAGAGAAAATTCTTTTGTATTCTGTTTTATTTTCTAAAATCACTAGTATTAATTAAACAGGTTTATTTGTATAACTAGCTAATATCAAGACAATTGCGTCATTTTCCTGTATATTAATGATATCCAAAAATTTCTAAGGATCCTGGATGAAGTATTTTATTAGTAGTAATAGTCGCAAAGCTAAATCCAATGCACGTCATCAATATTCTTGACGTCATAAACTAAGGAGTTGCCTTGCCTCCCTGCTTATTTACGGGTTAGAATATTCTAACCTCAAATAAATGTCACTACAACATTGAAATGTTCATTTTTAAGAAAAAAATTTCTAAAATCTTGCACATTACAACCATAATTAAAAAAAATTAAGTAAGAAAAAAAAACTTTATTTTTTTTAGCAATTACACAATATCTATAAATTAAAATATTTGAATGATTCAAATTTAGTCAGAGTCACTTAAAGTATCACTGTTATCATCGTCTTCATTTAAATTGATAATAATAGGAGTAATGTCTTCTATGTCAAATATCCTTTCCCTGTCCCACCGTTTTTCTATTTCCTTTTCTGTATGGTTAATTGAGTTCGACCAAACTGTTGGTGTAACAGTCTCCAGTGACTCTCGCCACATATTCACACAGTTTTACATTGTTTTAACATCCCGTCCAATGTGTTTATTATAGTAACTTTTTGTAATTCCCCATATTTTTTTTTTTTTTTTTTTTTTTTTTTTTTTAATAATAATAGCTTTATTGTAATTTAAGAAATACAAACGTCATGACATAGATATGTTACATATGTAATTTAAAAAAAAAGGAGTAAATAAAATGTATTATATCTTAAATAAATCTATGATTTATATATTCAGATATGCTATATGGTTCCAGCTCAATTAAGAGATCACGAACTCTCAATTTAAATACTGAAAATAACTCGGGCAAGTGATTAAAAAATTTAATGGCAGAGTAGTGGAGTCCACTTCCACCAAGGCAAGGCGGTGTTTAGGATAGTAGTAATCATTTTTGTGTCTTGTGGAGTAATCGTGAGTAGCGATATATATAAGCAAAAAGCAGGACCTCAAAAATATATATCCCAAAAAAGTTAGGAGAAAATGTTTTCTGAACACGCCCCTGCACGACCGCTCAAAACTCATGTTGTGCATTATTCTGAGAATTCTTTTCTGAATTATTATATCACAAATGTATTTAAATTAATGCAAGGACTTTACATAAAACATTGATATGATCCTTCCACTTTAATATCTACCGTTACTCCCAATAAGAACACTATTTTCAGGATACAAGGAATCCACACTGTTAGGAAAATCAGTAAAATTGTTGCATCTAAACAGAATTATGTTTGTCTTCGAGTTGTTAATATTCAGGTTATTACATGACAGCCAGTTTTGTACTGTACCCAGTACAGATTCAGTGCTGTCAATAAATAATTTTAAAAGCGTGGTATCATCGGCATAATTGATTGTAAGGCATTGATTATTAGGTCTGTGTTCCAGGAAAATTGAAATATATAACTTGTGTTGAAATTTAAGCACACCGATTGTGATCTGTTACTAATGTAAGATTTATTTACCGTAGCGTTCGAGTTTGCTTAAAAGAAGTTTATGATCCAAAGTGTCAAAAGCTTTGGACAAATTAACAAGCAACCACATGGTAATCTTTTGTCATCCAAAGCATTGAGGACTTGTGAAATCATATATTTTCATGTTGATTTTTATTAATTCATGCTTTGATAAGAAATGTGTTAATCTGGAGTATGCTGCTTTCTCGAATAATGAAAAACCGGTCAACAGGCTAACCGGTCTGTAATTTTCTAGATTATTGTCACCTTTCTTGAACAACGGAACAACCAAAATGTTTGAGGTAGTCCGGAAAAATGCCTGTAGCAAAGGAGTGATTAATTATGTGGGTCAAGTAGCTAGCCGAGCAACTTTTTAGAAAACTAATAGATATACCATCTCGACCAGAAGATTTGGAGTTGCTCAATGTATGGGAAAAAATAAAATGAATAAGAATTATTAGGAATGCCAATAAAATATGATTTGATGAAGAAGAGTTCTGAAGGAATATTTCGTTAAAATCCTGGATCGTCGGCCTGAGGAAGGACGTGTTTAACGTTTTTATGAGAATTAATAATACGCCACATAGTTTTATTTTTGTTTGTGGAATTAAGTAATTGTTGATCATAAAAATTTCTTCTATCCTGATTTACGGCGTTTTCATATTGACTTTTGTAAAATGTAAATGTCTTTTTATAATCGTCATTAAAATTACACATAACACGCAATTCAGAGACATCATCTCTTAATTGAGTGACTTTTTTGGATGGTTTAAAAGAATATTGTTTATTATACACTTTTTTTAAAGGAAAATAAGAATTAAAATAACTCAAAAATACATTCAAGAAGTTCAGAAATTTTAAATTTGTATCGTAGGCATCACAGTAAACATTGTTCCAATCTACACCACACATGTCATCCACAAAATTATTTATAATGGAGCGTGTAATTACGCGAGCCAATTTATAGTGTTGCTGTTTCTGACTTGCAGATGCAGATCTGCAGTAGATCACCTGAGCTCTATGATCCGAGAAACCAGTATCAATAGTGACAGTTTGACACACACGAAGAGTATCCTTTCCGAATTCCCTCATCAGTAAAATGTTGTCCAAACATGTTTCCGCGGTTTTAGAGATTCTGGTTGGTTCATTTATAAGAATCATCACTCCGAAAGATTCGAGAATATTACGAAAATATCTACTCTTAGCATTACTGCTTATTAGATCAACATTGAAATCACCAGCGATAATACATGTAACATTTAGGGAATGAATGGCACTTAATAACATCTCGATTTTTATGCAAAAATCAGTAAAGGAACCTGTAGGGCATCTATAAATACATATTAGTAAAATTTCGTTTTTCTCATATGTGACAGAAGCGCCACAACATTCAAAGTCATACTCAACAGCCATGTCATCTACAAAAGGAGTTCTTACAGCAGTAAGTGTATCTGACGTGTAAATAGCAGAACCGCCATGTATACCGTAAACTTTTGTAGTTTTATAAATTCTAATTTATCGGCAGATAGCCAGTGTTCGGTGATAAATATTATTTTAATGCCACGAATTAAGTCCAATTCGACCTGAAGACCCTCAAGTGAAGGCACTGTACGTTTTGATGGTATAACGTGAGAGTAGTTTTGTGCTTGATACCTGCGTTGATTCTATCTGAAGCTTCATCTTGCAATACACTTAAGGCATTTCCGCCTGCTTCAAATTTTGATGTCTCAGTCTTTCTACTAAAAAAGAATATTTTTGAATTTTTATATTTTTGGGCCAAACCGATGATTTAATAAAGTCTTCCTCGTGTCTGTTTTCTATACCAATTTTAAAAGCTTTTGCTGTAGTAGACCTTATTTTTAATTCCTCGATCTCCACCGCACTGTCCTTACAAATATTTTTCACAACATAATTCCTCACGGAATCGACCGTACATACCGGATTTACTCCACCCATGAAGTACCAATTCATGCGGGAGCCGCTACAAATGTATATCTGCACTCTCACTTCCCGTTCCAATAACAGTGGGACGTTTTTTGTTCCTTCTAATTAACTTCCACTCATCGTTACGATTTGTGAGGGCACTTGCTTGTTCATACTTTTTATCTTCGTTTTTTTGAATCTTTGGATTGTCTTTCTTTACAGCTCCTGTTCTCTTTAAAATAGTCGAGTATTTGCTGGCAATTTTTTCTTCCATATTCATGTTTTCGTTATTTCTTTTCATGTTTTTATTGTTGTTTTGATTATTTATGTCCTGTTGAGTTTTTACTTCTTCATCCTTTTTCTGGTCCGTAGTACCATCTCTATCTTGAGAGCGGAAGTATTCTGAATTTTGTTTAGTTTCTGTAAGAATCCTTTTTAATTTATTAACTTCTTCCGACAGAACCCTGTTTTGTCTAGATAAATTGTTAATTTCCATTTTTAAAGGATTTACTATTGCATCCGTTAATGATTGCAGTGCTTCATTTATTTTAGTACTTATAAAAATATTTATTTTATTTACCTTATCTTGATCGAGAAAATCGACCTTTGATGTTTCTTCGTTTTCCTCATTAACTTCTTCTTTTGAGGTTAGATCCTGTACACAATCACTACAGGCCCAGTTCTTGATTTTTCCAGTCTCTCTTAGTTGGATAAAAGATTCCACAGAGACACCACAACACCTCAGATGAAAATTCTTGCCACACTTCTGCCGGCACACTATATATTCATCGTATCTTTCGATTTTCTTTTCACAGGAATCACACTTGATCGCCATGATGAAAAATCAATATCCATATTTGTTCAATTGGATTGAAGATACAGTGAAAGGTGGCAAACGTAACACTTTGTGTCCATATTTTTCTGCGATTTGATCGGCCTCATATAATTTGGGTGGCTTATTTCGAGCAACTAAAGTTAATAATTCAGCTTTGAGCATGGTCCCATGAAATGCAATTTTCTGTGATCTGAGCCAATTTTGAATTTTAGGTTTCTTCCAGGAAGTTGTAGGATTTTTCACAAGTAAACTGCTGTGATAAGGTGCGTTATCCATAACTATCACTGATGGTTCTTCTAAATTTTTTATTAATTGATTTTCAAACCAATATAAAAAGTTTTCGTGATTCATTTCACCGTGATAATCACCCATGTCACTTTTTGAAGGATATATAAGCTCTGATTCAAGAATAAAGCCATTTCTATTACCGGCATGAAGAACTATCCATCTTTTTCCATCGACTTTGGTAGTTTTAACACTTTTTGCATTGCTGTCTTGCCAAGATCGACCGACAGTACCATTTTGGAAAATCCATGTTTCATCTAGGTATACAAACTGATAAATACTTTCATCTTTGATTTGCTTGTACGTTTTCAAGAATTGAATTCGTTTAGAAGCAATATCTGGTAATTCCATTAAACCTCTGCGAGGATTATCCTTTAACCATTTAAATCCAATTTGTTTTAAAGTGGTATATAATGACCTACAGCAGCCATTGAAAAGGATTCTGGCTTTTAGTTTCTCATGTAATGTCGCAACAGTTACATGTTCCCTTCTTTCGTACATTTCATAAATTACGTTACGAATAGCACTCACATCCAAATTTGCTACATCCGTAATAGATTTACAATACTGGCGTTTCTTTGGAGAATTCAAAGGTTGCTTGGTTTTTACAGCATTGGAAATAGCACTAACTGTTGACAAATTCAACTGTAATGCATCTGCAACCCGCTAAAAATACATGTACTTCATTAGATAAATGTTTATCATGAATTTGTTTAGACTTACCTCTCTGACAGCATTCAAAGAAATTAACGGCCCTTTATTATCACGTTTCCTTTCAAAATACGTAATTAAAGAAGCCACAAGCCTCTTGCATTTACTATTTAAATGCATCGGCATTTTCGATCAGTAACCACCACAAAATTAGTAAATTCAATAACAAAAACTATCTCTGGGTACAACAGGTTTTTTCTGAAAAGAACAGATTGGAAAACTAAGAAAATACAACCAATTTAAGCTACTCCAAACACAGCGAAACAGAGGTTATAAGCAGTTATAAGTCAAATCTCGTCAACTATCTAACGCGAAATATTTGGCACATACGCAGAGAATGGCCAACCTTTAAGTTTAATAATATTTTCATTAAGTAGTAACAGGAAGGTTATGGATGTTGATGTCTTAACTCGTTACATTGGCAATGTTTTTACGTCACTGATGACGTGCATTGGATTTAGCTTTGCGAATACAATAGTTAGTAATTTATTAAGTAAAACTGGCCCAATAAATTACTAATAACGCTTCCTAAATGTTTTTGGAAGGAGCAGGATCGTGTATAAATAAAAGAGTTTGACTTAATGGAATATTTTCTTCATAACTTAAAGAAAGGTCATATATTCTGAAAGTCTAAATGTTACAGTTTCATAATTTGGATTTGACTTTAGGTAGATTATTTTTTTGTCTAAATTTGTTTAAGACGAAAAGATTTTATATTTCAATCATTTTATTATCTTCCTGCTATTTTTAATGTCAAATGGAGTTACGCAAAATTTATAAAAAAAGCTTTCAAAATTATTTAAAAATTTAAGTGTAAACAAATAAAAATACAGGGTCTACTAAAACAATGCATCCGATTTACGTAATATGTTTAAATATATGGTTTAAAATTGCATGTGTTCTAAAAATGTCTTAAATCACTTTATGATTCAATTGAATAACAAATTCTATACTAGTTTTAAATAACTGATTCGTTTTTTCTTTGATGTAGATTCATTTTAGCTATTTTAATGAAAACCAATCTTCACTTAAATCATTAACATCCACTGTATGATTAATTCCTACACAAAACATGTTTACTTGAATATAAAATTCGAAGTGAACTTTTTGTGTCGACAGCTTGCATTGTATATTTTTTAAGGAAAGTGTGTTTTATGAAAATAGATCACAAGGAAGTTGAAGTTATAGCCCATGTGCTCTTTATTTACACTTTTGTAATGATTTTGTTTTTATCAGAAATTCTCCTAGAAAAAATTTACTACGACAAAGTTACTTAACATTGTAAAATATTAAATATAGTTTAATTAATGATGTACTAAATAACATTTAATAGTTCATTGCTGTCGTACACTGGGCATGGGTGTGCAATTATATTTCTTTTTTGCAGTAACAAATGGTATAATCTAGAAAATTCGCGAAATGGCGAAAAACTGAGTTTTCTTGAGAATATTGGTTCTGACAATGAAAATTATAATAACATTTAAGAAACCAAAGTTGTGAGGTTTTTCTTTTTCTATTAGAAGATGAAACGGACAGTGATAATGGCGACGTCAAATACGATGGAGAATATATTTTTACATTTAGAAATATAGGTAAAAGTGTTTTAAAAGAGGCAATATATATTTCTTGCATAAATAATGATAACGAAAAGGAAAAAAATGAATTTAACGTTAGCAGAAAATTCCTCTTTGACAAATAGAACATTACATTATTTTGAAAGAATTAATGCAATATATTCACATGGAAAAATTTATAAAGCATGAAGTTTAACATAATGCGTAAATAATATGTCTCAGAATATATTCCAACCAATGAGTTCATGTTATATATATATATATATATAAATATATATAAATTGTTATATATATAAATATATATATATATATATATATATATGTACATATATAAAGACCATAAGTAGATACAAATAACTTTTGCGTAATAACTTTGCGATTCCGCACATATAGTAATTCCTAATATTCTGCATATTTGCTACTAAATGTAAATATGTTCGTCACCAAAGGACGTTTGTCTGCTCGTTTACAGTTATAAATATTTTTGCCTCGTGAGGACTTTTGATGTGTTTTAAATGCACTACGTATATATATATATATATATATATTATTATAATAGAAGACAGTTTGTTTGCAAACGAGTCTCATAGGACGACATAATTTAAGTTATATGTAAATATGCATTATTTACACATTCCTTTAACTTAAGCGACGATAGATTCTGCTTGAGCCCAGATCATCATATATCATCTTTCCTTATAATAGTTTAAGTACATATGTAAGTTTATTGAAAGCAAGAGATATTAGAATATGTTTTATTTTTAAGTTATAGAAGAATTCTTAAGTTTGTTTTTATGTAAATATTTTTATTTTCTTTTAATAAATATATTTAAGATTTACAAAACTTTTTCTATAAATAAAAGAATTACATTTATAAAATTATTTTTCTGACTTTTTTGCGCTCAAGTTATTCAAATCAGAATAACGTAATGATACCACACAAAATATACCTATTTGTTCTTTTCTAGTATTCATCTAATAAATGCTATATGTGTTGCATTTATTTATATATGCTATACACGTATATAGTATATAAAATATATTTTATTTTTTTGGGAATGGCACCTTTTACTTCTCATAATATGATATATTCAAAAATGGAAATACGTGCTAATTCGTCATTACGATATTTTGTCAAAATTGATTATTTGAATATCAAACAAGGATGTAAATTTAAAAATTTTTCAACAAATCGAAATGTTATTGGGTTAATATCCTGTATTATATATATATTAAATACAGATAATATGTTTTAATTGAAACCATTTTATTCTTTATTCTAATCGTTATTCGTAAATAATATCTCGAAAGACATAGCGATTACGTCATAAAAAGAAAGTAATTTTAGACATTTAATTAATAAAACTGGATATTATGCATTAAATTTCGTTTATTATTTTCACAAAGTAGCTTTTGAGTTTGCTTTTACAAAATTTGAAACTTCTTAAACTGTAACTGCTGTATTATTCAAACTTTTTATTGAACACTTACAAGCTGGTTCATTATGAGAAAAGTTTAAAGAGTTAAAGTTCAAAACAAATTGAACAAGCTGTCTCTTCAAGCATAAAAATTAGTGAAATGAAGTCATTTGAAATATATGTTTATATACATTTACATGAGTATTAAGTGAGGTATCGTAATAAAATTAATGTTTATTGTGACTAATTCGTAATTTATTAAAATGCGAATTTAAATGAAATTATGTCTATTTACAAAACCGTGAAAAAAGTTCAGTTATATTACGTGATATCTACAACTGAATCATGAAGGAAATACAACTTTGATAACTAAATTAAAATATATGTTTCTTGTAGTATTTATACCTTTATGGCCACCAAGTATTTACATACAGTCCGTAGAATATGAAAAAATGTTTTGAAATACATTCATTGAGGTTTAAGGATCTCAATACAGGAAAATAAATTGAATATTTTAACTTATGTTGTATAATTAGTGTAGATAAAATTCTCCGTATTGTCTTGCTTTTTTTATGCAAGTCGATGATTGTTTCATACTGTTGTTCATACAGTTATATCTGCTAAAATTTACACATATTCTAGCAAATCTTTCCTTTTTGCGCATATATACGATAGCACGTCGATTCACTTGTGACAGAGGGCATGATTATATTATATATTTGATATTATATTATATATTTGATATTATATTATATATTTGATATTATATTATATATTTGATATTACGCATCTAAGATTATTAAAAATGTTTCGTTCTCTGGAATGAATGAATAGAATCTTTTCAAATAAACGCAAATACCTTCAAAAAAACTGTTCTGAAATCTATAAATCACATTAGGCTCAATTCTCTCGCTTTCGTTAAACAAAATTATAAACTCATTCTTAAAAAATACCAAATCTTGTAATACAGATGTATATAGATGTATTTGCTTGTTAAATTGAATTATTATAGTTCTGTAACAAATGAAAGAGACTTTTCTATTTCTGCTTTTCTTTCCCATTGAATACTAAAATAGCATTACTCTAAAAATAAGGTAATAACCTGGGATTATAAAGTAAAATATATAAATCGTATAATATTGTAAATTCATTAATTACTATAATATAATAAGAAATACTTTTCTTGGCTTACGTGTTTGAGCGTTTTATTTTTCTTATTTCTTAACTTATACGAAACACAGTTTCTTCACAACGTTTCATAATATGATTTATTACATTATCAGATCCATAAAATTACTTTTTCTTAGTTAACCTATACTTTGATCCAATAAAAAGTACAAAGGAAATAAAATAACAATAAAGAAATAGATTCAATAAACAAAAAGAAATTACAACATACATATAAGTACGTGCATGTTTATATCCAATATTTGTATGTATGTTTGTATAATTGTTTTAATATCGATCAGAATATTCATCCACTAAATGTATTAGTATGACTATACAAAAAATATCTATAATAATATATTACGTGCGTAGTTAATGAAATAATTGAATTCGCTTTGGGAAAGAGTAAATATAATGTAGTTGACGAGCGCTGTAGTAATTGTTCAATTAAAAATTTTGTAAATGAAAATAAAACAGTTATTTTGTTTCACTTATTTACAAGATCACTCTAATACTATTTGTTCAGTAAACTCTGCCATTATCAAAAAGTTTTTATCAATTTATTTAGTAAAGGTAGTTGATACCGAAACAATTTTGTTAGAGTAATCTAATAAACAAATGAAACGAAACAAGTTTTTTTTATATACATACGTCAACTATTTAAACAATGTTTCACCAAGTGCCGTCTGCTACATCTATCAACAAGATAAAAAATTGGTTTGATTTGAAAAGTTGTACAATAAATAGAGTAAAGAAAATTCTACAGAAAAAATAAAAATTTTATAAAAGAAGTAGATATTCAAAAACGTGAGAAGCATTATATATGCCAGAAGTTTTAAAATTAATTTAATTCAACTTAATCCATTTGAGTTATCTATCCATCATCTTTAAAGTGGATTTTTTGTCTGTTTAATCGATCGCAATTCTCCGTTCCGTCATTGTCTTCAAATTTCATTGTTACTAATGCTTCTCTCAACGATCGAAATAAATGGTTGTTGATTGATTTCCCAAGCTAATTTTCGCTGAACAACGAATTAATAGTAATAACCGTTAAAAATCTACCGGAAATGATGTGCTATGCATATGATTTGCATTCCATCAAACAAGCTTTATAGCACATTAATCTCCTAAGTGCTGAAGATCTAGTATTCTGTTTAGATACCATAATATTAATTTTAGGCTTAATAACTTTCGTCCATTCGTGCCAAAAAAAAAAATTAAAAATCTTTTCTGAATACGTTCGGAGACAGACTATCGGTAATGAATATGTGGGCACCTAACTAGTGAGGCATATTCTACTTTTGATTCAACAAGAGGTTAATAAAGAATTTTTTACGGCCACTATTCAAAGTAAAGTTTATAAATTAGACAATTTCTAAACCACAACGAAAAACTGACAGATATATGCGGAAAAGCGACATAATAATGCCCAACGTAGATGCTTTGTGCATGCTTATGTCAAAGTGCTATGTGCTCTGATATATTTTGCATTTAACGAATTGACAGCTCGTATCGAAAGTTTCTCTTTGTGCACTTGTTGCACAAACCGCTATTTAAGCTATTCAAATTATTAAAACTGTTACAAAACTCTTATATAATTAAGTCAGTCATGCGCTTCGAAAAATTATTGTTAATAATAATTAATAATTAATTAAAGTTATATTTTCGTGTAAATTATAATGAGAATAGTGTATAAACGAATACATTCGAAAATCTACACATATTTTTTTCATTATTATTACATTTTCGCATTTGATGTAGTAAAAAGATCTTCGGTACTTAATACCGGCAAAATTTTTACTTATAATTTTGACCTTGTATCTGGTTTGACATGCAACGAGCACCGCACAAAAGCCTTTATTTATTTATTAGGCATTAATTAAATAAATTGGACTTCACCAGTTGAATTTGATATCTACTCTACGCTAAATTCTCTTTAATAAAATTCAATTTTTGTCTTTCTTAAGCTTTCTGTTCGATAAGATGTACATCAAGCACAACCACGTTATGTATTAAATACATGCTAGCTAAAGGTACGCGATTTCGGTGACATTGGAAAGATAGTGATAGATCGTTCTACTGCATTTTATACGATGTTCATCTTATGTTAAAAAATTTTTAAATACAGTCTAAAAAATCTTGTGCGTTCTTCATCAAGCCAGGAGCTTTTCGAAAGAAATGACGATATTTATAAATAAAGAATTGTATTTAATAATGTCATTAAATTGATATTGTTCGGTTTTCCACACTACTATATAAAGAGTGCCGTATAAATGTGCTTCCATCAAGAAATAAAAAAAAATAAGAACACAATATTTGGAAACAAAAGAGAATGCGATCATTTAAATAATTTGCAATTTCTAAAGCTAAAGACATGAAGACCGTAATAAATCTGAAAAGCTCACGGTGGAATATTCTTTATAGTCACCTCAAATGATCTACTATAATGCATAAACCAAAATATAATATTATAAAGTAGATATACTTGAAATATCGAGTAGTAAATATTTAGAATCTGTGATGAAATAAAATTTAAGATGCAATATAAAATTTAAGTTTTAAGAAATTAAACAAATAAAAAGCAATAAAATTTGAATTGATATATATATATATATATATATATATATATATATATATATATATATATATATCAATTCAAAAGACTAGATCTATTGCTTTTTATTCGCTGTTTAATTTCTTAAAACGAAAACTTAGAATACAAATTCATGAGCTATTGCAGACGTTTGATTATAATGCCATCCCTGGAGAGTATAGCATACCTCGTTCATAATAAGAAAAGAATAATGTTACTTCATACAAGCTTTGAGACAAAATAAGAGGGTAGTTAAATTGTAATGTCTATCAATCTGTACACAAACCTAATTCGACCTTGTTGTTCCTGAAAATTGACAACAGAGGATGTTCCTCGTCTTCCACAATAAAGCACTTAAACCGTAACTTTCTCTAGCTTAGGAACATGTACTCATTCCAAGTAACAACAAAAAGACAGCTCACACTGCTTTCAAGGACTCTAAACCTAGCGTAAAAGAAGAAACAAAACCTCAGTTAGACACAAATAATACAAAGTCTCATTATTCATATCTCAAATAGATAGAAGATCACTTAACCAAAAATTAATTCTCTTTCCATAAACCAAAATGGACGTTCTTCTCTACAACCAGTACAATTTATAAACTATTTATACACCACGTATCTCACAAATTGATAAATGTAATAATTGACGGGTATTTGGTTCAGCATACAGAAAAGAAAAAAATTCCTTTATTTATTTAAAGTCAAACGTCCAATCTACATTCGCGTTTTTTACAGAACACTTACGATCTAAATTTAAGTTCATAAAAAGGGAAGAGCATGTTGATCGCACGTTTATAAAAGTTCGGTCAACAACGTCATGATCAAAAAAATAAAAGGGAGGTAGGTAATGGCAAGTTCATTATTACAGCCATTATTTACAAACGGGCTTAGAGTACTTTAGATGACTTTATTTACCACACGAAGCCTGTAAAACAACTAAAAATAGAACAACAAGAAGAAGCCTAGAATACGTTAAATGTCTTTATTTACCACACGAAACCTGTAAAATAACTAAAAATAGAACGACAAGAAGAAGCCTATCGCATCTCCATATCTACTTTGGATTGAACAGTACATATGGCGCACTGTGTTCTTTTTACTCCTAGCAACAACAAGAATTTATTAAC
Organism: Dermolepida albohirtum; assembly: GCA_031893035.1. Lineage (NCBI taxonomy): Eukaryota > Metazoa > Arthropoda > Insecta > Coleoptera > Scarabaeidae > Dermolepida > Dermolepida albohirtum. The sequence continues at coordinate 587,271 of JAVIWB010006358.1, forward strand.
GGGAGACAAAAAAAATAACTAGCCATGGCCAAATAAAAATAAATTCAATGTAATGCACACGATTATAAACCAGACAATACAGCGAAAGCTAGTAAGAATTAGAATTAATTATTTTTAATATATACACGAAATTTTTGCAATATACAGCGACGGTCATTAAATATGAACAAAGCGTAGAGTAAATCTGCAACAAATTGTTATTATAAATGTCAATTCATCCTAAGAGGTCCTGAAGGACCTTTGTAATAGATTCGATTCCTATACGAAAATAGGGTGATAGCGACCGCAAATAATTTTATTTCTGATTGTCCAGGTACGTTACCTATATATATATTATATATATACATTTAATTACAGTGTTCGTTATTGTAACGAATAAGTTCTTATTATTTTGCGTTAAATTAAAAATGAGGCATTTTTATCAGAACAAAATTTGTTTATTTTCAACACTAAAAGTATATTACTAAAGTGTAGATATAAATACGTGTTGATATTAAAATCAAAGAACACATGTTTTGCAGAAATACTGCAATAATATTTTGATATTAAAAAAAACCGCCTTTTGTAAAATAAACACGAGAAAGTAGTTCGTCCTTTTATTTTAAGAGATTATCTCACTTTTCTGCATTCCACTATATTACGAGTGTTTGTTTTCTAAATGTAGGGGAGCAGAGGTCATTTGTTTAAACGTGAGAAACACGACCCAACTATGTACAACAATGCACAGTCTCAAATAATGGCCCCAAAATAGATGTTCCTCCAGTGTTTATTTGAAATGCAAATATACGTTCGGTTACTAAAGCTGATTCTCTAATGAACACTCTGCAGATATACGTATGTATGTTGTACGAATGTACCACATTTTAAATCGGTAAACGAAAAGTTAGATGCAGACAAGCATTAGAAAAGTACAAAACAAGTTTGTAATAACTAGTGAGCGCGAGATATTGGAAACGTTATTTGCAATTAATTTTGAGGTTTCTTAATAATAAGAACAAAAAATGAATTAATCAATATTAAAAACTACATAATGGCGCATATTTCATCAGTATAAAATACTATCAACTAATGTGTAACTATTTCGTCGGTGAACTGATATTATTTTATATGTATACTGTTTAAGTGGTTTTATTTTAATTAGTTTAATGAGGTTTCATGTATTGATATACATATATAACTTGTTTAGTCCTGTTGATCCAAACACATTTAAATACTATTAGTAATAATAATAATAATCTATGCCATTGCATCTCCCATCAGCTTAACGCAAATTGCAGGGGGTTTTGGTAGATCACGTGCGCACAAGAACGAGGAAAGGAAATCACGAAAAGCCTTCCCGGACAGCATACCGTCGGACTCGAATCCAAGACCAACGACGTGTTAATCCAGAAACTTACCACTGAGCTATCAGTTGGCTGAATTAGTGAAGTTCTTATATGCGAGTAAATGCATTTACCCAAAATAGGGTATGCTGTAAGTAGCAAAGTATGAGCTAGGTTGCTTAAATTGCTCTTTTCATTAATTTTACTGCGATTGCCTTTAATTATGGCTAGTGAATTTTGCTAATACATTTTCATTAAAATAATTGTCATGCTAAAATTTCTTCTATTCCAAAACTTATATATTTATTATTCTTAAAAATAATTGAAAGAGTATTATTGAAATAATTACGAAAGCGAACGAATTATACGATACCATACCAAAGCTCCCGCAATAATTACGAAAGCGAACGAATTATACGATACCATACCAAAGCTCCCGCAATTGCATCAGTATTCGCGTAAACGAGGCGATATAGCAATCATGTCGCAGCAGAGGATGTCACCTTTTCCCACCGTTCTTGGCAAGTGGATAAGTGTAATATAGCTCCAGCAGAAGCGACAGCCGCAAGAAAGCAGAGATGCAACACTAGATTCATGTGTCCGTTAGATGAAACAACAACTGAAATATGTAGTTCGAGCATTGCATCAAATACATAGGGATGATTCTTTGAAGAATTAAGTTTCGTGCGAGTGATTTAAGCGATTCCAAAATGGGCAGAAGTTGATTGAAGGTTAGCCTCACATCAAAAAGGCCGTCAACCTTTATAAAGGCAGACAAAATTGCCTGGGTTGTATAACATTGTGATAAACTAATCTCCATCTGTAAGCTAAAGACATGGGAATACTATGCCATTAGGCGCAGACCACCGTTGAAAGCAACGGGGAATGAGACACATGTTGACACAAAAATAAATGAAATAATATTGCGCAAGTCGCACTCAAAAGAACAGCCAAATTGGAAGGTCTATTTCAGAGATTTTCGTAGATTCTCACCATTTTTTATCATATAAATACAAATATCTCGAGAATTAAAAGAGAGAGATTGATTTGGACAATCGTGATCAGCGTGTGAAGTTACGTAAGCAGCACTTGAAAGAACAGCTAAATTCAGTTGTCGATTTTGGCGATTTTCACGATTCTCGATCATATAGGTGCAAATATCCCGGAAACTGAAATAGATAGGATGGCTAAGAAAATTGCTTTTAATATGTTTGACTGCCCTCTATTTAATCCTGCCTTCTTGGCGGCGATTACTGGTGAACATGGTTCAGAAATCTGGGTGATGCATACTACACATAGGCCTGACACGTTTACATCATGAATTGCTATGATGATGGGGATGATTAAGACTACAGAGACTGATTGGAAACTGTTTTATCAGAATGCTCCCAAACATAAAACGTTGGCAATTCCAGAGTTTCTGACAACAAAACAAATCTTACTGATGCCATAACCACCCTATTCATTTATGCTAGTACCTAAGGACTTTTGGTTCATTCTTTCAAACAAAAGAGAGTCCCGCAGTTAACGTTTTTCTAGCAATGGATGACGGTAAAGGCAATGGCACAATTGTTTAAAACTCCATACATACATACATTGAAGTTATTTTTTGAAAAGAAATCCTAGAATTCTTAATAGAGATCATCACGTTCTAGAATAGTATTCTATAATGTTGAATATATTCTTTAATATGTAATTCAATAACTATAAGACTGCTCAAGTAACATACTATCAGCCTTTATTTTGTGATATTTCATAGTATAAATAATTAAACTGTGTGATACTAATAATTAAACGCCGAAAAGTGATATGTAAGCAAAGATATATTTTTTATTTTTATTAGGTGAATTTTTGGACATCATTCTGCTTCTTTTAAAGCCCAATTTCAGGGCTTTAACAGAAGCAGAACTAAATTATTGTTATAGCAAATCCAAATTATATTTTCATAAATAGAAACTGGTTTTTATGACATTAATTACGTTTATAGTTTTTGAAGTTTCAGAACTTTATTTATTATGCTTTAGGAATTTGCGTTTCTTCAGTATGGAAATGAATGCAATTGTTTATATATATATATATATATATATATATATATATATATATGCGTGTATATACAGTGACACCTGCTCAAACGACCACGTGAGTAAACGACTGCATTTTATTAAGTTTTTTTTAGTACACATTTGTAATGCAGTCATTTTCCAACGACCGACCGTCTTAAAGAAACCTCTGACTTAAATAGTTCTGGGAAACCCACATACACATGGTTTTAAAAACACGTTTAAGTAGCCCAATTTGACAACATAAAACTAAAAACTTTGGAATACAACTGGATATATGCAATTTTACTGGACATACTGGTTAATTACAAAGTTTCTAAATAATATTGTACTTGGGATATATCAGGTGAGAAAGATGATGTTATTGATTGTGTTAACCGTGGATCTGATATTTAAAGATTATTGTTCTAAGGACATCCTTAATACGGATGAGGCGGCTTTGTTTTCTCGTGCGATTCCAAAGAAAACTCTAACAGTTAAGACATAAATGTGTGGACGATAAAAAGCCGAAAAAGGTAATAAATATTTTGTTATGTTCTAACGCCTTAGGTGAAAACGAAGTTCATCTTGTTATTAATATGTTCCTAAAACTTTGATGTCCTAAAAACGTTGATATTAAAACCTTGTGTGTTGACTGGTGAGCAAAAAGAAAGACTTAGATGACGCAGAATATTTTTATGGATTGGATAAAGAAATTACTGATAAAATGGAAAAAGAGAAACGAAATGTAACCTTATTATTAGATGATACCCCATGTCATCTTACTGAAACTCATCTATAAAATGGCAACATAATTATTTTATCGGCTAATACTTCTAATTAGTTGTAACTATTAGATCAGATTCATTGAATCTTTTAAACTGCATTACTATAAGTACGTTCTCTCAGCATTGGTAGCAACAATGGAAAGCTTGTTGGCTAAAATTAATGTAAAATCTATAAAACAGACAAAACGTAAAATTTCTAGGCTTATTTATACAAAACTCATTGAATTTGGCGACACATGTGACAATTTTATTGATATAAAGCTATTTAATGCACTACCTGATAATATTAGGTACATAAAAAATAATCGACTTTTCAAAGAAAATTTGAAAAAAAGAAAAATTGAAAAGAATGTTCATCAATAAAGCATTTTATTCAATGCAAGAATACTTTAAAATGCTTTGACACTTTTGTATGTTTTTCTTTTTTCTCTTATTCCTTCTTGCATTCTTTTTGCATTATGTAATGTTTGCCTTTATTCAAGTAAATTTAAATTTAATTTTGTTTTTTTAGTTACTTTTGTATCATATTTTTTTAGATATTTATATATTTTTTGTTACAATATTGTTTTGTATACATGTGTTTGTTATTGACTTGTCTGCTTGCCAGACAAAAAACAATTATTTTTATTTAGAGATTTCTGTTTTTGTATTGTGTTTATTCATACACATTCTCCTTTTGTTCTTTTGCCTAAGCTCATGTAATAATAAACAATATTATAGTGCTAAGAACACTGGCTGTGAAAAACGAGTGTACTCAGAAAATTTAAATCTCATGGTGATTATGCAGAATTTTTTAGCTAGGAAGAATTAATTATTTCTAGAGTGATGGGCGTATTATAATCTTATAATCCGTTTTATTGCTTCCTAATATTCATCGCACAGTTTTTAGGGTATTTCTTCTCACCACTAGCTACTACTACAGAATTTTATTTTATATATATCAAGACAATTCATCTTAATAATTTTTACACTCTGCAGTATGATGTAATTATTTTTCTAAACGTATTGTAATATACCTTGATAGAGTTATTATATTTTACACTTTACATTTAAGTTGCATATTATTTGCATAAGTTTACATGGATTTGGTGAAATTCCAATGAGATGTATGACGGCATCCTAAAACCTTGCTTTATTTATTAGTTAACTTGTAGACTAGTACAATTTGTGTATTTAAACAGACCCATGGTAGGAAATATGAAGGCATAGCAAACACTGAAAATCAGTTTTCATTACCCTCAAACGTTAACGAAGTTGTGTTGGTTAATTTCAACATATGATTTTACCAAAGGGTCTATAACTAATTTTATACTACTTTGACTGACAAAATTAGGTTTTTTTTTTAATTTTGATAATAATTAAATTTTTTATATTCTTTACAATTTTATATACCAGTTTTAAGATTGTTTTATATTTTATCTGAAACAAAGTATAAAATATAATAAAACAATGAAATATTGCATATTCTAATGTGAATATCAAGATATTTAATACATTTTTTAGCAACTAAACGAACAATTTGTTCTATCGACGATTAATGCCGTCAAAAACAAAAGTTTTTTCAATAAAATGATTCTGTTAATAATTTATAGATCCATGCATGCACTATGCTTTATATAATTCTTAAATTATAAAAAGGAGAAAAAAACAGAATCAATAACGATAATTTATATTGAATAATTTATGACTTACCTTCGATATGTGCTTGGGATGCGTTTAGAAATGCGTAGCACTGTTGTTTTAATTCAGTGGTGATGTCCGAATCTGTATGATTCATATTTTTTTATTTCAATTGAATTCACATATACTTTAATGTTTCACAACACTAGTGACCACTTATAAAAAATATCGATGAATGCGATTATTCTAAGAAGTTTTCGTTCCGTTTTAAACCTGAAACAAAGGCAGAAAACTATTATTCAGTTGTTACAGATATTGCAAAAATTGTGAACTACAACAAATACATAAAGAGACATGACTTAGAAAACATACTTGAATCTTATTTCTGATAGTCGATGTGCATACATATGTAGTAAATAGTTTCAAAGAGAGGCTTTAAGTCGTTTAGCATGCAGATTTTTGTAATCGTTGTACATAATATTTCCTGAGTTTCCTGACAGGTACCGCGTCTCTAGCATTGCTGTTTGACTCGTCAATGTTTCGTCCACTCTTGCAAGAAATATCCTCAGGGCTATTGTTAAAATCATTTCTGCACTGAAGCTGCGATTGCAGCAACGACAAGAATGACAGCACTCCTGAGGTTTGTTGCAAGGGCGGAAAGTTCGCAAGTGAAGTAGCCAGAATCTTAGAAGAAATTATTTTAGGTACTTTAAATTCTTTCAAAACTCGAACGGTTTACAATGGCACGAATTCTAACAAAGAAGCACATATAATGTAAGTAATAAAAGAGTTTGACATAACTTTCGTTCTGGTATAATTTTCTAAGCTTTATTACATTTGGTATATGGTAACGAAGAGTGTCGTCATTAGACAAGAACAGAGCTTTAAATTGAACAATTTCCTGAATGGCTTCTCAAACTTGTTCTTTAGTTTAGATAACAAAAACTAATCTTTAAAAATATAACTAAAAAGTAGGGACTGAAAAACTAAAATTTCGAAACCAATGCTGTCACTGACAGCTATTGAAAGCATTTGGTGCTATACTGGTGAAACGAAAGTTCTCATCTGATTCTTCCCTTCCTTCTCTCTTTTATTATTTTAGGAACTTTCGATATATACTGACTCATAACTCCGTGCACAAGTGATAATAAACCTTTCTGGCAATAGAAGTGGTTTGAAATTTCCTGTGAGATGATTCATTCTTATGATGTTATGTGACAAATCCATTCTCTGCCGTTAAAATTCTTTCCAACAATCTATGAAAATAATAGTATCCGATTTTATCCTAGTGTTGATTGTCCCATCACGTTTTTGATCAATATTAGCATTATAGGAATTTAATAACCTAATGCTTTTTAAGATACAGTTTGTGGTGAATTTTTTCAACATTGAAAACTTATTTCTGTTAAAAATTACTGTAATCTTTCTGTCATTGAGTATTGTGTCGGAAACTAAGGTAATATTTTCTTTGATTGTGACTGCTTTTGATTTCTTGTGCTTGTTTTAATATTTAGAATACATTTTTCAAATTTATAGCTCCAAGACCACTTTTTAATTACTTAAAGTAAAGTAGCAGAATTACTTAACATATTAGCTATATTATCATAAATTTCTTGAAGTGATAAATCACTTATGGAGAGATACAACTATTTCAATGTAATCTACACAAAAAGATGAATATTTTCAACACTAAATTTAATAAAACCAATAAGTAACAAGTCCATACAAACTTTTTTTTATTTGTGTGTGACTAGCCTATTCAGTCGAGTGTACAGTCTTTGTCACTTTCGGACCATTTGTGCCCACCTCAGGCTCACACCAGGCTGGACTATTACTTCACTTTGGATGTATAATGGCGAATCTAGCTTCATCAAAGGTTAAGTCTTTTATATCACATCTTAATATTACTGAGTTGAAGAAGAAAATGCTTTCTCGTTCATACTTACTAACTCAGTCAACAAATTAGGCACTCATTTTGCACAAAATCATATACTCAGTTCTTATATTATACAAAATATTTGTAGAAGCCTTTGTTTCACATGAAATATATAGAGCTTCTGTTATCTTTTGTAATTGTATTCGATGTTTATCCAGCGCCGTTATTAAAGCATTTATTGAGTACACGCGTTTTTTAGTGGTCCACCACATTGTCCATCTGACCGCACTTCAATTCAAATGTTCATCGTTTTGTGGTTGCAACCTGAAAACTGGGCTCTATAAACAGAGTTTAGCTCTTTGATTTCGTCATTTGACTTGTTCTTCAAGAATAAGAAATCAATCACCGATTGGTACTCTTCATTTTCTATTTTAAAACGAATTAAAGAGTTAACTTTCTATTCAAACAACGAGTGGCCTTACGGTCGGAATGAACGTATGTTTTGATAATTATGAAGTACCAATTTGAATAATCTATAAGATTTTCCATTAGTGTTTCGTTGTCGGGTTAATTAATTACTAATCTACTCTTGTATAAATAAAGTGTAGCCTATCGTACGTCGTTTCAATGTTAATGTAATTTAATTAGTTTCAGCTAAAGAAAAGACTAAGTACATTTCTAGAATTAGTACTTATTCAATATTTACTGGATTTAAATACGCTCACAAAAGCACTCTCAACGCTATTTATTTATAAACATCTTTCATCACTAAATAATCAGATACCCTCCAAATATTTAATTAATAGCTGCGGTAACTAACACCGACAAGTGAATCTACAACAATAATGGTGGAAAAACAAACACGGTCGGTCTTATTAATATAATTTTAATCACACAAGGATATCGCAAAATAGCGTTTCAGTTAAGATACTATTTAATATTAAATGATTACATTTGCAATAAACAGTGTTAGTTAACAGAATAATGTTTTAATCTCTTAGATCACTAACTTAAACCAGATATTAAAATGTATTTGAGTTGTGTTCTTCATATGTATAACATAAAGTGTATCAAAATGATCGATGGTATACTTTTGGTCTAAATTTCATATAAATTAGTAATATTGCAATAAATGAATATTCCCATATAACTTTCATTTCAAACGTAAAAGTTTCATAATAATATTTATTGTTTGACTAAATAAATAGTACTCTGGAAGTGTTAAATAAATCTGATGATCGGAAAGGCCACAAACCTTGGTTTGTGCGCGATTCATCAGATAAATGTGCAATGAATCCTTGAAAATTAACTGTACAATATCTTTTTGTGTTACTTTGTGCATAGAAAAGTATAAAATCTATAATTGTGACCATTGCCAAGAACATGCTAATTTTAACTGGATGCAGTTCGGTTTCGGTAAAGTTATGAGAGTTTTCGGTCCTTATTTTTGGTTACTAAGGTACTCTCATAAATAGGATTAATCAGTGACGAAATTTCAATTTAAAATCTCGTAATTACTTAAATGGTTATTGAACCAATTACTATAAGGTATTTCAATCAGGAAAATGATGTTTTAGTATAATAAGAACTACACGTGATGCTTTTCTTAAATACGATTTGACAGCTCATTACAGATAAGTCTATAAATAATCAAATGTATTGGCTTTGAATTTTATAGTTTTGCTAAAATTATCCGCTTTTTCCGAAAATTTTCGTTAAGATATTTTTGAATTTCGCTCAAAATGAGCTTAAATATGATTATCTGTTAACAAAGTTAGCTAATTTGTTATTTCTTTTTCAGTATTTGTGTTCTCAAAATATGTCACAATTCATTGAACAACCATATTGCAAAATTAAAAAATTGTTAAGTAAAATGATCCAAACATGATTGCAATGAATAAATCATAGAGTAATAACACAACTAATAATTGGCCTATAATCATATAGTTACATATGTAATAAATTGGTATACATAAAGTAACAATTATTGACATAGGATTTAGAACAAATAATTAATGAAGTCTTAAAAAATTATTGGAAAATTTATAATACAATGATGCCTACTAAACCATTTCAAGATAACCACGAAAAATCGTTTGATACATCTGTGTAAAATAGAACTACTTTAACAGTAAAAAAGAATAAGTAATACGGGACACCATATAGAAGAAACCAAAATTCCCCGAAACGTAGCCATATCATTATCAATAATTTTGGGCTCCCAATACATACATATACTAGGGTATTCCCAGATACACCCGATCTAACAAAAATTTAAAAATTTCAAAAAAAATATTTTTATTTCCCTACATAGTCTCCCTTTAACACGATACACTTTTCCCAGGCATGTTCAATAGCTTCAATACCCTGTTCATAGTTAATAATCATTAAGTTCTTCAAAATAACCATAAATCACAGACTCCACGTCTTCATTTTTGGCAAATCTTTTACCACTCAGCCAATTTTTGAAATTTAGAATCAGAAAATAATTTGAGGGGCTAAATCTGACGAATAGGGTACACGAGGAAGCAATTCGAACTTTGACCCATTGCTTTTCGTTATCGCGATGATGTATATGAAGTGGTGAATTGTCTTGATAAAATAAAACCTTTTTTTGTCAAACGCAGTCGATTTGTCTTGATTTCATCACTAAAATACTGCAATAAATGCACGTAATACTCGACTTTGATTGTTTAATCAATGGAAATTATATCACGCGCATCCCAAAAAACTGAGACAATGACCTTACCTGTAGATGAAATTGTCTTCCGGTTCTCTCCTCTCGGTTTATTGTTTCCACTGTTCCTTGGTCTGAGGTATGAAGTGATAGCTTCATTCATGCTTCATACATAGTTATGAACCGACGTAAAAAGTCATGTCCTCATTACGCTATTTTTGTTTCATTGTGAGCAATCGCGGCACCCAGCTTACACACATGTTTACAAATTCACCGAAAGCGTTCACTGTTGATGGCTGCCAACTAAATACTAAACAACGTAGCGTCGTCAAACTTTAAATTTAGTTTTCATAAGGTTGGTATTTTTTATCATAGTTATTCTTTTCAAACAACAACCACAATCTATACGTTAGATCGGGTACTTCCACATATATATATAAACTAAGGTCCAATTGTAGCTATGACGATAAATAATGTATATATATATATATATATATATATATATATATATATATATATGTATATATATACATATATAGGGAAAGCAGGTATATATTCAAATACATGTAGTACTTCGATTATAAACATTTTCTTATATTTATTAAAGTCATTAATTTTATAATTATCGTTCAACATGACCGATTCATTAAAAAATGTTATAACTTAACATTCCACACCACATAAATAAATCCTAAACATATTTCAATAATAGTGTTGTTAGTTGCAACTGACATTAAAACTAAGACTTAGGAATAATTATGCGTCTTTACGATGCTAAACTGAAAAATTCTAATTTGGATGATCACTATTAAACCACAGAGACAGTAAATTCTAGTTCTAGTCTAGGACAATTAATTGAGATTATTTGAACAATTCTATCAGCAATTACTTTAATTTTCATTGCACTTCCATCTCTACGCTACTTTACCTATTGAACGAAATCAATAATCCTCATAAATTGCATTATGGAAACAGTTATTAAATGCAAACTCACGATAGGTTATTTAATTGTATATAATTACAATATTAAACTGAAAATTTGTAATTTTAACCGCTTTGTACATCGTATATGTATTAGGACCCTGAGCGACATTCCACTATTTACAGAGGAAGTGTTGTCAACAGCAGCGAATTTAACTTGCCCATGTACGATCGCTGCCTTACAGAACAAATTTTTTGGAGGAGATTAAAAGTCTAACGACTCGTGTTTATAAGCAAGGGCATAGGCTATCCAGCTACAGTTTCAGAATACAGATCACTCTTCATGTTAAATACGGCCGGCAAACTCTTGGAAAGATTGCTGACAACACGATTCGAAATGAGCATTGGCGATGTTGGAGGCTTATGCGATAGAAAGGGATACTATATGGTTGGTGCGGTAACCCGAGTAATGAGTTCCGCTCAGCGCGGATTTGGGGTCTATAGAACCCACATGCAGCCATTGAATATTTACGAGAATCGCCTAAAATCAATGTGTTTTGTGCAATATCCTGATCATCTGTTTACGGCCCTTCTTCTTTGATGGAAACACGGTTAACGGTCAGCAGTATCTTGCTATGTTACAAAATTGGTTTTGTAACATAGCTTGATTTTTAAACAAGACAAGGCACCCCCTCACTGGAGTCGCCAAGTGCGTGAATATCTGAATGAAACTCTACCGAACCGTTGGATTGGTCGTCAAGGAGCTGGTAACTTAGGATGTTTCAGCTCAGCTCCACGGTCACCGGATTTGATACCCTGTGACTTCTTCATGTGAGGTTAAGTCAAAGACAACGTTTATGTATCACTACTCCCACAGAACCTGGAAGAGTTGAAGAACCGGATCCGTACTGCCATAACATCAGTGACGAAGGACATGCTTGCCCGAGTATGGGAAAAATTTGAGTATCGATGTGATATTGTTCTTGTCGCTGATGGAGGACATATTGAACATCTGTAATCTGAACTTGAGAGGTTCGTAAACATGTGTGTAAAGTTTCATATTCGTGTATCCTAAAGTTTAATAAATATATGCATTCGAAATACGTATATTCTTTTTGTATAATGAACAGAATTTATATTTGTGATATTCCATATAAAGGATATACCACATTACACATTTTCCAATACTTCATTTAAAAAAATTCTTTACATGAGATTCCTTATGAGATAAATTTTGTCGTAATTTAATTGTATCCTCATATAAATTTTTCAGTGGAAGATTTTATCCAAAAAAGAGCTTTTTGTATCGGTAATTATTTAAAAATGTCAACTCTACATAAATTGATTTTTCTAAATTAAAATGCACATATACTACCAACTGCAAGCAATTTTACCAGCTAGCGTTATTCAAATAAAATGAAAAATATTGTGTTTTGTGTAGAAAGTATATCAAGCAGATTAAGCAAATTTTAAGATAAGAATCGAGC